>JAVJIF010002034.1:0-434799 GCA_038442645.1 Agave tequilana | reverse complement strand
TTAGTGTGTATGGATATGATCCACTACACATATATAATGAAATATCTATATTTTTAACTATAAGCTCTAAAATAAGTTTTGATAAAACACATGTATTTTGAAGCTTAAAAACTAAACGGGTATTTTTCAAAACGAAAACTCCTTTAAAAACTCATATAAATCTTATGTGTCAGTGTATATGAACTTGAGCAATTCACCAACTAATCTATCCTTTACATCTTATCTAAAAATAAATCTTGACACTTACAAAGATGACACAAGTCTTCTTGAAAAACTTTTCTTTGAAAATCTTTTTCTCCTTCTTGACTTGTCCAAACCTTGATCCAATGAGCTAGACCCCTCTTGAGTATATTGATGCAATCTTGATGCGCGAGCTCTTGAAATCAACATGTGCTAGACCAAAACTTTGACTTAAAATCCTTTATTGAAGCTAAACACCAACTAAGATCTTGATCAATTATCTGATACTAATTAAATACAAGATCATTAGTACTATAATTACATGAGTTAATCATCATCAAAACTAGAGTGATGGGCCTTTGGGCCAACATCCCGGCTGCCATCACCAGAAGGAGGGCGATAGACTTCCCGTGGGCAAGCAAGACCGCCAGGTACATCACATTGGCGACGATCACCTCATGCGGCAGTGTTGGCAGTACACATCGCTTTAGTCATAACATAAGAAAACTCGCCAACAGAGCCCGATCAGATATTAGAATTCTGGCTGATGATGGAAGCTCTCGAAGACCGTGTCTGGGTTGACGATGTCTTCATTAGACTAGGTGGTGTAGGAATTGGTGGAGGCACTGATTCTTTCAAAAAATTTCTCATCAGTGCTGGGAGCTAGCCTGGACATCAGGGTAGCTTTATTCACCCCGGGCAACAGATAAGTCGCCCAGGACATCTGATTGACTCCCCTATTCCTCCATCTGATTAACTATCCGCAAATGTGAAAGTGGCACAGGACTTCCCAATACGTCTTGTACACTAGAGGATCTCTCTTTTTCAATAGATGCAATTCCTCAATTGATGAGACGTATTCCTTGTATGGGGCATCTCCAATCACCAACCCCAAGACTTCATACATCTCATGAAGAGCAAGTCCCATTTTCCCCAGGGGTGAAGAAGGTGCAAGTCTTTGGATTGTAATGCTCCAAGACAGCGTAAAAGTATTGCGTGCTCTGCAGAAGGCCGTATTGAACAGCTCTGACAGCCTCATATAGCCTAGCCTGTAGCAGAAGGTCACCAAGTTCTGCCAATACAAACCGTATCATTCTATACCACCAGTGTTTGTTAGTAGAATGAATCCAGTCGGTGGCATAAAATTCAGAAGGGAAGTCACCCCCACCTCTAGGAATTGTTGAATGAAGGTGGCTCAAAGCTGGTGGGTCTCTCCCTTTGGTTACTCAGTCCTGACCAAGCCAGGGTGCAACCCCAGCACACACCTCCCATGTCTGACGGTGTAGGCTTCATGGACGCCTATCTTGCCCAAAGAGACTCCAGAGTATGGCTTGATCAAGTCCCAATCCATTATCTGACGCACAGATATGTGCTGCAGATAGACCAGGGGATATGTCATCTCCATGTTCGGAAGGAAGAACTTTCTATCGCCAATTCGGTGGAGCCATTTACAGTTCCCATCATAAAGTGCAGCTTCATCTTCTCCGATTGAGTCACCAAAGAAGAAGGCGGGCTTCCGCAGTAGAGTGGGGAATCTGACTCAAACTGGCCATCAAAAAGGATCTCCCGAAGCGTCAGCATACTGGCCCTGCTGATCCTATCCTTTCGCTCCCTTGACTTACCAGTAGTCACAGGTACAGTCCTCTAGAGCATAAAAGTCAAATTGGGTCAGCACCACCTATATGCCCAAAGTGGCACTTCCTGGACAGAGGGATGGAAGAATATCGCACTGCAAAGAAGACAATACTTAGTCAGAAATCTAAAAGAAAATGGCTAAGTGTTTGAAACTCAAACGCGGGAATGAATCCAGACACAGAAATCAGCAAAACCTGCATCTAAGCTCAAAGGACGCGAGACTTGCATGAAGCCCGCTTTTAAAATCCACAACTTAGAAATTTTTCTAAGGGTTGGATTCAGGCAAGAGAGTCAGTGAAACCCGCTTCTGACCTTAAAGACGCGAGGATCACATGAAGTCCGCATCTGAACCTTCCTCATTAGAGAAATTTTGAGTGTGGGGATCAAAACGCAAGGCTCAATGAGGCTCGCGTTACACAAGCAGATACAAACTCAAGCTGATGAAGCGAAGACGTGGAGGTCATCAAACCCGCGTCTTCCCTACCTATGCAAGAGCCGCATTCGAAAATCAAATACGGGCATGAGCCTCGCGTTGGTGATTCATATTCGAAAGGGACTTAAGAGTTAAGAAAACTCTTTAAGCCCCTTTAATGGTGAAAACCAGTTCATATGGTTTTATTACCTAAAATGGGGGCCTCCCGCGTGGAAGGACCACCCATTTGAACCTCTGGAGCAACAACGCTCAAAGACGAGGTAGCATGTTTGGTCTTTGGTGCCATTTCAACCGTGAAATTGGTGTTAAAGACAAAGGAAAGTGAAAAAAGCTTTAAGTTGTTCTTAACTCTTGACACAAGGCTCAGCGGAGAAGAAGAAGAGCCTAATGATGACTCTTAAAAGACTGTTGTCTTTTATAGACATAGTGATCTGTAGAGATACGTGGCGCATGTCTCGAGGCCCAATCTTCGCCCGACACGTGGCACGCGTCTTGAACAGACGCGAATTTTGCGCGTTAAGGGAAAGACGTCCCCTCAACTTTGCCAGACATGTGGCAACGCGCCCAGAATATGGGTCTCGCATTTAACAAAGTCGCGTCCCTCCAAAGGTCGCGTCTCTTCAGCAAAGTGAGAGTTGTGTCTATTCAACAGAGTGAGAGCTGCGTCTTCACTTCAAAGACCGCTTCCTTCCAAAGGTTGCGTCTCTTCAGTAAAGTGAGAGCTACGTCTATTCAACATAGTGAGAGTTGCGTCTTCACTTCAAAGATCGTGTCCCTTCAAAGGTCACGTCTCTTCAGCAAAGTAAGGTACACATCTCCACTTCAAATGAGGACTGCGTCTCGAAAGCAATATGACCTCTGCGTCTACAAGACTTACATTCAGTATTCGCTCCTGCAATCAGCTCAACAGTACACTGGCACAAGCAGACGACTGTTTACTCCTGATTCAACAGTACACCAACAACTAGCTCAGAGCACCGAGGAGGTTTGGACTGCGTATCTAGACACTCACCACTATCAGTTCTGACGGCTTCAAAGGATTTTTTACAGTACACTTACGAAGACCACATTCCAGACAAGATCAAACTCAGGGTACCTCAAATGATTGTCAATCCAATCATGAGAAGTATGAATTTAACCAGAGTCCAAAGTATTTTGAAATCCGTCCCAGTTAACTGAGGAATATTGAAAACTTTGGAGGGGGCTCTGTAGACTATTCAAAAATCACTAAGGACAAGTCATCAGAAATCAGAGTCCAAACTCCAGACGCAAGGCTAATCATAGCCACTAGTGCTGCACCAAGACGCAGAGCTTGAAAGCTGCATCTTAGCATCACTGTAATACCAAGATGCGAGGGTCGAAACCCGTGTCTCTACTTCACCGCAATGACCAAGACGCAGATCCTGAAGCCCGCGCCTCACATAAACTTGACACAGAACTTGAAGCTCACATTTTAACCAAATGTGAAGCTCAAGCGTTACCTCAATGACTAAATGCGAGGCTCGAAGCCCGCATTTTAACTACACAGGAACCCTGCGTCTCTATTATAACTGCCATCATTACTGGGTCAATTTCTGCCCACGTGATGAGGGAGTTAACCCCCATTATGGAGGATTTCTAGGGGATAGTTCTACCCTGAAACCCCTATAAATAACTCAGTTTGCTACAAAGGAGGGGTCAGAAAGTTATGGTGGATTTGGAGAATTTTAATCAGAGCTTCTAGCTAAGAAATACTTAAGAGTTAAACTCTTCTAACAACTTGCTGAGTACAAGTTTGAACTTGCTGAGTACAAGTTTGTTTTTACCTCAAATCTCTTTGAGATTTTATTAGAGAGGAGTTGTGCTACTCCGTCCATAGTTTGAAGAAAAGATTCTCAGAAGATTGTGACGCTCACCCGGTCAACAGAAACAAGATTCACTTTCTACCGCCACAATAAGAACCCAGCATTAAACAAAAAGAGGATTTAAGCTTAAACATCTTCTCTCTCTTGTAATCGAAAGTTTTTTTATTGTTATTGTAACTTTCTTTACAGTCAAATAAAGAATTTACACGCCCTCAAATATTTCCCAACAAACAGTTGGTGCACATCAGTCAACCGGCAACAGCCCAAAACCAATATTGAAGGGATTTTTAAAAGACATTTGAAACCCATTTAAATTCCAATAAATTCTAATAAATTTCACAAAAATGAGTTCATGTAAATACAATGTAGCACAAATATATGTGATCAAAAATCAACACATATTACAAATATGTGAACTATTTTTGAGACATGAAAATTTAAGCTTAAAATAAAAACTGTATTTTTTCAAAAACCAAACTTCTAAATGGAAAATCAATTTTTTCAAAACTTGTATAAATATAAAAATAAGTTATTAAAATACATTTGAAGCACAATGTGTATGAATAGAATCTAATACACATAATAAATAATATAGACTTGTTTTTGACAATAAGTATCAAAATAAGTTTTGATAAATATAAAACTTCAGCACACTAACTAAATTCACAAACATAAGTTACTTAAACATATATGAAGCAACAATGTATATAGATTAAATTCAATACATGTATAAATCAATGTAAACTTGTTTTGATGAAATCTATTCATGAAATCAAAAATGTATACTTGATAAACTGAAACTTAAAAAACATAGAAATAAGTTTCATAAATAATTGAAGCTCTAATATGTATAGATGAGATCCAATACATATTACAAACTATAAAACTTATTTTATTGAGAAGAAAATCGTATAAATAAAAACTTGTGAAACCAAAATGCTTAAACCGAAAAATCAAAACTACTTGAAAGATAATATTTAAAATTGTGTATGTAAGTTTGAGTAATCCAAAACTAATCTATACGCCTTACATAAGATCTAAACTAACAAACGCTACACAAGTCTTCTTGTAGATCTTCTTTCTAAGTAAACTTAATCCAAAGCACGATTCATGAGCTAGACTCTATCTCAAGTACTTGATGCGATCTTAAAGTTTGAGCGCTTGAATCATCATGTGATAGCTTCAAAACTTGACTTCAAATCTTTTTATTGAATCTAAACATCAACTATAATCTTGATCAATATCTAAGCTCGACAAAACAAGAACATTAGTACCATAACTAAATGAGTTAGTCATCATTAAAATTAGAGTGATAGGCCTTTAGGCCAACAGTTTGTCCATCAGGGATGGACAGGTTTTCAGTCGTCAGCGACTTTTCTTTTCGAAATGTTGACAAGTTAGATATCGTTCGGACGGTTGCAGAACTGCCTTGGAGTTTGTCTTTTCAGAGTGTCAACAAAACTCCCTTTAAAATTTTTGTGAATCTGTAATGGATTGAAACAGATTATGAAGTACTTTGAACCTAAAACCTGACCTAAATTTTGACATTGCTTAGGTCAGAAGAACCCTTTGTGCTAGGTGCAAATGTGTATTAAACTATATAACTAGATTGGTTAACCTAAGAACTCCATGAGGAGTGAGCTTCATGCAAAGCTAATGGATAAGCTAGTGGAGCTAAAAATGAAGCTTCAGGTGAAGATAAGAAATGAGCTAGCAGCAAACCTAGAACAAAGTTTTATGCTAAGCTAATGATGAGCTTGCAGTGAAACTAAAATAAAGCTTCATGCGAAGCGGAAAATGGCATCTGAGCAAAGTTACATAGCTTCATTGTTTAAGGTTTCTGAAGCTCCAACCGTCGTTTCAAATTAATTTAAAGTGAAATTTGAGGAGGAAAAGCTAAAGACAGTGTATAAAAAGCCAACTTGGCTGAAATTTCAGAGAAGCTAACTTCTCTTCTCAGTTCTTCAAGAATTTTCAGAGATCAAGAAATCTCTTCTCCTTCTTTCTTCGTTCTTCTTAAATTTCCCGTAAAGAAAAGTTAGTTCTCGGAAGAACTGAAAATGGAGACAGGACTCCATAATTTTGGCTCTCGAAAAAAAGCGACTAAAATACAACTAATCTATTCAGAGGTTGAAAATTGATAGAATTAGTTAACAAACAGACTACCAAAAGTCGGTTATGATTTCGATAGGCTGAACAACATCCATTGAGGATGAGGAATGAATAAGATGAACTCAGCGATCCTACCTATTCAGAGGTGATGTTGTGGACATAATAAAATAGGAATCACTAAGATAAGAACTCGTTATTCAAAGATGACGAACTGGACATAACAGCGGTAAGATAGTCCCTACTGCACTAAAGGATGAGACTTGACTGTCTATTAGTTCAGAGGAGATTGACTGGGCATAACCGATTGAGAAACCATCAAGCTAAGAATTTTACCGTTCAGAAGTAATAAACTAAACATAATGACGATAAGAGTCAAGCCTCTCTTGAGCCAGATTCGCGTCCCTGCCAAACAGCTGAGATTCGCGCGTCCTTCTTGATGAGCCAGAACTGTCTCTCCATCAACAGTTCAGAGTCGCATTTTTCATGTCTGCGTCCCCACTACAAATGAGAGCTGTATCTCAATCACAAACTCAGTGCAGCCTAAGTTTATCATCCATGACCATGCCCTAACAAAACGACCAAGGAATGCGTTTTCACAAATAGTCAAGGGCTGCGACTATGAAAGCTGAGTTCATTCAGGCAACAAAGAGTCCGTCTAATTCTCAAAGACAAAGAAAGGATAAAGACGAGACAAGAATTTGATAACTTTTATTATTTGACTCAAAAATGATAAAAGTAACACAAACACTCTTATTTGACAAATGGAGTGTTATGGAAAAATGGGAAAATACAAAAGGAGAAGGAGGCTAATAATCCTGCTCCGATAAAAAAGGATCCGTTCCCAGAGGCGCTGCATCTCCTGCTGACGTGCCTTCTCAGCTTCCGCCAGAGACTGAACCCATAACTCTTCCTCTGACAAGAATCTCTTCGTAGCCAGCTGTGACTGAAAAGACTCCAATCTGGAGGAATGAGCAACTAGGTTTTTTTTTTGAACCTGCGTCTTGGCAGTTTCCAGCTCTTCCAGCTTCTTTCTGGCGACAGCAAGTTTCTGCTCGTTGACTTGAATCAAGGCTTGCACCTTAGCAATGCAACCTGAGCAGTAGCGATAACTTGCTCCGCACTTTGGATGATGACCTCAGATTCCTTTGAATTGTCAACCAATCTTTGGTAATCGGCATGAAAGTGCTGAAGATTACGAGTTTCCTCAGCCATTTGCTCCTCCATCTCTTTTCGCTCGTTTTTTTATTCTTGAGTGGCGAGGAGCTTACCTAGCATCGACCGAGCCTCATCCATCGAGTTAGTCTTCTCCAGGGACTTTATCTCCCTCAAGCATATCCCCAACTGTTCAACCAGCATCAGATATGCCCTAGCTTGCACAGGATTTCCAGTATGACGGATGTTCTCAATTTGATTCTCAAGAAACATCCAAGCAAACTCGAAGGAACTTCCCCCTAAAAGGACTAACTCAATGCAAGACTTCATGGAGGCAAAAAAATGTTGCACCATTTGATGCGCCAGTTCTTTCATGATGTCAGTAGCTGGAGATGACCCTGCCAGTGCACTCTCAGATCCCATCTCTATGACGGGATGAGTAACACCCACAGAAACAAGAGTTAACTCAACTTGTGCAGGGATGAGGCCAACAACAGGCTCTTCTGACAATGCGGCCGAGGTTAACACCTCCGGGACGTCTATTGTGATAGCTTCCACAGCAACAGAGGCAGCAGCAAACTCTACGGCACTGGGTTCACCAACCAAAGTTTGAACTATGCTATCCTCTGTGCCAATACTTGCCACAGGATCCTCTGCTTGAGCTACCCCAATACTCTCTGCAAATCATAACATTAATGTTAGTGATAATGATGAAAAGGATAGTATTCAGCATGTCTGTATTCTTTTACCAAGTTGAGAATCTGAAGATAGTAAATCCCTAGATAAATCACTTGGGGATGAGGGTTCCCCGATCTCGGTGTTTGCACCCTTATGAGGCACCCCGACAGCGGGAACTTCGAGGCATTCCTGTTGGGCCAGCTCCTAAATCATCTCCTCAATGTGAGAAAAAATTATGGCTTCACTATCAGCAACCAGCCCTGCAGAAGAAATTCAAAAGGAAATATTATAACACTTTTCCAACCTGATGGAGAAAGAATAAAAGAAATACCCTCAGCGGTGGCTATCTCTCTATCGGCAGAACTATCGCAGGAACGTCCCCCTGCATCTCTTTCTCTGATATATGGGAGAATTTGTTCGTATCAGGAAGAGTGGGTTCGTCACCGAAGTCGACTTCTTCACCAGAATAATATTCATGTTCCTCAGACGATGCAGACGACAATCGAACCCAAGAAGCCTCAGTGATCGGGGCTTTACCACTGAGTACCCCGGTAGTAGGGCTGGATTCAATAACCCGCGAAGTAGGCATCAACACGCTAGGAGACCCAGGTTGTTGCACCTCCTCCCTTCTCTCTTGAGCTGAAGAGGGTCCAGGTAGAGTTGAGATTCCCGAAATCTCAACATCATCTCTCTCCACCAAGTCAACTTCAGGTCGTTCGACCCCTTCGGCCATGACGGGTTCACCCACAGGCTCTCCCTCTGCTAGGATCGCAGGGCCCTTACTACGCAACCGCGGGAGCGAAGAGATGAGACTGCCTCCTCCTCCTCCTCTTCTTCCTCCTGCTCCTCAACAACAGGAGAGACCACTTCGGGCATCTGGGTCGAAACTTCAGCCTCAGATCTTCCCCTGGCCTTCTTTGGGCTGGGCTCACCCTGGGAAGTAGAGCCACGAGAACGTTTGGCCACAGCTTGCCGGCTTCCTTTGGTGGGTTGCTTCTTAGTCGTTACTATCCAACGCTCCGGCTCTGCAGCTGTCCCTGTGGGCTGACCTTCCTCCTAGACTCGCCCCCTCCTCCTTCTCTGCTTCCTGGTACTCGTTCATCCCCGCATCGGCAACCCTTGGACCCAACTTGATTTTGTACGTGAATTTGATCCCCCTGATACATGAAGTATTTATTTTAAACCCGGGCACCTAATTCGCCATGAGGTACCATGAATAAAAGTCAAAACTGGCATAAAAATTGGGAGTCTTGTGAGGAAAAGTAAAGATAGCTCCGGTTCCCCCTATTACGCTGTAATACCAGGCTCGGGCTCCTTCAAATAGATTCCCATTGAAGCGAATGCGTGGATATGGGTTGCCAATATATAGTTGGTCATAACTAAACTGTCGGGAAAACTAGCAAGGCATATAACGCTCTAACGTGCAAGAATTCTCTTGTCGAAACACCAAATACCCAGGCCGGATGTTGATTAGCCACCAAAAGACACCGAGGGATAACCGAGTGAAGCATTCAGGGTTTCAGAATTTACAAATTTATCCCCGTAAGACGCATCATGAACTCAGGGAAGCACCTGTCCAACTGATAGTTGTTCCCGTTCAGAATCATCTTCCGAATATAGAATATATAATATTGAAGCCAGCTTGAATT
The DNA here is from genome assembly GCA_038442645.1 of Agave tequilana. Taxonomy (NCBI): domain Eukaryota; kingdom Viridiplantae; phylum Streptophyta; class Magnoliopsida; order Asparagales; family Asparagaceae; genus Agave; species Agave tequilana. Next base: position 425,116 of record JAVJIF010002034.1, on the reverse strand, counting down.
CTCCAATCGCTGCACGTAGGGTGTGAAACCCTCAGAGGGATATACCACCGTCATTAATGAAGGGCAGTGCATAATGTACCAGGCTATCAGGTACGCATATGGGAGCTCGACCCTGGACTGGGAGTCTTGACGAAGGGACGACCGATAGAATCTGTAACGGGATATCCCTCTGCATTCATAATGCCTTCCACTTGGCTGAAACTCTTTACTAATACGCGCAGCCCGCTCTGTACCCCGTGAAATCACATTTTAGGGATTAAAAACTCGGTCTTTTTCTTTCAATAAAATCTCATAAATTTTACAAAAATAAGTTCATTAATATACTTTGAATTACAGACATGTTTGAGTAAAAATCAAAACATGTTACAAACATTTTGAACTATTTTTGTAATATAGAAGTTTTGCCTTAAACAAAAACCTGTATTTTCAAAAATGATTTTTTCAAAACTTCTCCAAATACAAAAACAAGATATTCAAAATACTTTTGAAACTTAGTATGTATGGATATGATCCACAACATATATATGATGAAATATCTATATTTTTGACTATAAGCTCTAAAATATGTTTTGATAAAACACATGTATATTTTGAAGCTTAAAAACCAAACGGGTATTTTTCAAAACGAAAACTCTTTTATGAAAACACATATAAATCTTGTGTATGAGTGTATATGAACTTGAGCAATCTACCAACTAATCTATCCTTTACATCTTATCTAAAAACTAATCTTAACACTTATAAATATGACTCAAATCTTCTTAGAAAACTTCTCTCTGAAAATCTTCTTCTCCTTCTTGACTTGGTCCAAACCTTGATCTAATGAGCTAGACTCCTCTTGAGTACATTGATGCAATCTTGATGCGCGAACTCTTGAATCATCATGTGCTAGTTCCAAAACTTTAACTTGAAATCCTTTGTTGAAACTAAACGCCAACTAAGATCTTGATCAATTGTCTGATACTAATTAAACACAAGATTATTAGTACTATAACTACATGAGTTAATCATCATCAAAACTAGAGTGATGGGCCTCTGGGCCAACAATCTCTCCCTTTTTGATGATGACAAAACTCATGAAGTTATATATGTATGGATTAAAGTTAAGCTTCATAGAAGCTCCCCCTTAACTCATGCATAGCAATAAATAAATAGATATTCAATGAAGTATATAAAACTAAACAAATATATATGCATAAATAAGGTGAGAGAAACATGCATAAATCAAGAATTCTTCTCCCCAAAAAACCTTCTCCTTCTTTTTGTATAAACATAAAACATAGGACATGCATAAACTCCTAAATATACATATATAAACTTAAAATTATTAAACTCAAAATCATTCTCCCCCTTTTGTCAATCATCAACAAAGGGGTAAACAACAAATCAATAATAAGGATATATATGCAATATACATTCATGAAAAGGAAGATGTTAAGTTAGCTCCCCTGCATACATGCATTATATGAAGAAGGGATGACAAAATCCTAAATCGCATAAAGCATAATATACAATGCATAAGTGGAGATGTTAAGCTCCCCCTACACACGTGTATCACATAAAGAAGAGATGTCAAGCTCTTCAATATAAGATACACTCAACATGAATCTATATGTAGAAGAGATGTTAAGCTCCCCTCGCATATACGCAATTCATATCAAAAATTTGAAATCACTTTAAAACAAATTGAAATCATCTTAAAACAAATTTTGAAATCTTTAAATTAAAATTTTGAGGTATCACTTGTAAGTAAACTAAATTTTAGGATATCCCCTATAAATAAACAAAATTTTAAGATTTCACAAGATTTTTAATATCAATTGAAATTGAAATTTTTTGATACCAATTGAAATTGAAATATTTGTAAATTTGGATGCCAATGAAAGTAAAATATTTTATATTTTGATACCTATAAAATATGTGGTAAATTTTGACACCAAATAAAAGATAAAATATTTTTGATACCAATTTTGATACTAATTGAAATAAAAGGTAAAATATTTTTGATACCAATTGAAATCGAAACCCAATTGAAATCGAAATATATTGATACAATTGAAGTATGTTGTTAATTTTGATATCAATTAAAAAGTAAAATATGAAGTATATTTTGATATCAATTGAAATACCAATTGAAAATAATACATAAGCTCATTAAAAATACCAATTGAGAGCTCATTAAAATACCAATTGAAATATCAATTGAAATTAAGATTTAAGTCAAGCTTAGCATAAACATAATTTGTGCTTTAAATGTGTAAGGATATTGTAAATCAGGCACAATCAAATCATATATATGCATGAAATGAAAATACCAATTGAAATTGATATTATTTGAAATTTGAAGCATACATATATAGAAAATAAAATATAAGTATACAAAAAAATATCAATTGTGATACCAATTGAAAATATGATGAGGATTAAGTGTATAACTCATAATTATCCACCTTAATCATGCACATGATAAAAAGATTTTCAATAAGGCTCACAAGGTATGGTCGCCCATCCATCCACCCTTTAAGGGTAGAAGTTTTCAAAAATAGATTTGAAAATATTTGTAAATTGAAAACACTACCAAATGAAGAATAAATAACTAGTTTAAAGTAATTTTAGAAAACTAGTTAAAGATCTTTCAAACATGAAAACAAACCATATATATCTCATGAAACATATCAAATACATAAGAGTTGACACTCAAAATCTATAAAGCTTATAAAAGCTCATGAAAATAAAGTCATGAGTAAACAAATTAAATATGAGTGTACAAGAATCATATAATTAGAATTTCATGAAAATGATTAATAAGGCTCAAAAACTTCAAACATATGAAAATTACAAAAATTTATTTTTTATTTAAAAATAAACTTTAAGGTATATGTATGTTTTATCAAAACTAAAAATATGCATACATATCCAAACACAAAAAGAGTCCATAATAGCATTTGCATGAAGGCAAGTGACTCAAGGGTATACATGTATATTTATTATTTTTGAATAAAAATTACATATACATGAAGAAAAATATATACAAGAATAGGAAAAACATGTATAAATGGAAGAATCATCAAAACTAGGTTATACATGTGCATGTAATGAGTACAAATGTGTAATGAAGTACAAACATATAAGAATCAATTGTTGCTCACTACTTGCACAAGTATACACACAATTTTAATGAAAACTACATCTAAATACGTATTCACCACAAGAAGCACAAAAATCAAAACATGCTTAAAATATTATCTATGTAAAAGCATGTAAACTAAAATAGGAGTTTAGAGATAGCTACCAAATCATATGGATTGTTCTCTAAGTCTCCAAAATACGGTGGTCCTCCCACCAAACTTCCTTGATAGTGATGCATCAATTCAATGTCATCTAGCCCATGCATCCACCACCAAGGCACCAATTCTCTCACGTCATTTGAAAGCCCACACCTACATTAGACACAAGAGGTGGGGATTTTGGTACCCTTTTTTTGAGGTCCATGGGGGTTAGCATTGTTTGGAACCCAAACATTTTTATTAGCAAAATTAATATGGTTTATCTTATCAAAACAAAACTTTGCTAAATGGCCTTTGTGGCCGCAATGTGTACATTTGTACACTCTAACATGCACATGTGAATGAGTGTGACCATGATGTGCAAAGTGTGCATATGTATGTCGTGTGTGACGTGCATGTACATGTGGAGCTTGTCTCCTTTGAAACAAGGTTTTCAATTTAGAATGTTTAAATGCACAATTACTCAAAGTTGAGTTCAAACAATCTATTCTATTTTTCAAAAATTGAATCTCATTTTTATCAATAGTGGCATGAAAAGCATGGTGAGAATGAGAATCAACACTCTTTTTCTTTTTGAAAATGTTTTCCTTTTCTTTTGAAACAAATTTTCTTTTCAAAGAGTTGTTTTCTTCTAAAATAATTTTCTTTTCTTTTTTCACCAAAATAATTTTATTTTTCAAAGAAGTATTTCCTTCATAAAGATCATTTAATTTAGAAGTCTTGAACGGGCGCGAATTTCGCGCATTAAGGGAAAGACGTCCCATCAACTCTGCCAAACACGTGGCAACGTGCCCAGAATACTGGTCTCGTATTTAATAAAGTAGACCCGTATTTAATAAAGTCGCGTCCCTCCAAAGGTCGCGTCTCTTCAGCAAAGTGAGAGTTGTGTCTACTCAACAGAGTGAGAACTGCGTCTTCACTTCAAAGACTGCGTCCCTCCGAAGGTCACGTCTCTTCAGTAAAGTGAGAGCTGCGTCTATTCAACAGAGTGAGAGCTGCGTCTTCACTTCAAAGACCGTGTCCCTTCAAAGGTCGCGTCTCTTCAGCAAAGTAAGGGACGCATCTCCACTTTAAATGAGGACTGCGTCTCGAAAGCAATATGACCTCTGCGCCTACAAGACTTGCATTCAGTTTTCGCTCCTGCAATCAGCTCAACAGTACACTTGCACAAGCAGACGACTGTTTACTCCCAGTTCAACAGTACACAACGACTAGCTCAGAGCACCGAGGAGGTCTGGACTGCGTATTTAGACACTCACCACGATTAGTTTTGGCGGCTTTAAAGGATTTTTTACAGTACACTCACGAAGATCACATTCCAGACAAGATCAAGCTCATGGTACCTCAAATGATTATCAATCCAATCATGAGAAGTATGAATTTAACCAGAGTCTAAAGTATTTTGAAATCCGTCCCAGTCAACTGCGGAATATTGAAAACTTTGGAGGATGCTCTGTAAACAGTCCAAAAATCACTGAGGATAAGTCATCAGAAATCAGAGTCCAAACTCCAGACGCAAGGCTAATTATAACCACTAGCGCTGCACCAAGACGCAGAGTTTGAAAGCTGCATCTTAGCATCACAGCAATATCAAGATGCGAGGGTCAACCGTGTCTCTACTTCACCGCAATGACCAAGACGCAGAGCCTGAAGCCCGCGCCTCACATAAACTTGACGCAGAACTTGAAGCTCACATTTCAACCAAATGTGAAGCTTAAGCGTTACCTCAACGGCTAAACGCGAGGCTCGAAGCCCGCGTTTCAACTACACAGGAACCCTGCGTCTCTATTATAACTGCCCTCATTACTGGGTCAATTACTGCCCACGTATTGTGGGAGTTAACCCCCATTATGGAGGATTTTTAGGGATAGTTCTACCCCTGAAACACATATAAATAGCTCAGTTTACTACTAAAGAGGGGTCAGAAAGTTTTGGTGGATTTGGAGAATCTTAATCAGAGGTTCTAACTGAGAAATACTTAAGAGTAAACTCTTCTAACAACTTGCTGAGTAAAAGTTTATTTTTTCCACAAATCTCTTTGAGATTTTATTGGAGAGGAGTTGTGCTACTCCGTCCATAATCTAAAGAGAAGATTCTCAGAAGATTGTGACGCTCACCCGGTCAACAGAAACAAGATTCACTTTCTACCGCCACAACAAGAACTCAGCATTAAACAAAAAGAGGATTGAGCTTGAACATCTTCTTTCTCTTGTAATCGAAAAATTTTTATTATAAGAAAAATTTTTTATTGTTATTGTAACGTTCTTTACAGTCAAATAAAGAATTACACGCCCTCAAATTTTTCCCAACAAACAGTTGGTGCACATCAGTCAACCGGCAACAGCCCAAAACAATATTGAAGGGATTTTTAAATGACATTTTGAAACCCATTTAAATTCCAATAAATTCTAATAAATTTCACAAAAATAAGTTCATGTAAATACAATGTAGCACAAATATATGTGATAAAAAATCAACACATATTTCAAACATGTGAACTATTTTGAGATATGAAAATTTAAGCTTAAAATAAAAACTGTATTTTTCAAAAATCAAACTTCTAAATGGAAAATCAATTTTTCCAAAACTTGTATAAATATAAAAATATGTTATTAAAATACATTTGAAGAACAATGTGTATGAATAGAATTCAATACACATATGATAGGTAGTAAAAAATGCATAATTGTTATTACATTTACTATCACATTTTCATATTTATTCCTATAATCATGCACTATTACTAATATTTTATTATTTAATGTGTGCAGGCCTTGAGCATTTATTTAAATAAAGAATAAAAGCCTAAATGAAGCCCAAAAGCCCATGTCCAAGCCCATATCCAAGCTCAAGTGCAAAAGTGCAATTACCAAACGTCAAAGTTGCAATTACAAAGTGCAAAAGTTGCAAATACTAAAAAGAGGAAGGGATAGACTTCTATTCAACCCTAAATGCTTGCAGGATGAGGATAAATAGAGTGCAAGGATGAAATTCGTTTTGGAAGAGATTTGGATTTAGGGTAACTTGCTTCCCAAGTTATCCCGAATTTTCAAATTGAAGAGTCGAGATGCCAGATCTAAACAGATAAGCCCAGAAGGACGGATCAGAGGAGGCCACGCGCGAAAGCGCGTGGCCAGGGATAAGAGTTTAGCCGCGGAAACGCGGCCAAAGCCGCATTTCCGCGGCAATATGGATGAGGCTGAATACCAAATTTTGTGGCTGAGTTTCACCGGGACTCTACTTCCTCCAGCGCCTATAAATACCCCTGTAGAGCAACAGAGAGAGCATCCAGAACCAGGAGATTAGGGTTTCTTTAGTTTCTCTTTAAATTTCTGCAATTATAATTTCGTTTTGAGTATATTGTGGAGAAGAAGGAGCATTGTATTTGGAAGATATTTTCGAATAAAGGTTACCTTTTTGCCATTTCAATTATTGTCTTTTAATTTCATTTTTCTTTGCGATCTTTCTCTTTGTTTTGTTTTTCTTTCTTTCGCAATTCTTCATATTAAACAAAATATAAAAAATAAGAAAATTGAAAATATAAAAAAAAAAAGATGATGAACTAATTCTTAAGTGTGGTTTGCTGAATTCTTAAACAACCCTAGAGCAGTTAGGAATTGAATGGATTGATAACAATTTTTAGAAACCCTAGGTTTAAGACAGATTGCTTGAGGATTAAATTGATGACTAGTTTTCTAATCTAGGTTACACCTTTAAATAATTCTTCACACTTCATGCTTAAGTACTTTGACAGCGTAACCTTAAGGTAAAGCTTTTCTTACGCTGTACTTAGAGGTTAGGATGAATACTTGTTGGATTTTTAGGAGTGCGAACTAGTAAGATTCTAAGATCTTTTTCTCTTACTTGCATCTTCTCTAATAAATCTAGGATCGATTTCATGTATTTCAAGATGATATTCAATATCCTTAACTTGCACTATGGGTTGTGGTAGAAGATCAGTAAAACCGCATCTCTCTAATCATATATTTTTCAAATCTAATCTCTCTTTTGTCTTATTTGAAGCATACAGAGAAATCATCCGAAAAGCTTGCATCGCATCCTTCCCTGTGGATCGACCCGCTTTGGCCCTTGCTGCAGTGGATAGCATTGAGACTGAGAATTCTAACTCTTAATCTTTTTCTTTGCAATTTCTCATTTTCAATCAAAATTTTGGCGCCGTTGCCGGGGATACTCACCTATAGCCCCATTTTCGATTAGGCTAAGGAATAATAATAATGCACATATGGAGAAACTACTCGAGGTATTCAATCAGGTTAGGCTCAATATACCACTTCTTGATGCAATCCAACAGGTCCCTAGTTATGCCAAATTCCTTAAGGACATGTGCACCAAGAAAAGAAAGACAAATGTGCCTAAGAAGGTTTTTCTAGCCCTTAACATTAGTGAGCTATTGTCCAACCAGATCCCAGTCAAGTACAAGGACCCTGGTTGCCCCACCATTTCTTGCACAATAGGCCGAGCTGAAATCAATCGAGCACTCCTCGATTTAGGAGCTAGCATTAATTTGCTTCCTTTCTCCGTATATCAACAACTTGGATTAGGTGAACTCAACCCAACCCAAGTTACAATTCAATTGGCTGATCGCTCAATCAAAGTTCCTAAGGGAGAGATCAATGATGTCCTCATACGGGTGAGAGAATTCATTTACCCAGTCGATTTCATTATTTTAGAGACACAACCTGTGTCTAATCCTAGGTCTCAAACTCCCGTCATCTTAGAACGACCGTTTCTAGCAACGCGAATGCAATCATAAATTGTAGAAACGGATCCATGAGATTGACTTTTTGGGATATGACCAAGGAAGTCATATTTTCAACTTAGGTAAGCATCCCTACGACATGACCGACCAACCCTTTGAGGTTAACTTCATTGAAAACATGACGAGCGAGCACAATGAGGAGATCACACTAGAGTCAGAGGAAGAGGAAGAGTTAGAATCAAGTGATCTCAACCTTGATGAGATTGAATGGGCAGCAAATCCAAGTCTATAGAGATGGAAAAGTCAAGCTTAACACCTCCACCCATCGAGCCACCTCCTTCATTGGAGTTAAAGGCCTTGCGTAAAAATCTTAAGTACGCTTACCTAGGTGAACAAGAGACATTACCAGTCATAGTTGCCTCCAATTTGACTAATAGGCAAGAGGAAGACCTACTGGCAACCCTTAGGAGACATAGGGAAGTCATTGTTGGACTATGGCAGATATCAAGGGACTGAGCCCTACGATAGTCCAGCATCGAATCCATCTAGAGGAAGGGGTTAAACCAAAGAGGGATCCACAGCGTAGGCTAAACCCACTCATGCAAGAGGCTGTACAAGCTGAAATAGTGAAACTGTTAGATAATGGGATCATTTTTTCCCATTTCCGATAGCGAATGGGTTAGCCCAATGCATGTGGTCCCTAAGAAGTCTAGCTTACTGTGGTAGAAAACGACAAGCATGAGTTAGTGCAAACACGATTGCCTACTAAAGTTCGAGTATGCATAGACTATCGCAAGTTGAACGCTGCCACTAGGAAAGATCATTTTCCTCTCCCATTTATCGACCAAATGCTGGAACGATTAGCCGGTCATGAGTATTACTGTTTCTTGGACGGTTATTCAGGGTATAACAAATCCAATAGCCCCAGAGGACCAAGAAAAGACAACGTTCACGTGCCCATTTGGGACATTTGCCTATCGTCGAATGCCTTTCGGCCTATGTAATGCCCCCGCCACATTCCAACGTTGTATGTTAAGCCTTTTTTCTGATATGGTTGAGCGCTTCTTAGAGATTTTCATGGACGACTTCTCCGTCTATGAAAATCATTTGACCAATGTCTCCATCACTTGGAGCTAGTGCTGAATAGATGCACCAAAAAGAACTTGACCCTCAAATGGGAAAAGTGCCACTTCATGTGCAGCATGGGATTGTCCTAGGTCATGAGATATCTAGGGAAGGGATCAAAGTGGACAAGGCTAAGGTGGAGATCATAGCCAAACTTCCAATTCCACGATGCGTGAAGGACATTCGGTCTTTCTTAGGACACGCTGGGTTTTACCGTAGGTTCATTAAGAATTTTAGCAAAATTGCTAGACCCCTTACAAACCTTCTAGCTAAAGACGTGCCTTTCATCTTTGACGATAGGTGTAATAGTGCGTGGGAGAAGTTGAAAGTGGAACTTATCTCTGCACCTATCATCTCACCTCCGGACTGGTCCAAACCTTTTGAGATCATGTGCGATGCCTCAGATTTTGCGATAGGCGCTGTCTTAGGACAGCATAAGGATAACAAGCAGCACGTGATCTATTACTCAAGTAGGACACTCAATGACGCCCAAATGAACTATTCTACACCCGAGAAGGAATTCTTGGTAGTAGTATTCGCTTTGGAGAAATTCCGCCCATACCTACTTGGGACCAAGACCACGATTTTCACCGACCATTCTGCACTTCGATACCTAATGCTAAAAAAAGATGCGAAGGCCCTACTCATTCGTTGGATCCTTCTCCTTCAAGAATTTGATCTCGAAATTCGAGATAAAAAAGGTGTTGAAAATGTTGTCGCATACCATCTCTCTCGTGTGCCAAACGCACCTTCCGACGAACTGCCCATCAATGACAATTTTCCGATGAACAACTTCTAGCCATCTCTAAGGAACCATGGTTTGCCGACATAGTAAATTACTTAGTCACAAACCAAACACCACCTAATTGGTCAAAACAGGATAGATACCGATTCTTGTCTCAAGTCCGGTATTACATATGGGAAGATCCATACCTTTTCAAATATTGTAGCGACCAAATTATTAGGAGATGTGTCCCCGATGAGGAAACTAGAAGCGTTCTAGCCTTTTGTCATGAATTGCTTGCGGTGGACACTTTGGTCCCCGCAAAACTGCCGAAAAGATCCTACAAAGTGGCTTTTATTGGCCAACTGTGTTCAAAGACGCATTCGAGTTTTGCAAAACTTGCACAAGATGTCAAATGATAGGAAGAATTTCCAAACGAAATATGATGCCCCTAAATCCAATTCTAGAAGTAGAACTTTTTGATGTCTGGGGCATTGATTTTATTGGACTCTTTCCTAATTCTTTTGGGCACCAATACAACTTGTTGGCCGTAGATTACGTATCAAAATGGGTTGAAGCCGTCCCTTGCAAGATAAATGACAACAAAGTTGTTGTCAAATTCTTGAAAGAAAACATCATCTCGCGCTTTGGAACCCCTCGTGCCATAATTAGTGACAATGGTACACATTTTTGCAATAGAACTTTTGAAGCTCTTATGCGAAAATACGCCATAACTCACAAGTTATCTACGCCCTACCATCCTCAAACCAGTGGACAGGTAGAAGTTTCCAATAGGCAAGTCAAGCTTATCTTGGAGAAAACTGTGAATCAGAATAGGAAGGACTGGTCCACCAAATTGGTGGATGCCCTATGGGCATATAGGATTGCCTTTAAGACGATTCTAGGAATGTCTCCCTACAGACTAGTCTTTGGAAAGGCTTGCCACCTTCCTGTTGAGTTAGAGCACCGGGCCTTATGGGCAATTAAGCAGCTGAATTTCGATCTAGATAAGGCCGGTGAGCTTCAGAAATTGTAAATTTCTGAACTAGAGGAATTGAGGAACGAAGCATATGACAATGCGAAAATTGCGAAGGATAGGGTTAAGGTTTTTCATGATAAGTTCATCACGAGAAAAACTTTTATCCAAGGACAAAAAGTGTTACTCTATAACTCTAGACTTCATCTCTTTCCCGGTAAGTTAAAATCAAGATGGACAGGGCCCTTCATTGTTAAGACTGTGTTTCCACGCGGAGCAATAGAAATCTACGACCCAAAAAATGGCAGCACATTCAAGGTAAATGGTCAACGTCTTAAAATCTTTTTGGAATCAGTTCCGGAAGTAAAAGCAGTCATGGGTCTTTTTGACCCAATGTATCAGTAACTATATCTCTCTGCCAATTCATGCATCCATGCATTTCATTCATACATTGGGGACAATGCATGAGACAAGTGTGGGGGAAGGGTATGTAAATTAAAAATATATATATATATATATATATATATATATATATATATATATATATATATATTAAAAATTAAATATATATATATATATAAAATTTATTCTTTTTCTCTTTATTTGTTCTCAAAAAAAAATTAAAAAGGACAATATTTTGACTTATCTTTTGAAAGAAATCTAAGTTAGTCTTAAGAATTAGGAAAATCATGATTAGGATTTCTAAAAACTTGGTCAAAATAAATAAATTGTTGAATTTTTAGGTATAGGAGGAGAAATTGAATAAGTAATTAGTCTTGATTTTTACCTTAATGAAATGTGCATACCTAATGCATATCTAGGATTCTAAGACAAACACTCGTGTGCCTCGAAAAAAATAAATAAATAAATTAAAAAAAAGGGTTCACTAATTAAGCTGGATACATGTGTCTCAAGAAGCATCAGTATTCACGCCTAAAGGTGATTTTATAAAATAAAGTCCTTGGTTTTGTGGCCTAGTTCACTCGAATTTGAGTCCGTGGGGTGTTTTCTCACCTGGTGCCCTAAAACCAACCAGTTTGGGAGTCACCGACTTTAAGTTCGCTACATGGGTGGATTAGAAAGCCTAAGAAAACTAAAAAAAATTATTATATATGTATTAACACATTTAATAGTCAATTAGTTAGGATGAGGGCCTCAAGCAGCATTGATACTTACACGAAAGAAAATTAGATGAGTTATGCATATAAAAAAAAAGAAAAAAAATAATCATAATAATAATAAAGAGGCATGAGAGTCCAAGTTAAGGAATTCCTAAATTCACAAGGATGCATATGACTTTTGGTAACGAAAAAGACTATACAAAAATTCAATTTTGATCCTTACCTAAAATGGATAACAATTTACTTTATAAAGACTAAGTTTAAAAATGAATAAAAATGATAATCATAAAACTTATAGACTACTTAGTCTCTTCAAATATATTTCAAATATTTTCCTTTTTATGGATTTTGTGGGTGTAATCCGCTGAAAACCCTCACGAGACAACACTCGTCCTCTAGGGTAACCTAGGGGTTTAACGGCTTGTTGCACATGCTAAGTGCAACCGTGATTCCTACGAAAGTGAGTTAGCTAGATTAGTTTTTTTTTCTCTTTGATTTTTACTCGAGGACGAATAAAAAGATAAGTATGGGGGTGTGTGATAGGTAGTAAAAAATGCATAATTGTTATTACATTTACTATCACATTTTCATATTTATTCCTATAATCATGCACTATTACTAATATTTTGTTATTTAATGTGTGCAGGCCTTGAGCATTTATTTAAATAAAGAATAAAAGCCTAAATGAAGCCCAAAAGCCCATGTCCAAGCCCAAGTGCAAAAGTGCAATTACCAAATGTCAAAGTGGCAATTACAAAGTGCAAAAGTTGCAAATACTAAAAAAAGGGAAGGGATAGACTTCTATTCAACCCTAAATGCTTGCAGGATGAGGATAAATAGAGTGCAAGGATGAAATTCATTTTGGAAGAGAATTGGATTTAGGGTAACTTGCTTCCCAAGTTATCCCGAATTTTCAAATTGAAGAGTCGAGATGCCAGATCTAAACAGATAGGCCCAGATGGACAGACCAAAGGAGGCCACGCGAGAAAGCGCGTGGCCAGGGATAAGACTTTAGCCGCGGAAACGCGGCCAAAGCCGCGTTTCCGCGGCAATATGGATGAGGCTGAATACCAAATTTTGTGGCTGAGTTTCACCGGGACTCTACTTCCTCCAGCGACTATAAATACCCCTGCAGAGCAACAGAGAGAGCATCTAGAGACGAGGAGATTAGGGTTTCTTTAGTTTCTCTTTAAATTTCTGCAATTGTAATTTCATTTTGAGTATATTGTGGAGAAGAAGGAGCATTGTATTTGGAAGATATTTTCGAATAAAGGTTACCTTTTTGTCATTTCAATTATTGTCTTTTAATTTCGTTTTTCTCTGCGATCTTTCTCTTTGTTTTGTTTTTCTTTCTTTCGCAATTCTTCATATTAAACAAAATACAAAAAAATAAGAAAATTGAAATATAAAAAAAAAAGATGATGAACTAATTCTTAAGTGTGGTTTGCTGAATTCTTAAACAACCCTAGAGCAGTTAGGAATTGAATGGATTGATAACAATTTTTAGAAACCCTAGGTTTAAGACAGATTGCTTGAGGATTAAATTGATGACTAGTTTTCTAATCTAGGTTACACCTTTAAATAATTCTTCACACTTCATGCTTAAGTACTTTGACAACGTAACCTTAAGGTAAAGCTTTTCTTACGCTGTACTTAGAGGTTAGGATGAATACTTGTTGGATTTTTAGGAGTGCGAACTAGTAAGATTCTAAGATCTTTTTCTCTTACTTGCATCTTCTCCAATAAACGTAGGATCGATTTCATGTATTTCAAGATGATATTCAATATCCTTAACTTGCACTATGGGTTGTGGTAGAAAATCAGTAAAACCGCATCTCTCTAATCATATATATTTCAAATCTAATCTCTCTTTTGTCTTATTTGAAGCATACAGAGAAATCGTCCGAAAAGCTTGCATCGCATCCTTCCCTGTGGATCGACCCGCTTTGGCCCTTGCTGCAGTGGATAGCATTAAGACTGAGAATTCTAACTCTTAATCTTTTTCTTTGCAATTTCTCATTTTCAATCAACATAATAAATAATATAGACTTGTTTTTGACAATAAGCATCAAAATAAGTTTTGATAAATTTAAAACTTTAGCACACTAACTAAATTCACAAACATAAGTTACTTAAACATTTATGAAGCAACAATATATATGGATTAAATTCAATACATGTATAAATCAATGTAAATTTGTTTTGATGAAATCTATTCATAAAATCGAAAAATGTATACTTGATAAACTGAAACTTAAAACACATAGAAATAAGTTTCATAAATAATTGAAGCTCTAATATGTATGAATGAGATCCAATACATATTACAAACTATAAAACTTATTTTATTGAAAAGAAAATCGTATAAATATAAACTTGTGAAACCAAAATGCTTAAACAGAAAAATAAAACTATTGATCTTGAAAGATAATATTTAAACTTTGTGTGTGTAAGCTTGAGTAATCCAAAATTAATCTATACCTTACATAAGATCTAAACTAACAAAGCTACACAAGTCTTCTTGTAGATCTTCTTTCTAAGTAAACTTAATTCAAAACATGATCCATGAGCTAGACTCTATCTCAAATACTTGATGCTATCTTAAAGTTTGAGCTCTTGAATCATCATGTGATAGCTTCAAAACTTGACTTCGAATCTTTTTGTTGAAGCTAAACATCAACTATAATCTTGATCAATATCTAAACTCGATAAACACAAGATCATTAGTACCATAACTAAATGAGTTAGTCATCATTAAAACTAGAGTGATAGGCCTTCAGGCTAATAGTTTGTCCATCAGGGATGGACAGGTTTTCAGTCGTCTATGATTTGTCTTTTAGAAATGTTGACAAGTTAGACATCGTTCGGACCGGTTGCAGAACTGCCTTGGAGTTTGTCTTTTCAGAGTGTCAATAAAACTCCCTTTAATGTTTTGTGAATCTGTAATGGATTGAAACAGATTATGAAGTACTTTGAACCTGAAACCTGACCTAAATTTTGACATTGCTAGTCTGAAGAACCCTTTGTGCTAGGTGCAAATGTGTATTAAACTATATAACTAGATTAGTTAACCTAAGAACTCCATGTGGAGTGAGCTTCATGCGAAGCTAATGGATAAGCTGTCAGTGGAGCTAAAAATGAAGCTTCAGGTGAAGATAAGAAATGAGCTCGTAGCGAACCTAGAACAAATTTTATGCTAAGCTAATGATGAGCTTGCAGTGGAACTAAAATAAAGCTTCATGCGAAGCGGAAAATGGCATCTAAGCAAAGTTACATAGCTTCATTGTTTAAGGTTTCTGAAGCTCCAATCGTCGTTTCAAATTAATTTAAAGTGAAATTTGAGGAGGAAAAGCTAAAGACAGTGTCTAAAAGCCAACTTGGCTGAAATTTCAGAGAAGCTAACTTCTCTTCTCAGTTCTTCAAGAATTTTCAGAGATCAAGAAATATCTTCTCCTTCTTTCTTCGTTCTTCTTAAATTTCCTATAAAGAAAAGTTAGTTCTCAGAAGAACTGAAAATGGAGACAGGACTCCATAATTTTGGCTCTCGAAAAAGCGAATAAAATACAACTAATCTATTCAGAGGTTGAAAATATGATAGAATTAGTTAACAAATAGACTATCAAAAGTCAGTTATGATTTGATAGGCTGAACAACATCCATTGAAGATGAGGAATGAATAAGATGAACTCAGCGATCCTACCTATTCAGAGGCGATGTTGTGGACATAATAAAATAGGAATCACTAAGATAAGAACTCGTTATTCAGAGATGACGAACTGGACATAACAGCGGTAAGATAGTCCCTACTGGACTAAAGGATGAGACTTGACTGTCTATCAGTTCAGAGGAGATTGACTGGGCATAACCGATTCAGAAGTAATAAACTAAACATAATGACGATAAGATAGTCACTACGTACTGAGGGTGAGATCTAGAATCTGTCAGTTCAGAGGTGATGAACTGGACACAACTGATTAGGAATTATCAGACTCAAAATTTACCTTTCAGAGGTGATGAACTAGATATAACAACAAAAAGAAGTCTGCATTGGACTGGAGCATGAGATTTGGCTTTCTTTAAGTTCAGAGGTGACTGATCGTACACATATTTTGCATTCTTTTCATAAAGAGTAACTTGCACCCGCATAGCCACTCAGATTTTAAGATTAAACAGTGCAAGTTACTCAATTCTACCGCAATAGCAAGTGGCTATGCGGGTGCAAGTTACTCAATTCTACCGCAATAGTAAGTGGCTATGCGGATCGTGATCCACAAGGAGGGACTAGCGATAGAAGCTTTTTAGTAAGTTCTCTTTTAGGCTACAAAGTATGGTTAAAGTTCTTTAGTTCTTTAAAAGAAAAAAGAAAATTTTGAGTTAAAGTTAAATTAGGAAGAAGATGGTAGATCAAGAAGATGGAGAAACTAGAAATAATATATACAAAGAAATCGAAATGAGTGATGAAAGAATTGGGTGTTGTTGGTGATCTAAACTAAAGAATAAAAGAAAAGAAAAAAAGATTAAATAAATACTTACCTCCTTTGGTTGATGACTTACATGGAACCCTTGCATGTTCTACCTTACTTCGGAGGCGTTCAACGCATAAGCCATAAGATCGAGCTCAGTCACCATTCGCATTACATCATCAAGACGAACAAGAATGAAATGATACGGAGTCTTGAGGAGAAGAGCATCATGAATATCGTTGGCACTCACAAAAATATTGTTATACTGATACTTCTTGATTTACTTGAATGCTCATCATAACCAAAGGAGGAAAAGTAGAAAGAAGAAGAAGGAAACAAAAGTAAAGACAAAAATAAAAAAAAAGTTACCTTTTACTGCTTGAGAAACGATGGAAGAAAGGAGGAGGTACATCGGTGTCACTCTCAACATAAGCCTCTCTCTTTTATTACATGAATCTCAATCTAACCTAAGCTTACAAAGAAATTAATATTACATAAAAAAAACAAAAACCTACACTACAAAGAATAAAAAAAATTGGACTAAATCCTATCTCTGCATGGTCCTCCCTTGGTCTTTGAGATTGCGGGTATTTATAGAAGAAATGCAGAGGTTAGAGGAGTATGAAGATAGGAAAAGCTGGTTATTTCTGAATTTGAATCCTCCCCTTATCTTCAAACTTGATTTCATGTGGATATTCAGTTCTGATCTGCAGTTTGTTGGCGTGTTGATTGCTGAATATCACTTATCAAATAACAGAATTAGAAATAGTGATCAACATAAGAGTTGTAGCTCCGTAAGTTTTCTTTTTGGATCATCTTGAATCATCAGATTTGAGATTCTGTAGCGAAAGTTATGATTCAAATACTGAAATGTATCCAGTCAGAATCTGAGTCAAACTTGCTTCATCTCATCCGTTGATCTTCTCTCTATCCATTTATCTCTCTGTATTTGATATTATCCTCGGTTGATCTTTAGCTAACCAAAATGGATTTATAAAAATTTGAATTTTATTGGTTTCCATTTAGTGTTATCTTTCTGATTTGCTCTGATCTTCAGTTGAACATTTGCCCCAATTCTTGATTTGTTCTAACTAGCTCTGGGATCATCCTCAGCTAATCAAATAGATCTAGTTAAATCTGATTTTAACTGGTATTTATTTGGTTTAATCCTCTTTCCCTTCATTATTACCTTCTACAAAATAGACATTTAAGACAAAGAAATTAGCAGATTTATTACACGATAAATGTAGGAGTGTAATGAAAAGAATGCAAAATATGTGTATGATCAGTGACCGACTGGATATAACCGCTTGAGAAACCACGAAACTCAGAGCCATTACTGTTCAAAGGTTATTGACTAACTTGACAGCAAAATAAGTCTATAAAGGACTAAAGGATGAAATTCAGACGTCGATCGGTTCAGAGGTGACAAACTAGATATAACTGATTAAGGATTACTGAATTCAGAGCAGTACTGTTCAGACGTGATAGACTGGACATGACGGTAAAAATAGTTCCTACTAGACTAGAGGATGAAACTTGACTATCTGTCAATTTAAAGGTGATTGAGTGGACATAACCGATTGAGAAGTCACCGAGCTTGAATTTTGTCCTTCAGAGGTGAAAGACTGGACCTAACGACAAAAAAAATGTCCCTACTAGATCAAGAATAGAATCCGAGCACTCGTCGATTCAGAGGCGATAAACTGGACATGATCGACTCAGAGTTATCGAATAGCAAGAATTCTTACTCCTGGGATAGAATGAAGAATTAAGTCATAGACTTGGTTGTTTGGTGTTCTCTTACAGATATAACAGCTTGAGCCTGTATCCGTTGTTCAAAAGTAAATATTAACATAACAGTGAATGGAGAGTCAGTCCTTATCAGGTTGCAAAGGAGTCTACTTGGGACTATGTCGAGTAGAATCCCGCGAAGATTTTGGCGTTCCTTAAGGATACGATAGGGATATTGTCAGAGGTAATCATTAACGTGGCAATTACAAACCTCGCTGGGTAGTAAAAAGCGCATGAGGATATAAGAAGGAAATTAGCATTCCTTAAGATTCCGTGGGAAATTCTTTAAAGAGCTTTCAGAGGTAATCATTAACGTGACATTAGCAACTCCAAAGATGTTCCTTTGGGAATTTAAAAAGAATTGTCAGAGGTAAGCATTAACGTGACAATCAAGCTAGCGAATATAGAAGGCAACGCTCCTGAAAGTTATCAGAGGTAATCATTAACGTGACAATTTGATACCTCTCTAGGGAATAGATGTTTCGTGAGGATTTTTGAAAATAGAGAATATAGCGCTTTCTGAGACTTCATGTGGAATCTATAGTGATCTGTCAGAGGTAATCATTAACGTGACATTTGTGACTCTCGGGGTGATTTTTAGGAAGTTGTCTATTGGAGAACTCCACTTGAGATAGAGGAACGCTCATTCCCTATAAGCTTTGAGAGAGAGCTGTTAGAGGTATCATGTTGTAACACGCTTTTGACTTTGTGATTTATACAATTTGAGTGGACCTGCCTTTCTACGGAGAAAAATGGCAAGTTGAGTTCCGATCCGCTGGAGATACGTCAGAATTTTTACTGTCAGATGTTTAATATTAACATGACAAGCTTGATTAGTAATTCATTCATTGGGGAAACGACTATAGTTTTATGTGGTCCTACCATTTCATGGAAGAGAATTAGTAAGAAATTTTGATGGAATTGAATGTTTCCTGCAAATGTAAGAATATTGCTAGAGAATTTCGCCAAGGAATAGGAGACAGTGCTCCCAAAAGAGAACAAAGCAATTCCGCTAGGAGAATATGAGAATATAACTTCTAAAAGTCATCAGATAAATTCATTCAATCAGTTTATCTGATTTATCCGAATGAACGGGTTATGACGTCAAGCCTCGACCAATCGACAAGACGAGGATGTGACTGAATGCATGCCACCGTTATATATGAAAAAGTCAGCAATGAAAGCTTTAACATGACTTATTTGTTTTGTGGACTTATCATTCCATGAAAGGAATTGATAGAGGGTTCTGGAGGAATCAAAATGGGATCAGGTCTCTTAGGATTTTTAGCAAATCCTCAGCTATCAACGGATTTGGTTTATCTTTACCAACTGCCATTTGAGTTGGACTAGTCATGATGAGTTGTCGAGGACTCTATATTGGGCTTAGAAGCTAATATTTTTCTTTAGCCTTGTCCACCGTAGGCTTCATATTATAATGAATCGAATGGGATTAGGTCCCTTAGGATTTTTAGCAAATCTTCAGTTGTCAACAGATTTGACTTGCCTTTACTAACTGCCGTTTGAGTTGGGCTAGCCATGCTATTCCACACAGCATGCATGATGAGTTATCGAGGGTTTTATATTAAACTTAGAAGCCAATATTTTTTCTAGCCTTATTCACTGAAGCTTAGGATCATGCCACTTGAAGTGGATCTTTCTACATTCCACTAGTGACCTCTAAAATCTCGCTGGGGATTAAGTAGTTAAAAATAAACTTCGTGGAAAATTTGCCGAGTAAGTCAAAAAATCTGACTAAATGTCACCTATTCAAGATTCTGGCTCTCAGCTGGTCATTAAGTCAAGACATGGAACACAAGCTCTGCATAAAATTTAACTATTAAATCTAAATTCCTCGTGGAGCTTCATTTTAGTTCATCATAGTCAAGACTCAGGTTTGCAGCTGATCACCGAATTCAAACATGAATGTAAAAACACTGAAAAGGTCCTGCAAAATTGCGTCACAAACCTTTTTCAATGACTTCAGCTCGATCGATGTCGTTGTGAGGCTGAATCATGACTCGCCGGATGACAAAGGTGAAGGGTGAAGAGGTGATTGGAGATATGCCACTATTACATATGAAACAGTCAAGAAGAAGAGTTCCTAAACTCGTTGTTTAAGTATGCTCGACTTCAAAATATGGCCAACTCTTCCAAATGAGAAGAGTAACAATGCTAAAACTGAAATTTTGCTGTTGTCTTCTCTTTAATGTTTATCGTGCATTACAATATCTTGATGTCAACCAGAGTCCCAAAGGAAGCAAAGATGAAATCTGTTCGCTTGGAGAAGGAGATTGCTTGGGGGAGAAGAAACAGTCAGACAATTCTGTTTTAATGACCATAGGTTTAATGTTAACATGGTCAAGTATAGTACTTCTTTGATCAGAGGTATGGTATTAATGTGATCAGGGATAGTACTTCTTTAAGAACTTGTCATTAATCGACATCATGAGCGTGTAGCTATTTGAATTCGTTAGGAGGTAGGCTCCATTTAAGTAGACTGTCTCTACCATAAAGGATCCTTTCCACTTAGGTTCAAATTTGCTTTTGGTCTTATGTGTCATGACCATGGTCGCCTGACACCTAAAACCAAATTCTCCTTTCTGGAAGATTCTCTCCTTAAACTTTTTGTTAAAGGCATTTGAGATTCGAGCTTGGTACAGCACAATGCGTTGTTGAGCTTGTAGTGGCTTCTCGTTTAGTGCTTCTAGTTCTTGGAGACGTAATCGACTATTATCTCCTTCTATCATCTGGTTGCCAAAGCAACGTGATGTGACAGCATTTGTATCTCTAGAGGTATGACTGTCTCACACTCATAGACTAGAGAAAAAGTCATGTTGCATGTAGGAGTTCAGACCGTCATTCGGTTCGCCCAATGACATTTACTGAGCTTCTTATTCCAATCTCGTTTACTTGAAAAGACAAACTTTTTGAGGAGCTTGAAGATTGTCTTATTGAATGTCTCTGTTAACTCATTGGCGGCAGGGTTGTAAGCAGTTGAAGCCACATTTTAAATTTGATACTTGTCACAAAGGCGACAGAATGATTGGCTTGCAAATTGGGGATCATTATCATGGATGATCCGCGTGGGAACACCAAATCGGTGGATGACATAGTGTTTCATGAAGTTGACTACATTAATAGTTTTAACTTCAGCGAGCGGTGCAACTTTCGCCCACTTTGAAAAGTAATTGGTTATCACTAGAATGAGCCAATGACTTTTTGCCAATGGAGGACTGATAGGACATACAACATCAATTCTCCAAGCTTCAAATGGCCATGAACCAACTGTGGGGTGGAGTTAGCTCTGGGGGTTGAAATTTGCATGGATTTGACAGGCCTTACACCTTCTTGCATATTCAATCATATCAGCGATCTTGGTTGGCTAATAATAGCCGAGCCAGTGCAGTCGGTCATTAAGCATCGGAGTTTTTAGAATTAAGTTATTCTCTTTAGGTTTAACTTAGATTTTATTTTTCTTTATGTAATTTTTTATTTACTTGTAAACTTAGATTAGAGAAGAGATTCATGAGAGAAGAAGAGGAAGAGTTATATTGAGAGTGATACTGATGTAATTCTTTGTCTTTTCTTTCATCGTTTTTCAATCAAATCCAAAGTTTATTTTTTCTTTTTACTTTGCTTTCCTTACTTGATTGTTTTATCCAAGTGAATCTGATATCCTCGAACATGCCTTACCCTTGCAAGTGTCATTGATGGCTTATGGTGACGGATATCTGTTTCTAAGCGTGTAACAGTCTAGTATTCATTTTTGCTTTTCTTTTCTACTTGCACTTTCATTTAATAGACCAATTAGGAATCGGGAAGATCCTATATGCCATGCTGTGATCACCTAGTAGCCAAGGTAAGTTGTCGATACAGATCCGAGATTAAGTAAGCTTCAAGGAGGTAAGTATTCTTTAATTTTTCTTTCTTTATTTCTTGGTTTAGAAACACTCTTTCATTACTCTTTTCATTTCTTTCTTTTTAACTTTGTTTTTTCTTTCTTTTGAAAACCCCAACACCTTCATCTTCTTCTATCATCTTGTTCTTCTAACTCTTAACATTTCTCTTTTCTTTTGAAACAAAGAAGAAAATATTTTAACCGAATTTGATAACTTAGAAAGAACTTATTAAAATCTTCCATTGTAGTCCCTCCCTGTGGATCACGACTCGCATAGACACTTACTATATTAGCAGTATTGAGCAACCTAGCATATTTTATCTCTCATTTCTAACTCATATTTTTTGTGCAGGTTTAAACTCGATCAAAATGCGCATACACAAGCATACATTGAGGTATTCAAGTAAAATGATAGATGTTGCATTGGTAGTTAGACAAGATTAAAGACATGATACATGTCGCTGCTATCCTCGAGGAAGCTATTGGAGTACGCTCGCATGGGACTATCTGATCAAAGAAACCATTATGAATATACCTGAACACATGTGGTCGTATCCTTGTCGAGACCTGCACAAAAGTGGCCCGAAGTGGGGGTATAACCCAACGACAGATTGGATGCATTTTGGATAGGGGCCCCTACCCAGGGTAATGATCTGGCACCTCCAAGTGTGGGTAAATCTAGCATCGGAGTTATCCTCCCTGTGAGAGATATCCCCATCAGAGCTGTCTCCCGAATGGAGAAAATCCCACTGCAGAATATGGATAGATAAATGTATTCATCTACCGTAGATTCAAATGATGGAAGCCTACAGCTAGTTTTTGTGTTCTAAGTGGAGAAAATCCCATCAGCGGAGCATCAAACTGGGGCTATGAGAGGAAAAATCCCTGCATCAGAATGGAAACTCTGAGTGGGAGAAATCCTACAGCGGAGGGTTTCGACTCCCGTAGGACGATCGAGAAAAGTCGTAGGCGTGTCTGCATTAACGTCTCTTAGTAGGGCAAATCCCATCAGCGGCACGTACAGACATTTCTCCGAGGGGGTAAAATCTCAGCAGTGAAGAAATTTGTGGCCGCCACCGAGTGGAGATTATCCCATCTGCGGAGCATATGGATGGATGGATGTAATCTTGTCTTTACCTCCGAGTGGGGGATATCCCATTTAGGGGTGCGTGGATGGATAGTCTTGTTGCTGCCTCTGAGTGGGGACTCTCCATTTTCAGGGCGAATAGATGGATGTACCATGATGGATGGAAGTACTGCAGTAGAGGAATGTAATGTCGTGATTAGGAGAATAAAATAACATTTTATTTAGAAACAGAGTACATGAAATTGAAATTGGAAGGAGATGCATCCCGTGTGTTTGTGATTTGGGGTTTCAGTCGATCTCCTATACTAGGTGATCATATGTTGTTCCCATGAAGATTGAGTGTTTGGATGTCCAGATGTGGCTTTAGGAGTAAGAATATATTCCTTGAGGAATCCTTGTTTCACGAGCTCCTCCAGGTACTTCTGGAGGGCCCAGCAGTGGATGGTCTGATGTTTTTTGCCTTTATGGAAGGAGCAGATTCCTCTGACTCGGGGAGCAAAGAATTGTGCTGGAGCGGTCGCAGGCAATTGATCCATGGTTAATTTTTGATAGTGTTGAAGATTTCATTGATCTAGAGCTTCAATGGAGTTAAGCATCATAGACTTGTCGCCTCTGACTGAGTTTGAGAAGAGGATCGGGAGCGCTTGCTTCTTATAAGCGGGCTACCCCCAATGTCTGTCTTGAGTGGGGTCGGGGGCATTGTACGGAGACTTTTAACTTCCCTCCACCATCGCCCGGCTTCGGGGAGTGATGTGGAGGAAGCCTTCATTGCTTCTTCAAGCTGGATGTAGGGCTGAGCGCGGGAGAGGACTTCGCTCATCTTGGCGATATTGTGCTTCAAGAGGTATTTGTTGATTGAGAAAATATAAGAAATACCGTGTATCTTAGGGCTAACGGGTCGTGTTCATGAGAAGAGATGTGATGTAAGCTTTTCAGTATTTTAGAAAAAATAAGTTTTAGTGTTTATATTTTTTAGATGAAAAAGAAGAGGGAGAGTAGAGAAGTGATTTAAAGAAAAATTGAAGATTAGAATAGATTTTAAAAAAAGTAATTTTTTTTTAGAAGCTTGAAGATGTGTATTTGTTTGTATTTAATAAAGAGAGATCTGAGCTCACTATTCTATTATTCAACTATGTGTTTTCTTCTTGAATTTGATGATGCCTCAACTTGATCATAGACCGAAGTAAAAACTTGATTTTTAGAAGAGAGCAAGTAAAACACATAAGATGAATTTTGAAAAAGTTTACTTCTTTTTGAAACAGTTCTTAAATGGAATGTTAAATCATCAAGATTTTCTCAAGTATGAAATAAAAACTAGTTTAAGACTTATTTTCAAGATTGAAGTTTAAAATAAGTCCAAGCCCATCC
Organism: Agave tequilana; assembly: GCA_038442645.1. Taxonomy (NCBI): domain Eukaryota; kingdom Viridiplantae; phylum Streptophyta; class Magnoliopsida; order Asparagales; family Asparagaceae; genus Agave; species Agave tequilana. The sequence goes on along the minus strand of JAVJIF010002034.1, from coordinate 400,553 downwards.
TCATGTGCTTTCAAGAACACTCGCCAATATGCAAGGCTTAATTTAGACTTTCATATGATTCCGTTGGGTCCTTTTTATAGAAATCGATCAAGAAGAATACTTATAGAAGAAGGAGAATAATGAGCCCAGAAAATTAATTTAGTTACACATAACGAAGAAAGAACAAACAATATAATGAATTAAAAGTATAAACATACTAGTAAGATTGAGTAGAGTCAAGCAAGGTGAATCTCCTTTGATTGTCACTTCAATGGTCAATTACACACTCTTTTTCTTTCTCTCACTTGTTGCTGGACTGAAATAAAAATGAGATACAATTTCTTAATAACTATCTAACAATAATCCTAAACCCTAAAAAGAAAGTAAGAGATTAATCCTAGTCTTCATTCCTCTGCCTCTGATGTGAGTTATTTATAGGGTAGAAATGGATAGAGGAGACGACTTGAGAGATAGGAGAGCAAATGCCCCTCCAGATTCCAAGATAAAGCAACAGAAATAAGGGTTTTGCCTTGTTTTCGTAGCTAAATGCAGGCCTTAGAGCCACGATCAATGGGCGTGGAAGCGTCCATCTGTCCCCTATCCTTTTATCCTATTGTATCTTAAATTGTTGTTCTGGTTTTGACGAGATATCTTTTGATCTTCAGTTCAACCAATTAGGGTCTTCAAAAATCCATTTTTGCTTTCATTTTAATTGTTATTTATCTCATTTGATGTACCCGACTTTCAGATATGATAGCTTCTGTAAAATCTGCGCTTGAATCGATCCCTTTTTTTTGAACTTCTGGATTTAATTGGATAAATCTGTCATTCTCTCTCTTTTCTTTCTTAATTATCCTGCACACCTCTTGACATTAAAATACATTAATAGCAGAGCTTTATTTAAATAAAGATGCAGAAATATGACACATATGATATGAAAACATGCAACACACATGCGTTATCACATCCTCACACCTATCTTTTGCTCGTCCTCGAGCAAAACAAAAACTAACTATCCATTTTCGTAAGAAACACGATTGCAATTAGCATGTGCAATAAGCCGTTAAACTTATAAGTTACCCTAGAGGACGAGTTTTGTCTCGTAAGGGTTTTCAATAGATTACACCCACAAAATCCATAAAGAAAGAAAAAAGTGTTAGTATATTCAAAAAGCATTTTGAAAAGAGAGAATATTTGAAGTATTATTGTAAGAGTACAAGTAATCTATAAGTTATAGGAAAATATAATTTTTCATTTCTAAACTTAATCTCTATTCAAAAGCTTATTGTCAATCAAGGTAAGGGGTTACACTTGTATTTCTCATCTAATCTATTGCTTTACCCTAAATCATATGCATCTTCATGATCGTGAATATTTTGACTGGGTTCTTTAACTTTAACTCTTTTGCCTTATTTTTTTCTTTTCTTTTTTTTATATTTAGTGATATTATTTCTTAGTTCTATTAAGCTTTCTAATCTTCCTATGTAACGAGCCTTTAGTTCATGACACCCAAACCTGATGGTCTCAAGGCACCGGGTGAGAAAACACCCCCAAAGACTTATAGACTCGTGCAAAACAAGGCCATAAAGCTAAGAATTTTATTATATGGACCGCTTTTACGCGTGAATACTTATGCTTTATGAGGCACAAATACCTAGCTTAATCAGAGAATTTTATATATGTAACGAGCCTTTAGCCCGTGACACCCAAACCTGACGGTCTGAAGGCACCGGGTGAGAAAACACCCCCATAGACTTAAGGACTCGTGCAAACAAGGACACAAAGCTAAGAATTTTATTATATGGACCGCTTTTACGCCAGAATACTAATACTTTATGAGACACAAATACCTAGCTTAATCAGAGGATTTTTATATATATAATATTTTTTTAAATAAGGCATAAGAATCTGGTTTTTAAACCCTAAGTGTGTGAGTGTTATAAAGTTGCACATTTCATCAAGGTAAAGATCAAGACTAAATTACTTTTTCAAGTTTTCTTCCTAATCTTAGAAATCAAACAAATAATCTTATTTTGATCAAGTATATGAAATCCTAATTATGATTCTCCTATTCCTTAAAATTGACTTAATTTTTTACAAAAAAATATGTCAAAAATTGTTCTTTTTCCAAAAATTTTATATATATATATATATTTTTATTTTTTTTCGTTACGTTAATCATGTTAGATCCCTTCCCCACACCTATCTCATGCATTATCCCCGATGTATGAAAGAGATGAATAGATGCATGAAATGAAATGTAAAAGAGGTAAAGTTACTGATACACTGGGTCGAAAAGGCCCATACCCATTTCATTTACTGGCATCAATTCCAAGAATGGCTTAAGGCGTTGATAATTTACCTTAAAGTCATTTTCATTTTTAGTGTCACTGATCTCAATGGCACTGTGTGAAAACACAGTCTTTACAATAAATGGCCCAGTCCATCTCGATTTCAATTTCCCTGAAAAAAGATAAAGCCTAGAATTATAGTGTAAGATTTTTTATCTTGGGACAAAAGTTTTTCTCATGATAATCTTATCATAAAAAATCTTAATCCTACATTTTGTTATTTTTGCATTTTCGTAGGCCTCATTTCTCAACTCCTCAAGTTCAAAATTTTGCAATTTTCGAAGGTCACTGGCCTTATCTAAATCAAAATTTAGCTGTTTTATGGCCCATAAAGCTTGGTGCTCTAACTCAATAGGCAATGGCAAGCCTTTTCAAGACTAACCTATGAGAAAACATTCTTAGAATTGTCTTCAAAGAGGTCTTGTAGGCCCATAAGGCATCTACTAGTTTGGTAGACTAGTCTTTTCTGTTTTGGCTCATGATCTTCTCCAAAATAAGCTTAATTTGTCTATTGGAGACCTCTACCTGCCCACTAGTCTGAGGATGACAGAGTGTGGATAATTTATGAGTGATGGCATACTTTTGCATAAGACTTTCAAAAGATCTATTGCAATAGTGGGTGTCGTTATCACTGATGATAGCACGAGGAGTTCCGAAGTGCGAGAAGATGTTCTCTTCCAAAAACATGATGACAACCTTATTATCATTAGTTTTGCTTGGAATGACTTCTACCCACATAGACACATAGTCCACAGCAACCAAGATGTATTGGTTCCCAAATGAATTAGGAAATGGACCCATAAAGTCGATGCCTCAAACATCAAACAGTTCTATTTCTCGTATTGGGTTAAGGGGCATCATGTTTCTCTTAGAGATCCTTCCTACCATTTAGCATCTATGGCACATCTTGTAAAACTCAAATGCATTTTTGAATAAAGTTAGCCAATAGAACCCACTTTGCAACACTTTTCAGCAGTTTTGTGGGGACCAAAGTGTTCACCGCATGTAAGCTCGTGGCAAACAGAACACTTTTAATCTCCTCATCGAGAATGCATCTCCTAATGATTTGGTCGGAATAATACTTGAAAAGATGGTTCCTCCTAGAAAAAATACCGAATTTGAGATAAGAACCAGTAGATGTCTTGTTTAGACAAATGAGATGGAGTTTGATTCGTGACTAAGTTGTTTACTATATCAGCGAACCCAGATTCCCTAAAGGCAACCAAGAGTTGTTCATCAGGAAAGTTATCATTGATGGTCAGTTCATTGCATGGTGAGTTTGGGATGCGCGAGAGGTAGTCAACAATGACATTTTCTACGCCTTTCTTATCTCAAATCTCGAGATCAAATTCTTGAAGAAGTAATATCCAACAAATTAGTCGGGCCTTAGCATCTTTCTTCGCTATAAGGTATCTTATCGCAGAATGATCAGTGAAGATGGTGGTTTTGGACCCAAGTAGGTAGGGACGGAATTTCTCTACTGCAAATACTACAGCCAAGAATTCTTTTTCAGTTATAGTGTAGTTCAATTGCGCATTATTGAGAATTCTACTTGAGTAGTAAATCATGTGCTGCTTGTTATCTATGCGTTATCCTAAAACAGCGCCTATAGCAAAATCAGAACCATCGCACATGATTTCAAATGGCTTTGACCAATTCGGTGCAGAGATGATTGGTGTAGAAATAAACTCATTTTTCAGCTTCTCCCAAGCATTAATACATTCACTATCGAAAGTGAAGGACACGTCCTTAGCTAAAAGGTTAGTTAAGAGTTTAGCAATTTTGCTTAAGTCCCTAATGAATCTATGATAAAAATCAGCTTATCCTAAGAAGGATCGGATATCTTTAACACACTCTGGCACCAGGAGTTTAGCTATGACCTCAATCTTAGTTTTATACACTTCAATTCCATTCTTAGAAATCTCATGGCCCAAGAAAATTTCATGTCTTATCATGAAGTGGCATTTCTCCCAGTTCAGTGTTAGATTTTTCTCTGCACAACATTAGAGGACAAGTTCGTGAAGACATTGATCGAATGAGTCTCCATAAATCTAGAAATCATTCATGAATATTTCCAAAAATTATTCCACCATATCAGAGAAAAGACTCAATATGCAACGTTGAAACGTTGCTGGGGTATTGCACAAGCCGAAAAGCATTCGATGATAAGCAAATATCCCAAATGGACATATGAAAGTGGTCTTTTCTTGATCCTCTGAAGCAATGGGAATCTGATTATAACCCGAGTAACCGTTCAAGAAATAGTAATACTCATGGCTAGCCAAACGTTCAAGCATTTGGTCAATGAAGGGCAGCAAAAAATGGTCCTTATGAGTTTCTGCATTTAGCTTCCTATAGTCGATGCAAACTCGAGTCTTCATGGGAAGTCGAGTTTGGACCAACTCTTTGTTCTCGTTTTCCACTATGATGAAATCGGATTTCTTCAAAACCGCGTGGACAAGACTGACCTATTGGCTATCAGAAATGGGATATATTATCCCATTGTTTAAAAGTTTCACGATTTCAGCATGAACAACCTCCTTCATTATAGGGTTTAACCTACATTGTAGGTCTCTTTTTTGGTATCGCTTCTTCATTGAGATGAATGCAATATTGAACTATGACTGGACTCAATCCCTTTATGTCGGTTACAGTTCAACCATTGACTTTCTTATGTCTCCTAAGAATTGTTTTAATATTTTTTTCTTTCTCGACATTTAAATGGGATGCAATAACGACGGGAAGTCTCTTATTTACCTAGATAGACGTACTTGAGATGAGTAGGCAAGGCTTTCAACTTTAAGAAAGGGGAAGTCTTATTAGAAGGAGGAATCAAGTTTATTGGCCCCACATTTGGTGAAATAGGGTTTGAGGCCCAATTCACAGCAGATGCAACAATCTGATCTAGGTTAAAATCTTCAAACTCTAGCTCAAAGTCACAATTAGGTTCTAGTTTCTATTCTTCTCTTTGTTCACTAGTCAAGTTCTCAATAAGGTTGACTTCAAATGTTTGATCCTCAGTACCACGGGGTTGCTTTCTAGGTTGAAGACATGACTTCTCTAGTTATGTCTCCAAAAGTTAATCTCATGGACCCATTTCTACAGATGATAATAGCATTTGCAGTAGTAAGGAATGGGCACCCTAGGATAATAAGAGTTTGAGCTCTAGGATTGGACACAGGTTGTGTCTCAAGAACTATGAAATCAATGGAGTAGATAAACTCTCTGACCCGGATAAGAACATTATTAATTTTTCCTTTGAAAAATTTCACTAAACAGTTAGCCAGTTGGATGGTGACTCGAGTTGGATTAAGATCGTCCAACCCGAGTTGTTGATAAACTAAGAAGGGGAGCAAGTTGATACTTGCCCCCAAGTTAAGAAGTACACGACTAATCTTGGCTTGTCTTATAGCATAGGCAATGGTGGGACAACCCAGATCCTTGTACTTGATAGGGATCGGATCCGACAGTGGCTCACTAATGTTAGTGATTAAGAAGACTTTCTTGAGTACATTAGTCTTTCTCTTCTTGGTGCACATGTCCTTCAGAAATTTTGCATAAGATGGGACTTGTTGGATTGAATCAAAAAGTGGCACATTTATCTTCACTTAATTAAATATCTCAATTATTTATCCATGTGTGAATTTTTCTTGTTGTTCTTCAGCATATTAGGAAATGGTACTATAGCCTTGTGCACCTGACTAGCTGACCTGTCTTTTTTAGACTCGTCAGATTGGGATGGATTGGATCTAGATGAAGTGAATGCTTGTGTGTTGTTGTACTAATTGGGATTGGGTAGCATAGACACTTGAATATCAACTTTTTTCGTGGCATCAATGTTGAACAACATTACATTGATTAAATTGTTGATCCTCAGCCAAATTAACTTGATTAGAATTTCATGGGTTCGTTAATAGTTGACTAGGAAAAGTATCCTTGGGCCTCTCATTTTGTGAATTAGCTAGCTGACCAATTTGAACCTCTAACCTCGTTATGGCTTGCGCATTGTTATTCTGTAATGTTTGTATGAGGGACTCTTGGTTCCTCATATACCTTTCCATAGTTTTTTCAAAATCAGTCATTCTTTTCTCAAGTGGAGAATTTTGAAAAGAAGATTGTGGGACATTGTTAGAAAAATTCTGTTGATAATTGAAAGAATTAGATTGATGATTATGATTGGGATGATAATTGGGTTAATGATAGGAAGAATTGTGATTATAATTGGAATGTTGGAAGTGGTTTGAAATATTTGACCTTGAGTGATCATTGTTGTTTCGGCTCCATGAGAGATTCGGGTGATTTTTTCAATTAGGATTGTATGTTGGTGCGTAGGGATTATTGTTGGGCCTTGAAAAGGTCACATTCATCGGTTCAAGAAATTGTTATTGAGCTTGGAACACTGGACACTCCTTAAACACATGATTTATGGCTGGACAATAAGTACAGTTCGGAGTTGAAAATTAATTTGGGCTGACTTGATTGGCTGAAACTGGCTCCTTAGTTTCTAAATCTTCCAGTCTTCTCGCTATATTTGCTATTCTAGGTTCTGTAAGTATGGATGATTCAATTGAATGGAGACCTCCTTTTGAAGAGATGAAGTTTGAATTTCTAGAGTTTTCATTAGTTGGTTCTCATAGGATGGTTTTTTTCAGCTAGATTCTCAAATAAATCCTATTCTTCCTATTCTTCATTCTCATCCTTTTGCAAGAATCCCTCTTGGCACATGATTTCTAAGAGGATCTTTGTTCAGTAGTCTAAACTGTCATATAGAATTTTGGCATTGTCGCCACTTTTCTATTCTATGATGAGGATATTGGATAAAAAGGTCTTTGAAACATTCAAAGTGCTTCCAAAATGGTTCACTAGGTTCTTACTTGAACTGCATGATGTTTTTCCTAATAAGAACTGTCTTGTGAATTAGATAAAATTTCCTCAAGAAGATCTTGATGAAACCATCCCACGATGTGATGGAACCGGCCGCAATGTTGTATAATCATTTCTTTACTAAGTCCTTAAGAGCAAATGGGATAAATCTCAACCTAATAGCGTCGTCTATAAGGTGTGAGATTTTTATCATTAAGCATACTTTCTTAAATTCACTTATGAAAAAATATACATCTTCAGACTCTAACTCATAAAACTTTGAGAGTGTGTTGATGAACTAAGGCTTGAGCTCAAAGTTGTGTTCACCAACCGATGAAAATTGGATGTAAGATGAAAGTGAGGTTCTCGTGGAGTAAAACCTATCTGCAATGATGTTGGTTGAGTCATAACCGAATCTGGTTTTGATTCTTATTAGGTGGTGATGTGTTTCTAATTAACCTAAATGTGTTTGGGTCTCTCGACCACGATTGTATATACAAACACTACCACAAATAAGTACACCAATAGTCAATAAGAAAAAAAAGCAACCAAGCCTAGTCTAAGGTAAACATTGACCTAGACAACTCCTTACTGGTTGATTCTCCACATGAGGTATAATGCAAACTCTAACCACAAGCTAATCAGCCAAATCAGGGCAACATTGGTGGGATGTATCCGCGCAAAAACGACGGGCCTAATTAAGCCAAACCACCAGCCTTCGGGATTTTGCCCCTCAATCCCTGTCCCTTGACACCAATTTGGTAGGAGTCAAATTCTAATACCTTCCCCCTTAGGATAATCTCTTAATGAGTTCGAGATATCCCTAAGGCCAACGTCTATCAGATTTTAAATTAGGCTTAGGTTGTGCTTGGAGATAGTTTGTGGGCTAAGAAAGGGTAATGACTTCTCCACCTTATCTTTTGTTGGGTTTTGTCCTTAAAATGTTTTAGTGCAAAGTGTGCAAGATATAGAAAAGTAGCATTCAAAAAGCAAGTAATCACTTAAGAATGTTTCCTAAGCTATATGCTACGCATACGTACCTTGTCTCCAGCTTTCTTCAACAGTAATTGAAATGAAACGTAATTAGACAAATGCCTAAGAATGCAAGTCTAAACGTTTATTTAAAATAATTACAATCAACCAATTATTGTTGTATTAAAACAAGGATTATGAGATAATCATGTACAGAAAACTAGCAATAAAGAAAGTTTATTTTTGCAGAGCAATATGTCCTGGAAGAAAGAGTTTTTAGTAGTCCCACAATAAATTGTGTTTTCGTTGTAAACTCTTGAAATCTTGTTTCCTACTTTCTAGAGTAGGGGCACAAGATCACAAATCTTCTTCTGTAAAGTTTGAATCCTCAACCTGATTTCTTTAACCCTGAAATAAAATACCAAACTTGTTACAACACAAGAATATCGTTCCCTCCCTGGTAACGGCGCAAAATTGATTGAGAAAATGTAAGAAATATCATGCAGCTTAGGGCTAACGGGTTGTGTCCACGAGGAGGGATGTGATGCAAACTTTTTGATATTTTGAGAAAAACAACTTTTAGTGTTTATATGTTTTAGATGAAAAAAGGATGGAGAGTAGAGAAGTGATTTAAAAAAATTGAAGATTAGAATAACTTTTGAAAAAAGTGATTTTTTTTTTTAAGAAGCTTGAAGATGTGTGTTTGTCTGTATTTAATAAAGAGAGATCCAGACTCACTATTCTATTATTCAACTATGTGTTTTCTTTTTGACAGTGATGATGCTTCAACTAGATCATAGGCCGAAGTAAAGACTTGATTTTTAGAAGAGATAAAGTAAAACACATAAGATGAATTTTGAAAAAGTTTACTTCTTTTTGAAACAGTACTTAAATGGAATGTTAAATCATCAAGAATTTCTCAAGTATGAAATAAAAATAAGTTTAAGACTTATTTTCAAGATTGAAGTTTAAAATAAGTTCAAGCCCATCCTCACGTACCTTCAAGAACACTCACTAATATGCAAGGCTTAATTTAGGCATTCATATGATTCTGTTTGGTCTTTTTTATAGAAATCGATCAAGAAGAATACTTATAAAAGAAGGAGAATAGTGAGCTACAATATAATGAATTAAAAGTATAGACATACCAGTAAGATTGAGTAGAGTCAAGAAAGATGAATCTCCTTTGATTGTATATTCAACGGTTAATTACACACTCTTTTCCTCTCTCTCTCACTTGTTCCTGGACTTGAATAAAAATGAGATATAACTTCTCAATAACTATCTAACAATGATCCTAAATCCTAAAAAAAATAAGAGATTAATCTTAGTCTACGTTCCTCTGCCTCTGATGTGTGGGGTATTTATAGGGTGGATATGGATAGAGGAGACGACTGGAGAGATAGGGGGAGCAAACGCCCCCCTAAAGATCCCAAGACAAAGTCACGAAAAAGCGGCTTTTGTCGCGTTTTCGCGGCTAAATCCTCGCCTTAGGGCCAGGATCAATGGGCGTGGAAGCATCCATCTGTCCCCTATCCTTTTATCCTACTGGATCTTGAATTTTAATGAGATATCCTTTGATCTTCAGTTCAACCAATTGGGGTCTTCAAAAATTCATTTTTGTTTAGATTTTAATTGGTATTTATCTCATTTGATGTACCCAATTTTCAGATAAGATAGCTTCTGTAAAATCTGCATTTGAATCGATCCCTTTTCTTTTGAATTTCTGGATTTAATTGGATAAATCTGTCATTCCCTCTCTTTTTTCCTTAATTATCCTGCACACCACTGGACATTAAAATACATTAATAGTAGAGTTTTATTTAAATAAAGATGCAGAAATGTGACACATATGATATGAAAATATGCAACGCACGTGTGTGATTATTTATACAGTGGGTGAGCAATTGCAACCTGCTAATAAATGCGAGTGTTAACTTTCTCTCCGTAGTTGGAGACTTTGGTGAGTTGGTTCTGAAAGAATTTGATGTATTATTTGAGGTTATCTCCTTACCTCATTCTGACAGAGAGAAGATAATGATTGTTCTTCTTGACCTCTTGGCGGGAGGCGTACTGGGTGAGGAATGCTTTAGTCGCCTCAGCGAAGTTTTGAAGGGAGCACGGTGATAGTGAGTAGAAGCAGTTCGAGGCCACGCCTTTCAGTTTGGTAGAAAAGGTGAGACAGATGACAGGATCATTGCGGGCATAGATCACCATCTTGTCTCGAAAGTGGCGAATGTGTTGCACCAGATCACTCAGTCTGGAGCATTAGTCAAATGTCAGAACGGAGAATTTCTTCGGAAACTCGTGCTCCTTGAATTTCTTTAGAGAGAGGAGATTCGTGGATCTTGGTAGCCGGAATGGGTGATCCAGTCATCTAGCCGCCTCGATCTGCTTCTGGATCAGTTCGTCGAGGGTGTGGAGGTCAGGGGACCTGTCGTTCTCGAGGTCGTCCTCCGTTTGCATTGGGTTATTTTGGAGGTCGTGACTTGTGTCAGGAGCTGTTGGTTCAACTTCGAATTTTCTTTCTCTTGGAGATGATTCTCGCGATCGACGGCCTTCCACTCCCGTTCGCGATATGATTGCACATGTTGCTCCTTCATCTGCTCTCTCATCTAGTAGACTGTCTAGAGAAGTTGGTCATCGCGCTACTGGGAGGACCGAATGTTGGTGATTGACTCTCGCCATGTTGAGAAATCCATGTCCTCAGTGATGTGTGGTTTGTCATCGGTTGATGGTGGGACCATGCCCCCAGTGGCTTCGATTGCCTTAACTTTGGATGTAACACTTTTGATGATTTATTTTCTCTGGGCCATCACTAATGTAGAAGAGGTTTTTTGAGAAAGATTTTGAATTTTTGGGAGTAGATATTGAGTATAGAGACTCAATCTCAACGAAAGCACCAATTTATGATGGAGACTTTCCAACGCGATTGATCGAGCGGTCAATCTAGCACCATAAATGAATTTAGAGGGGGGGTCTAACTAGGTTGAAATAGATTTCAGATCACAAACACAGTGAATAGGCGAAGACATAAGATTTTATGTGAAAACCCAAATTGTGAAAACCTACGGGGAGGAGAGAGAATTCTCTATGTTTCTGGGGATTACAGTAAACTCAGTAAAGTTTTTTTCTGTATACAATTTCTTCTATCCCTTTTCTTCATGGATCTCTAGGGTATAAGTATTTTGTGGCTGATGGTGCAGATTTATCAGATCTGAATGATTTGCATGTTGAGTGCATTCCATAGCCGCTTTGATGATTGTATACGATTGTTGAGATTGACATGTCGAGGTATCCGCCAACATCTAAAAACTGCTCCCGCTGAAATATGAGAGTATTTAGAATGTGGGGATATCATGACTTCATAGCTACTTCTGTGCTCTGGAAATTCTGCTGCTAAACTGTGTCCGGTGGTAGTCGGAGCAGAGACTAATAGCCGCGGATGTTGAGGAAAGAAAGGACTCGGGATTCTCTCCTCGGGGTCGATGTGCGTCTAGGGTTGGACCCGAGACTCTCTCCTCAGGATTGGATACGAGCCAAGTGGTATCATGGGCGCATTGCTCATCTATGGCACTTCCTGATATGATGGGATACGTGTCACGATCTAGGGGATTGATCAAATTCTGACCACTACAATATTGATAATAAAACCATATTCATTATTACATGGATGTCACACAAATACACACAGGTACATCAATAAAAGGAATCAAGAGAGAGGAGCCAGCATACAGTGTCTTGGCTCTTAGTTCCCTCCATCTTATTTAGACAACACACGTACTACACACAACATGCGCGCACACATATCATTCACTGCGTAGCAGCAGCAGTCCAAGCCATGTCCTGTGGGAAAATCCAGTGACAAACCTCAATCTTGCCTGGCGCAGACCCGAGCACAAGGAATGCAGCGTGGCCAGCGCCCCAAGAGGACGTGTCAACGTGACAAATGGCAGCGGCGTGATTAATCTTCTTCTTCGTTCCAATCTCCAACATGTCAACTTCATACAGTCTTGTCTTGGGCACAATATGGCAATGGTGCAGCAAGTAGGGGAACTTTAGTTGGTGGCAGGACAAGGTCTCGGTGAACTTACCATCATTCACAGCCTTCACATCCCCAATCAGAATGTCGCGCCCAGCTCCGTTGAAGTTGGTCGTGCTCCTGACTTGCACGTTATCGGATCCCAATGATTCGAGGACAAAGTCCATCATGTCCTCTGCTGACGAGATGCAACGTTTGGTCTCCCCCTCGTTGGGCGGCATCTCGCAAAGGGCAATAGATGCATCCACGGCCTTGCCCGTCTCCGTCTCAGCCGACGACGACACATGAAAGATTTCTTTTACGGCGTTGGCGGAGAACGGGATCTCGCTGGCAACAGATCTTGGGAGGAAATGTGGATCGAGTGGCATCTTTCCGACCCTACCAAATTGCACACGCATCGCTGTGCCCTTCTTCATGTCGCTTTCCCTGAAGAAAATGCCAAGGGGCACATTATGCCTATGGCTATATTTATTTCCATTCACCAAAGTACTTTTGTTGTCATGAGAGGAGTCGGCATTGCCGCTTGTAGTAGCACTGTTTTCTTCGAAGTTGGAAGAGGTACGAGTACTGGTCACAGTCTGATATCTAATGAAATAGTTGTTGGAGGAGTTGGCATAGCCGCTTGTAAGATCACCGCTGTCATCGAAGTTGGAAGAGGTACTGCTACCAGTCTCAGTCTGATAGCTTGCAGTGATACCACTGTCATCAAGTTGGAAGAGGTACCGCTACCAGTCTGCCTCCGATAGCTTGCAGTTGCACCATTGTCATCGAAGTTGGAAGAGGTACCGTTACCAGACTCAGTCTGATAGCTTGCAGTGATACCACTGTCATCAAAGTTGGAAGAGGTATCGCTACCAGTCTGACTCCGATAGCTTGCAGTTGCACCATTGTCATCGAAGTTGGAAGAGGTCCCGCCACCAGTCTCTGTCTGATAGCTTGCAGTGGTACCATTGTCATCGAATTTGGAAGAGGTACTGTTGCCACCAGTCTCAGACTGATCGCTTGCAGTGGCACCATTGTCATCGAATTTGGAAGAGGTACTGCTGCCACCAGTCTCAGACTGATCGCTTGCAGCATCATATCTAGTGAAATAGTTGTCGGAGGAGTTGGCATAACCACTTGTAATAGCACCACTATCGTCGAAGTTGGAAGAGGTACTACCACTAGTATCAGTCTGATATCTAACGAAATAGTTCTCAAAGGAGTCGTCATCACTCGTCACCATCCTGATGTTCTTGGGGGAGCCTTGGCCTTCAGAGGAAGCGGTATCAGGATGGTCGGTGCCAAAGCGAGCGGCGATTGGAGAGGGGAAAGGGTAGAGAGTTTTGAGAGAAAGAAGGGCGGGGGAGGTTTGTTGTTGGGGAACTTGAGTTTCCAGTATTGGATTGCAGCAGCTTTAGCAGTGACAGAAGAAGGAACTGCAGTTTGTGCTGCAGCAGCGACGCAACAAGAGGAGAAGAAGAGGAGGAAGAGGGAGAGGACGGTGACGAGAGTTGTGCCCATAGTGTCAGAGTAGAGCAGTAGGGCAATGAGCAATGCTTGAATCTCACAAACAAGGGAGAGGGGGCTCTAATATATAATGTCAGATTGATTGCTGACTGATTTCATCATAATAATTAGGCTCCCGTACTAATCTTGTTTTCCTCAAGGGTAAATACTGAAGTAGCAGGCTTTTTGATCCAATAATGGAGCAAGCCTATCTTGTCATGTACATTGAATGCAGGACCTCATCTGACCTCATCTGCCTTCATCCTGGTACAAACATGAATAAAAACTCAATAAAATACTTCACAATTATTCTTTTTGTCAAAACGAGGTGCCACGTGAAAAATAAAGAAATTCGTCATAGTGTCATGCATTGCATGCATAGGATTAAATATTCTTTCAAGTTTCCAAATATATATCACTCCTCTATTTTTGAATTAAAAAAGATATCACTGATCGGAATCACAGATACGTCATTTAGGGCTAGAAATATTAACTAATTATGTATGGACTTGGCCTCATCTCAAGCTGGAATGGCCTCAACAAAGTACGAAGCCCAAACACTCAATATCACAAAATCGTTTTCAGTCAGATATGTGCCTATATTTTAAAAAGTTGCCATATCTCAACATATCATGTCCATGATCTTCATGATCTTGCCGTGATTGCGTCCATTCCACACAGGATGAGAGCGATTCCAGTCCCACCCACACACCCGCCCCAAAAGAGAAATGTGCATGATGCCATGAACGCGGCTATATTTCGCTCAAATTGTAGATCTTGTTAATTTTGCATTTAATAAGTTAAAGATTTACTATTTAAGTTGATCTATACAATTTAAAATGCCTAAAGAACAAGAAGGGTTCTGCCAATAAATAAATCGCATTCAAAAAAAACTCAAGTACTCAAGATAGCATCACACGCTCGAAAACTGTTTGTTAAACTCTCTCTCATCCTCCTCTTTTCAATTACACTTAGTCGGTGTAAATAAGTTTATAATGTGGACCTCATCTACACGTCTGGAACGCGTGATATTAATCAAGGGTCTAGATCTATGATAAATTGAACTAGGTTGCCTTGAGCCTATAAATATCATGGATTAGATTTCCTTTTCCACTACTATGACCTAATCTCTCTCTTAGAGGCCTCTCATCTCCTCTAAGGATCAAGAAGAGAACTTGGTACCTGGGAGAAGAATCCTTTCCCTCAGCTCTGATGTTCTCGAGATGTGCAACCTACAGCAACACTTTCGTAATAGAATCAGATATGTCTAAACCCTCTTTTCTTTAATCTTGATAAAGAGGCTTTTAGTTTATGCGTGGATCTTGTATGGAATAGTTATTTGATTCAACAATTGGTATCAGACACTCCTCTTCATCGGATCATCGGGATATAAAGTAAAATTTCGATCTCAATTTATAAATATCATAAATAATTCTTCCTTTAATTCAATAAATATTTGTATCTCATATATTGAATTAAAATTTTAAAAGAGATGATTTTATTGAACTTTACATGTTTATATTTTTTGAGATTTTTAATCTGTGTTAATATTTTAGAAATTTTTTCTGAAATAAAAAAATAAAAGGTGCGCTGGGGCATGCAGCGCATGCACACAGAAAGCTGTTTCAAATCCAAAAAAATGAATGACAGCGTGGGCACCATGGCCTGCATGGTTGCTTGTGTGCGTAGGCACCATGGCCTGCCTGGCTGGGCGTACATGGCCCGCTGTGTCTGCATGGCCAGCGTCCCCTCCTTCGGCTACCGGCGGTATACAATAACAAAAAAAGGGTTAATTATTTTGAGTTTCCTAATCAAGTGATATTATGAGATTAATTAAATTAAAAAATTTAGAGATAGAATTTGTTTTAATCTAATAAAGAAACTTACTTTAATTAATCTCATATTAAATTTTAATTGAGATTGTTGAGATTGATTTGAGTTTTAGGATTGAGATAGAATTATAGTCTATCAAGGGAAGTTTGGGGTAGAATTCTAATCAAAAAAAGAGACCTAATCTCAATTAATCTCACAGTAAGCTAATCGAGTTTTATTCAGTTTATTAAACCTGACTCATTAAGATAACTCATAACTTAATCATTGCTGGTCGGGTCTGATCCAGACCCAATCCGTTTTTCTAATAGAAACTTCAATTAGCTATTACGGGCTCAACCCACCTCTGTTTTGGACATATAAAGAGCTATTTCGAAGCTCTTGACGAGCACTACAGTATTAAAGACATTAGGTATGAGAAAACAGTAGAAGTATTTATTTACCAGGATAATTAATATGTATCCTTACATGCTTTCGCTTCATCAATATTTATTATATTACTTATATTGTTCTAACATGATGAATATTAATGTTTACTACAATAGATAAGAAACAGATAGAGATATATATATATATATGTGTTCAAATTAAAGAATTTATAAAAGAGCTTATTTAATTATGTATATAATTCATATGGACTATTGTTTAGCCGAATTCTGTACGACGTCGGATACTTGATGTGGGTAATGCAAGTGGAAGAATCTTGGTGTTTGTTAATCACTCCAAAGGAAGATTGTCACCACTATACGCCCATATTGCATTACCCTCATCAACTAGTATGATGGTAGAATAAGAATTAAGATGCGTAGATTTGTGTGGCTCATGTGTATGGCAATTGACCCAAAGGAAGGTTATCACTATAGCTGGGTCGTTACATATATTATATAATCAATATACATAAATTAAACTTTATGACCAATCCTATAAAGAGGCAGTCAGCCCAAAAGAATGTTGTTCTCTTACATAGGAGCTAGACTTTAGAGTATTTATATTTGGTCAGTACAGTGTTGGCATAAAGAGACACAATTTATTCTGAAAGTTTGGCTTGCAGCTCTATCAGTCAGACTAGTTGCATTTTCTGAAATTTAATTTTTATGAATATTACAGTTGTATTTTATTAAATACAAAATTTATGTTAAATTGATGAGAAAATAAATGCTTGTGTAGTCTAAATTGAATGGTACATGCTTTAAAAAGTAGCAAGACCATGTAAAAGTTCTTGGATTTATAGACCTAGACTAACCTTAAGGACTGATGAATCCCCTGCTGTCACTGACAAAAGATCAATTAAAAGAGGTCAATTTAATAAGTGGGAGAGGTTGTAGGTCACCTAGAGGGGAGTGAATAAGTGATGTGCTAATCTAATATAAAACTAATGAGAAATTAAAAACTAATTATGCAAACAAACCTATTAGGCTAACACCCAACGTATAACCAAAAAATGAAGTTGAATTCACCGTGAAGGATTCTGAACTTCTCCTCAAGATTCCTCTAAGTAAGAGTTGAGGTGCAATGATAGCTCCTTTGATTAAATACAAGTGTGAGCACACAAGCAATCCCAAGCATATAAATCTATTAAGCACAAGCAATATCAAGTATGTAATAGACGAACACACAGTTATAACAAGCATGCAAGATATAAACACAAGTGAGAGAGAGATAAGCAATCGCAAATATGAGATATTTGTTTCGAGGTTCGACCCACTTGCTCTACATCCCCGCCTTCACCACTATGAAGGATTTTCACTAAAATCAATCCCGCAAAATCACTAGGTGCCGCAACTCCTACAACGAGCTCGCTCAAGAACTCTTGGACCCGCAAGTCCCTCATTTGTTCCCACAAGAACAACACACAACACTAATCTGTAAGTTCGCCGAGGCCGCAACTTCTACAACTCCTCAATACAATGTGTGGAATACTTGTGATCACTTCTCTTGATCACAAACAAACTCGCACAAACAAGAATCCTATAGGATAGATATGACCATGAAAAGCTCAAGCTTGTGAGAAAAACAAGATAGATTTAAAAGTGAAAAACTCAAGAGAATGCTTTTGAAAACTCAAGAAAAATACTCTTGATATACTCTCTTTTTGATATAGAATTTAAGCCCAAAATGTTGTTGAAAAACCTCTGAGAAAGATAAAAAAACTGGCTCTAAAACTTCTCTAAAATCTTGTCTAAAACTGGCCAAAAGACCTCTATTTATTAGGGTTACAAAAACTAGTCGTTGGGGCTCAATACCTAGGCCAGATGGCTTGTCGGTCGACCGAGGGATTGATCAGCCAACAGTCAAAAATCTGACCGTTGAGGGTTACTGGTCGACCGCACCTTGGCCAAGCTAGGTTGGTCGACCGCTCGGTCGACCGGGCCAAATAGAGACCAGTCTCTTTCAGTCGGTCGACCGCTGTGGGTTGTGCATGTCTTGTGCACGTCGGTCGACTGCTTGGTCGACAAAGCCCTGGTTCTTTTGACCGATCGGTTGACCGTCAGAAGCCCAAAATCAGGGTTTTAAAGATAGGAAATTAGACTCGTAAAACCCATAAAAATTCTATTAAATTCCAAAAAATCCACAAAAATAGGCTCATTGAAATTCTTTGAAGTATAAATATGTGTGACCAAAAATTAACACATATTACAAACAATTTGAACTTATTTTGACATAAAAAATTTAGGCTTAAACAAAAATCGGTATTTTCCGAAATTAACTTCTAAATGAAAAAAATGATTTTTTCAATACTTGTACAAATACAAAAACAATAAATTTAAATACTTTTGAAGTATAGTGCGTATGGATAGAAACCAATACACAAAGAAGATGAAATATACTTGTTTTTGACAATAATCTCTAAACTAAGCTTTGATAAATACAAAACTTGAAACCATGATATAAACTCATCAAATACGTTTTTAGACAATTTGAAGCAATAATGTATATGGATGAAAATCAATACACATATAAACCATGTAAACTCATTTAATGAAATCTTTTCATGAAACTGAAATATGTATTCTTTAAAGTTCAAAACTAAAACTTTATTTTCTAAAAACAAAAACTATTTAACATGAAAGTTATGAAATATTTTGGGTGTGTATATATGACCTTGAGCAATTCACAACTAATCTATCATTTACATTTTATTTAAAACAAAAAGAAAATCTTAAAACATATAAACTAGGACTCAAATCTTCTCTAAAATTTTCTCTTGAAAATCTTCTACTCCTCCATCTTAACTTGATCCAAACTTGATTCATGAACTTGACTCCTCTTGAGTTCTAGATATGATCTTGAAATGTGAGCTCTTGAATCAACATGTGCTAGCTTCATAACTTGACTTCGAATTTTTTGTTAAAGCTAAAAACCGATTGAGATCTTGATAAACATCTGAAACTTAATAAACACAAGATCATTAGTACTATAACTATATCAGTTAATCATTATCAAAACTAGAGTGATAGGCCTTTGGGCCAATAGAGTATTAGCCCAAAGGCTCTTCACCTTAGTTTTGATGATGAACTAACTTATGAAGTTAAGTTACTAATGATTTTGTGTTTATATAGTTTCAGTTATTGATCAAGATCTTAGTAGGTGTTTAGCTTCAACAAATGATTAAAAGTCAAGTTTTGGAGCTATCACGTGTTGATTCAAGAGCTCGCGCATCAAGATCCCATCTAGCATTCAAGAGGAATCATGCTCTATGGATTGTGTTTGGATTGATTTGTCTTGGAGATGAAGATCGACGAGAAAACTTCGGCTTAGGTTTGTTCAGTTTTATTCAGATCTTATGTAAAACTAGATTAGTTTTGATATGCTCAAGTATACACACACACACACACACACAAGTTTAAAATTTTTGATTTTCGGTTTAACCATTTCACTTTCATGAAACTAATAGATGTTTTAGTTTTTGATGTATATTGTTTTAATTTTCAATATATCAAGTATACATCTTTTCATTTTCATGAATAGATAGAATCAAAACAAGTTCACATGGTTTATATATATGTTAGATTTCATCCATATATATTGATGATTCATACTGTTTAGAAAAACTTATTTTGATGTATATCTAGTCTTATACTTTAAGTTTTGTTTTTATCAAAACTTAGTTTGGGATTTAATGTCAAAAATATAGATATATCATTTATATGTGTATTGGATTCTATCCATACACACTATATTTCAAATGTGTTTCAAATATTATCTCTTTGTATTTACACAAATTTGAGAAAAATCGAATTTACATTTAAAAGTTGAATTTTGAAAAATATGATTTTTCGGTTTAAGACTTAATTTTTATGCCTCAAAATAAGTTGAAATAGTTTATAATATGTGTTGATTTTTTATCCCATATATTTGTACTTAAAATATATGAATTTTATGTGATTTTATGAGAATTTGTAGGTATTTAAAAGTTCACATTTTCTATCCTATAAAGCCTACTAGCGGTTGACCGACCGATCAACCGGATCAGAACTCGGTCGACCGGACTAGAGCTCGGTCAATCAGTTGGTCGACCGATGTGTACAAAACATGCACAAACGCCTTGCCTATATGGCCGGTCGACCTCACGATCGACTGACTGTAAGAGACTTGGTCTTTGTTTGGCACGGTCGACCGGGCGGTCGACCGACAAGGCATTTTGTCTTGGGGCGGTCGATTGACAGGCTCAAATGGTAAAAAATTCGACCGTTGGCCGGTCGACTGACAGGCTCAAACGGTCAAAAATTCGACGTTGGCCGGTCGACCAAGCAGTCGGCCGACAGCCTATTCTGGGCAGATTTTGACCCCCAATGGCTATATTCTAAAGAGGTTATCAATATGAGTTTTTGTGAATTGTTTCACATAAGATTTCTAAGAGCTATTCTTCCCTACTTCTTAAGTATTTTTAGCAAGTTTCTAAAAAAGTTTTTGTGTGGCAAAATTCTCTATCTTTATTTGTTTTCAAGGTTTTGGAATGTCACGGTCCCAGCTTCTAATAAGCAAGATTAGATCCATAACACGTATTTATTCCCAATCTATTTTCCTTTACTCAAATCTAGAAAATTTCGGCAGCATTTTCTCTAAAATTTTACTTTTTTCACATATAAAAATATCAATTTCGGCTCCAATGCCTACTTATGTCCATAAGGATTTCGACCACATGGCCTACTTATCATAAGATATAGAAGATCTCACTATCACCACGTTACAACCATAGAGAAGTCCCCACAATATACTTATACCATACATTTTCTTACATAACCATCAAGGCATCCATTAACCACATAGTACTACCAACATGATCATCATTCTCATATTTACAAACATCCAAAGCATCACAAGTTCAAGTTGCAACTATTACAAGAAGAGGGTTACATAAGATAGTAGCATCAAGATACATTTAACTATGAAATGCGGAAATGAAACATACTTATATACACATAGTGAACAAAAACAATAGTTATCGATATATGCCCTCTTGCTCATAACCACTCCATGCTACAGTATGCCCTTACCTTTATCCAGACCTGAAAGAGGAAAAATATGAAAGGAATGAGCTCGACGGCTCAGCGAGTAAATTTCATAAACACTTTAAAAATGATAAAATGATATATTACCACAACATACCTTGTGGAGTCCAAGGAAACCTTACATGAATATAGATACCTCTTTACCCGATTTAATATTTACCAGTCTTAGTTGCTAGGCTTTCTTTATAATTACTAAAAGTTCCCTCCAAGTATGTACTAGAGCAAGATCGTTACTTGATCCCTCTCAAGAAGGTCTCTATACACATGTTCCTACCTTGCCCACACCTTAACTATATATTGTCCCTTCCCAACTACTTATCGATAACACAATATTTCTGTTACTTACTAGGGCACATTCACACATCACCCTTATTATAGGGTACTAATTTCCACCGTCTTCTTCCACCTACCGGCTCCCGCCCGGTCCCTTCCTCCTAGGAGTGCAATAATGACTCATTTATATAGCATAAGAAATAAGCATACATATTCATATAATGTTTTAAACGTGATTTCCATGAACCCCGTCTTCTTCCCCCTACCGGCTCCCGCCCGGCCCCTTCCTCCTTATAATTGTAAACAACACGCACTACAATACTCACCGTCTTCCCCCTCCTACCGGCTCCCGCCCGGCCCCTTCCTCCTCTTAAATGACAAACATAGAAAATCAACATGCCGAATATAGTTACTATCATCCACACACCACACACATTGTATATCAAAATATACTATTACAAAAATTACTCAATTATCATGTTTTGATAAAGATCACAACATCAACATATTCACATATAAACCATCTACTCGACATGCTATTTTTATTAGTAATACCATAGTATTTCATATAACTATGATTTATGCGGTCCGCGTAAGTATCATAATTAGTAACTTAATGTTCACAAATATAGGATCTAACATAACCACTTATGTCACTATACTTTAATGAAATGAGAACCAATCATGACACTAATCCCATAAATATGTCACTATTTTCTAATAGAACAAACATGACACTAATCCCATAAAAGAAAACTAATTTATACATTACCTTACATTATTCATGAATATTTTCCCCCAAATTCCTCCTAATTCCATATGATAATTACTTAATTTAATTTCATGTAGGCAAAGTGAGTATAAAAATTTACTCACGTTAATATATGGATTCCCACTTGTGATCTTGATCAATCCCTCCACTCAAATCCTAGCAAAAGACAAGGCAATTATTAGTTATGAAATAACTTATCAAAAAGGGATGAATTAGTGAGGTAACCCTTCTTACCTTCAACCCAATAGCTTCAGGAATTTGGGGTTTTATGGGCTGAATTTCAGAACTAGGGCTTCTGATTTCACCTTCAAAATCCCCCAAAAACTGAACTTTCTCACTTCTCCAACTAGCCAAGGTCCCCCCTTGTCCTTCCAGGCCTTCTCGCAGCCTGAACGTCGCCCTGCGCGGCCTGGGCGCCGCCCCGCGCGGCTGCGCGCCGCCCTTGCGCGGCTGCGCGCGGCCCCCCGCGGCTGTGCGCGGCCGTGGACTGGTGGCGCGTGGCTGCGCCGCCCCCCTGGCTTCGGCTGGGGGTGAAGAGAGAGGGAAAGAGAGATTTGTGTGAGTGAAGAGAGATCTGAGAGAGGATCTAGGGTTTTGTTTTGGGAGAGGAAATATTCTTCATCTATTTTTTTTTTTTTACAGAGAGGAAAAGTTTCTTCTCAGATCTCACGTAAGAGGAAAGTAAGTTTTACATAGAGGCCCTCCACTAAACAAGTCATTACACATACATCCTCCCCACTAGTCTTGCCACTTGGCCAAGGCTAGGATCAAATTGATCCTAGCCTTACACCTCACCCTTTCATGCAAACCTAACTCTCCCACTAACCAAGAATGATAAAAAAATTAGCTTTACAAATACATAGTATTTGTTTAGGTATTTACTAATTGGGAATACTATAAGATATACCTAAAATTGCAATATCTAGGATATATTCCCATATACTCTAAATATCATAATTATGTTGGCACAAAATACCTATATATATTTTCTATATATTTCAATTTATGCCCTAAATTCAAAAAATGAAATAACTCATAAAAATATTAATTCTCTGGTCATCTTTATTATTATTGGTATTTAATTAAGAAAGAGGAATCATATATATAAAAAAAAAATTCCTATCTAACCGATGCTTAAAATAATTAGGAATTAATAAAAATGGGCTGTTACATTTCTACCCCCTTAGGGAAGCTTCGGCCCCGAAGCTCGACGTACCTTGGAAAAGTTGTGGATAGGTAAATCGCATATCCTCCTCTGGTTCCCAGGTAGTCTCTTCAATTTCCTGGCTTCTCCATAATACCTTTATTAACGGAATAGTTTTGTTCCGCAAAACCTTCTCTTTACGGTCCAAGATTTGCACTGGCTCCACCGTATATGATAAATCTTCTTGAAGTTGTAGTGGTGAGTAACTAAGAACATGACTGGGGTCTGGTATGTATTTCCTTAATTGGGACACATGAAATACATTATGCATCTTCTCCATTTCTGGTGGTAATGCTAACCTGTAGGCCAGAGGTCCAATTCTTTCCAATATCTCAAAAGGACCGATGAAACGGGGGTCTAACTTACTCCGTTTACCAACCCGTATCACTCCTCTCATAGGTGATATCCTCAAGAAAACTTTGTCGCCTACAGCAAATTTCAAGGGTCTTCGGCGCCGATCTGCATGTGTCTTCTGTCTACTTTGGGCCGCCTTCATCCTCTTCCTAATTATTCGGATTTTCTCTATTGTATCTACCACTATATCTGCTCCGAACAATGTTCGGTCTCCCATCTCCTCCCAGCAAATCGGAGATCTATACTTCCTGCCGTACAAGGCTTCAAATGGTGGCATTCCAATAGTAGATTGATAACTATTGTTGTATGCAAACTCTGCCAATGGTAGGTATTTTTCCCAATTACCTCCGAAATCCAATACACATGCTCTCAGCATATCTTCAAGTATTTGTATAGTTCTTTCTGATTGTCCGTCGGTTTGCGGATGAGCAGCTGTACTTGGATGTAGTTTAGTGCCCAGAGCCTGGGATAGGCTGATCCATAGTCTTAACTGGAATCGGGGGTCCCGATCTGACACAATAGTCTCAGGTACTCCGTGAATTCTGATTATTTCTCGGAGGTAGATTTGGGCTAATCTGTCCATTGAATAGTTTATACGAATGGGTAAGAAATGGGCGACTTTGTGAGTCGGTCTACTATCACCCATATGGCATCATATCCATGAGGGGATTTGGGAAGTCCTGTAACAAAATCCATAGTAATGTTGCTCCACTTCCACTCAGGAATTTGCAACGGCATAAGGAGTCCCGGGGGCTTTTTGTGTTCCGCTTTGACTTGTTGGCATATTAGACATCTTTGTACAAATTTAGCTATATCCTTTTTCATTCCTTCCCACCAAAAATTTGATCGTAGATCTTGATACATCTTGGTTGCTCCCGGATGTGCAGTGTAAGGAGTGCAATGTGCTTCAGTCATAATTCGCTCTTTGAGCTTAAAATCTGAAGGTATAAAGATTCGACCTCCCTTTCTTAGCAAGTTCTTAACAATGGAATAATCTTGAGCTTCACCCCTTTGTACTCCTTCCACAATTCTAATTACTTGATCATCTTTTAGTTGAGCTTCTTTTATCTCTTTGTGGAGGTCAAAATCAATGCTCACCTGATTTACCTGTACCATCCCTTCTCGAGTTTCCTTTACTACGATCCCCAATTGTATCTGCTCTATGTCTTTTAATAGGTCTTCCTGTTGTGTTAGTAACACTGCTACGGATCCTCCAGACTTCCTACTAAGGGCATCTGCTACAACATAGGCCTTTCCGGGGTGGTAATGAATAGCCAAGTCGTAGTCTTTCATTAACTCCAACCATCTTCTTTGTCGCATATTCAGCTCCTTTTGGGTAAAGATATACTTTAGACTCTTATGATCTGTATATATATCACATGATACCCCATACAGATAATGTCGCCATATTTTCAAGGCAAAGATGACTGCGGCTAGCTCAAGATCGTGTGTAGGATAATTCTTCTCATGGTTCCTTAGTTGTCTAGAAGCATATGCAATTACCCTGCCATGTTGCATCAACACACACCCTAGCCCTGATTTCGACGCATCACTGTAAATAACATAGCCTTCAGTTCCAGTGGGCATGGTTAGGACTGGGGCCGATGTTAGTTTATCCTTTAACTCTTGAAAACTTCTTTCCTGATTATCTCCCCAATGGAATTGAGTCCCTTCTTGGTTAATTGTGACAAGGATGCTGCTATTTTGGAGAATCCCTCCACAAATCTCCGGTAATACCCAGCCAGTCTCAGAAAGCTTCGCACTTCGGTGACATTGGTAGGTCGAGGCCAGTCTTTAATCGCTTCGATCTTCGCAGGATCCACTGATATTCCTTCCTTACTTATGATGTGACCCAAGAATCCAACTTTATCCAGCCAGAATTCACACTTTTTAAGTTTTGCATAGAGTTGATTCTCTCTCAATAATTGTAAAACTACTCTTAAATGACTTTCATGCTCTTGTTTGCTTTTAGAGTAGATTAGAATGTCATCTATAAAGACCACCACAAATTGATCTAGATATGGTTGGAAGATTCTATTCATCAGGTCCATAAATGCTGCTGGAGCATTGGTCAAACCAAATGGCATCACTAAGAACTCATAGTGATCATATCTAGTCCGAAAGGCTGTCTTAGAAACATCTTCCAGTTTAATTTTTAATTGATGGTATCCAGATCTCATATCTATTTTAGAAAATATACTGGCACCCTGAAGTTGGTCAAAAAGATCATCAATCCTTGGCAGTGGATACCGATTCTTGATAGTGACCTTGTTCAACTGACGGTAGTCTATACACAGTCTCATGCTCCCATCTTTCTTCTTAACAAATAACACATGAGCACCCCAAGGTGATACACTCGGCCGAATAAATCCCAGACTTAGTAACTCTTCCAGCTGATCCTTCAATTCTTTCATTTCTGCGGGCGCCATTCTATAGGGTGCCTTGGATATGGGACTTGTCCCAGGTAGAAGATTAATTGAAAAATCTACTTCCCTATCTGGGGGCAAACCGGGTAGATCCTCCGGAAATACATCAGGATATTCCTTCACAACTTCAATATTTTCAACTTTCATTATCCTGTCTTCACTTATAACAATTGCCAGAAATCCTTGACATCCTTGCCTTAATAGCTTAGTGGCCTTCACTGCTGAAATGATTGGAGTGCAAATCTTACCCTTCATCCCTTCATAGACTCTTTCTAGAGCTCCTTCTAACTTAAATATTATTCTCTTCTGGTGACAATCTACATGAGCTCGATATGTTGACAACCAATCCATTCCCAGGATGATGTCAAATTCCATCTCTCCTAATTTAATCAAGTCTGCATGTGTTTTCATTTCTCCTATAATGATTTCACATTCCTTATAGTATTCACTAGTGGTCACACTCGCGCCTACTGGGGTTGACACCACTAGTTGATAGTTCATAGGTTCAGAGTTCTTGTTAATCATTGCAGCAAATGATGAAAAAATAAATGAGTGGGTAGCACCAGGGTCAAATAATACTTGAGCAATATTTTTAGATACACAGACGTTACCTTCCACCACTGCATTGGATGCCCTAGCTTCCTGTGGAGTTATTGCGTTCATTCTTCCTTAAGCTCTAGGTTGTTGTACCGATGCTTGCGTCATGGCCGAGCGAGTCCTGTTGACAGGTTGCCGAAAGGTGTTAGCTTGTCCTCCTGCTGTTGGGGCAATGCCCATGGTCGATCTCCCTGTTCCCCTACTAGCTCCTGGATATCCATGCAGGGTTGGGCAGTCTCTTCTCATATGACCCATTTTGCCACAAGCAAAACATTGCTTGCCAACAGAGCAACTGCCAGTGTGATTTCGGTTGCACCTGGGACACCATTGGCTTCCTGCAAAGTTGGAGCGTGGAGGGGGCATTGGTAACTCTGAATGGGAAAATCCCCTATTCTTGGGCCATGAGTTCCCCCTGGTCTCTTGGGCCGGCATAAAGGAAGATCCGGTACCTCGGTCGGACCTCACCGTATGAGTTCCAAAGTTTGGCGCATTAGCATACCGAGGGCGCTTCATAAAAGGCAGTTCCCTGGTCCTTGCCTCCTGACTCTCCTGCATGTCTCTTTCAATTTCTAGGGCCTTCTCTACTGCTTGGCCATAGATCTGCAATTGGAAAGGAATCAGTTTACTCCTGATTTCAGGCCTCAAGCCTCTAACAAATCTTTTTGCTCTATCTTCTTCTTCAGACACCAATTTCTCTGCATATCTAGACAGTTGGGTGAATTTGGCCTCATATTGACTCACAGTCAACTGGTCCTGCTTTAGGTCTTGAAATTCCATTGCGAGTCTGTCTTTCACCACTCCCGGTATATATTTTTCATTGAACTTTTTAACTAAAAAGTTTCAAGAAATTTCTTTCCCCATGGTCCTAGCTCCTCCTTTGATCATCTCCCACCAGCGCTCAGCTTCTCCTTGGAACATAAAGGAGGTGAAAGATACCCGTTGATTTTCCGTGCACTCCATAACATCAAGTATTTTCTCAATTTGTCGGAGCCATTCTTCAGCTTGTATCGGATCAACTCCTCCTTTAAAAGCTGGTGGATTTAACTTTTGAAATTGTTCCAGGGCTCTTCGAGGGTTATTAACATTTGCCAGTTGCAATAGCCAATCTGGTATTCTGTCTGGAATTCTTCGATTGGCATTAGATTGCTCACTTAGGAATTCTTGACTTGCTGGGGGATGGACGCTCCCGATTGCACTGTGCAATGGGACGTCGCCCTCTGAGTTGGCATCGGGTGGAGGAAAATTTAAGTCCATTTAATACCTAAAAGAATAGTCGGACTTAATCAATGGCAACTCAATAATAACAAGTAGAATAATTCAAAAACAAAACACTGATTTCATTTATGCACAAAATGTTTTCATGGCAACATTTACATTAGCATGACTACATTCCTTCAAAACATACAAATGTAGTCATAAAGAGATACATTGTTCACACATATAGCTATTGACAACCACTATCTTCACAAAAAAAATATCACTTATGTGAGTCAACATTCATTTTCTTCAAAAACAAAAACAAAAATGCCACCCATCCAGACTCCTATCATGGGGTTATGTTAGAGCCCGAGGAGCTTTCCTCCCTGTTGCCTCCTCCAGATTCATCTTCCTTATTGTTTTCCTCTTCTGGATCTACTTCTTCAGGATCTTCTTCTTCTTCAAGATTTTCTTCCTCAGGATCCTCTCCCTCTTCTTCTTGGATAGTATCATATTCACATCTCCAATTCTCATTATCATCATAGAGATCCATGTCTTCTACCCAACTGGAATCCCACCAAATACCTCCAAAGAAAATCCTTCCTTCAGGATTCATCTCATTGCTAGGCAGTATTTCCATGTCTACGCTTGTTGGTGCATTCCTTATGGCACTTTCTGCCTCACTGATTTTCTCTTTATTATCTTGTTCCAAGCGAACCCCTGTATCTTTACTGTCTGGGGGACTTTTCAAAATGATAGCTGGATTGGTCTCATCGGACTCAAAATCTCAATCCATCTGGTCCGCAATCCAACTCAAACTTTCCGACCCCGGACTGTCGGATGACGATCCCGTCATCTCTGAATCTCCCATCTGTAGAAGTAAGAGATTTATATTAGACAATTTGTCTTCCAATTCTTCCCAAATAATAACTTGCATGAATATGTAACAATACACGATAGAAAATTATCACTTCTGTAACCATGCCGATCTTCATAATTTTCCTTTGGGTAGAACTACCCTGCCAATAGGTTTAACCCTGTCTTGTGTGATATTTTAATTGTTCTCTCTTTTGCAGTGTCCCATACCACTGAAATTCCACACAGAAGGGCCCGCACCCTTAGCAGGATCCATTTGAATTAAGGTATGCGGGTACCTAAATTCAAATGTGGAGAACAGTTAAATATCATACCTTTCGGGGTCAAAATACCCTAAGATTCTACTATCACTCTTATACCCCTTTCTATCTTACCCAAACATACATACAGATTTCACATGCTTACCTAGCCAGTCCTGTATGCTACATCTATCTAGGCTAACCTTGCCTAAACCACGCTCTGATACCAACTGTCACGGTCCCAGCTTCTAATAAGCAAGATTAGATCCATAACACGTATTTATTCCCAATCTATTTTCCTTTACTCAAATCTAGAAAATTTCGGCAGCATTTCCTCTAAAATTTTACTTTTTTCCACATACAAAAATATCAATTTCGGCTCCAATGCCTACTTATGTCCATAAGGATTTCGACCACATGGCCTACTTATCATAAGATACAGAAGATCTCACTATCACCACGTTACAACCATAGAGAAGTCCCCACAATATACTTATACCATACATTTTCTTACATAACCATCAAGGCATCCATTAACCACATAGTACTACCAACATGATCATCATTCTCATATTTACAAACATCCAAAGCATCACAAGTTCAAGTTGCAACTATTACAAGAAGAGGGTTACATAAGATAGTAGCATCAAGATACATTTAACTATGAAATGCGGAAATGAAACATACTTATATACACATAGTGAACAAAAACAATAGTTATCGATATATGCCCTCTTGCTCATAACCACTCCATGCTACAGTATGCCCTTACCTTTATCCAGACCTGAAAGAGAAAAAATATGAAAGGAATGAGCTCGACGGCTCAGCGAGTAAATTTCATAAACACTTTAAAAATGATAAAATGATATATTACCACAACATACCTTGTGGAGTCCAAGGAAACCTTACATGAATATAGATACCTCTTTACCCGATTTAATATTTACCAGTCTTAGTTGCTAGGCTTTCTTTATAATTACTAAAAGTTCCCTCCAAGTATGTACTAGAGCAAGATCGTTACTTGATCCCTCTCAAGAAGGTCTCTATACACATGTTCCTACCTTGCCCACACCTTAACTATATATTGTCCCTTCCCAACTACTTATCGATAACACAATATTTCTGTTACTTACTAGGGCACATTCACACATCACCCTTATTATAGGGTACTAATTTCCACCGTCTTCTTCCACCTACCGGCTCCCGCCCGGTCCCTTCCTCCTAGGAGTGAAATAATGACTCATTTATATAGGATAAGAAATAAGCATACATATTCTTATAATGTTTAAACGTGATTTCCATGAACCCCGTCTTCTTCCCCTACCGGCTCCCGCCCGGCCCCTTCCTCCTTATAATTGTAAACAACACGCACTACAATACTCACCGTCTTCCCCCTCCTACCGGCTCCCGCCCGGCCCCTTCCTCCTCTTAAATGACAAACATAGAAAATCAACATGCCGAATATAGTTACTATCATCCACACACCACACACATTGTATATCAAAATATACTATTACAAAAATTACTCAATTATCATGTTTTGATAAAGATCACAACATCAACATATTCACATATAAACCATCTACTCGACATGCTATTTTTATTAGTAATACCATAGTATTTCATATAACTATGATTTATGCGGTCCGCGTAAGTATCATAATTAGTAACTTAATGTTCACAAATATAGGATCTAACATAACCACATATGTCACTATACTTTAATGAAATGAGAACCAATCATGACACTAATCCCATAAATATGTCACTATTTTCTAATAGAACAAACATGACACTAATCCCATAAAAGAAAACTAATTTATACATTACCTTACATTATTCATGAATATTTTCCCCCAAATTCCTCCTAATTCCATATGATAATTACTTAATTTAATTTCATGTAGGCAAAGTGAGTATAAAAAATTTGCTCACGTTAATATATGGATTCCCACTTGTGATCTTGATCAATCCCTCCACTCAAATCCTAGCAAAAGACAAGGCAATTATTAGTTATGAAATAACTTATCAAAAAGGGATGAATTAGTGAGGTAACCCTTCTTACCTTCAACCCAATAGCTTCAGGAATTTGGGGTTTTAGGGGCTGAATTTCAGAACTAGGGCTTCTGATTTCACCTTCAAAATCCCCCAAAAACTGAACTTTCTCACTTCTCCAACTAGCCAAGGTCCCCCCTTGTCCTTCCAGGCCTTCTCGCAGCCTGAACGTCGCCCTGGGCGGCCTGGGCACCGCCCCGCGCTGCGCGCCGCCCGCGCGGCTGTGCGCGGCCGCGGCTGTGCGCGGCCGTGGACTGGTGGCGCGTGGCTGCGCCGCCCCCCTGGCTTCGGCTGGGGGTGAAGAGAGAGGGAAAGAGAGATTTGTGTGAGTGAAGAGAGATCTGAGAGAGGATCTAGGGTTTTGTTTTGGGAGAGGAAATATTCTTCATCTATTTTTTTTTTTACAGAGAGGAAAAGTTTCTTCTCAGATCTCACGTAAGAGGAAAGTAAGTTTTACATAGAGGCCCTCCACTAAACAAGTCATTACACATACATCCTCCCCACTAGTCTTGCCACTTGGCCAAGGCTAGGATCAAATTGATCCTAGCCTTACACCTCACCCTTTCATGCAAACCTAACTCTCCCACTAACCCAAGAATGATAAAAAAATTAGCTTTACAAATACATAGTATTTGTTTAGGTATTTACTAATTGGGAATACTATAAGATATACCTAAAATTGCAATATCTAGGATATATTCCCATATACTCTAAATATCATAATTATGTTGGCACAAAATACCTATATATATTTTCTATATATTTCAATTTATGCCCTAAATTCAAAAAATGAAATAACTCATAAAAATATTAATTCTCTGGTCATCTTTATTATTATTGGTATTTAATTAAGAAAGAGGAATCATATATATAAAAAAAAAATTTCCTATCTAACCGATGCTTAAAATAATTAGGAATTAATAAAAATGGGCTGTTACATGGAAAATCAAAAAAAATAAGTCTTTGGGAAATTTATTTTGTTCTTCTTTTTTCATATCTATCTAGAGTTTTTCCTAAATATTTTTTCTTTGAGATTTCTTTTTCAAACATTTTGATTTTTCACACTTGACCTACAATTCTAAATCTATCTTTACGATCTTTGTTTTGTAAGAAAATTGTTTGTGATCTCTTTAGATCACCATGTGTTGTTTGTGATCATTGGATCACCAAGCTGTAAACATTTTCTTTTGCCTTGTGCTATCTCTTGTGTAGAGATGTGTAGGAGAGGAGGAGCTGTGTACCCCTGGTGTTGAGTTGTAATTCTTCAGTAGAGGTCCCTATGTAGAAGATCCTATAGTGAATAGTTGAAATTCTTCTGTGTGAAGGCAGGGACGTAGAGCATTGGCTCGAACCTCGAAACATGCCGCAATGTTTGTGTTTGATCTTCTATCTCTCAACTCTCATCTCTCTATATATCTTACATTGTTATTATTGTTCATATTCATATACATACTAGATATTGTTTGTGTGCTCACACTTGTGTTCAATCAAGAGAGGTATTAAAGCACGTCAACTCATAATTCAGAAGAATCATGAGGAGTAGTTTTAGAGCCCTTCACGGAAAATTCGGACTCATTCTTGATTATACGTTGTACGTTGGTAATTAGTTTTAAATTTCATATTATTTATCTTAGATTAGCACTACACATACTCACCCCCACTAGGTGTACTTTCAATTGGTTTCAGAACTAGCGCTCTTATATTCAATTTAACCATCTAAGAGTGAGATTCTCATTTACTAATCTAGTCTATCTTGTTGCACGCATATAGTTTATACTTATGGATTATCTTACTCCACTTATGTTTGATACTTTTAACATAGCTTTGTGAAAATTTAAAATGAGTTCATATTTAAAAGCTTTAGAACTGCATGTTTATCTTGACACTATCAAGAAATTATATTTTGATAATGACAAGTACATTGAGACTAATGCACAAGTCATGGAGGCACTTAAGCATGAACTTAATAAAGATTATCTTTCTTTAATTTTTCATTGTGATTCCACTTTTACAGTGTGGAACGCATTGACTTCACCCAAGGAATAAGCGCCATATGTTTTGGAGAGAGAACCAATAAGAAATGAGTCCGAGCAAACATGCTACATGTTCTAAGAGAATGACTCCCTTGAAATAATTTCAGACACTCATCTAAATGATAGTGCTAACTCTTTTAATGATGATAATGATATGGATGCATATTTCTTGAATGAAGAGCTTTTCGGGTTTTGTGAAAAATTGCTTTCGAAGTATAAGGTTTTAAAAAAGAAGAGTTCAGATTTTAAAAAGAGAAAAAATGAAAATTTGTTTTCAAGACTTGATTAGATTTTTAAGGAGAAGGTTGAGGTTTCAAGTGAAAGAAATTTCTTGAAAAGCCAGTTCGATCTTGTTTTAAAAGAATGAGATTTTGAAAAATAAAAATGATTTTGATCATATTTTGAAGAAAAATGGGGTTTTGTCTTCAAAACTTGAATTTATTTTAAAAGAAAATGATTCGTTAAAAAACAAATTTGTTTAGATTTCAAAAGAGTTGGAATGTATTTCTATTGAAAAATGATTTGGATTCTCATGTTTGTCATACTTCTATTGGTTCATCTTTTTATATTAAGAATACATGCACCACATCTTCTTCCACTATTAATAATGATATTCATTCTTTGAAGAAGAGTGTAGATTATTTGGGCCCTACTTTGAGCCAATGTGTTATGGATCACAAGAGATTGGAATTCATATTTCGCAAGAAACATGCTTCACATATGCATGCACACCCTTCACGGCATACTCATGTTCATCATGCTTACACACATGATTCAATGTATGCTAATGTGTACACTTGTACACATTATGGTCGCAAGGGTAACCTTGCAAAGTTTTGCTATGATAGAATACATATTTTAAATTTTGCAAGTAAATATATTTGGGCCAGTAAAGGTGCTAACCCCAGAGGACCCAAGAGAGTGTGGGTACCAAGATACATCCCTATTGTATTTCATGTAGGTGTAAGCTCTCATACGACGTGAGAGTATTGGTGTCTTGGTGGTGGATACGTTTAAGCTAAATGGACACAACTTGGGATGCATCGCTCTCAAGAAAGTTTTGGTAGGAGGACCATCATGGTTAGGAGATATAGAGAGTAGTTCATTTGATTTGATAAGTATCTCTAACTGCTTATTTTCGTTGGCATGCTTTCATTGATTATTTTTAGCATGTCATGATTTTCATGTTCATTATGTTAAATGCAATATTTATTAGACTTGTGATATACATGTATAGTATTTGAGACACACACATTTATATAGATTCATATTTATGTATTCTGACTATTATTTAACTATTATGTATATCCTACTTTTAAAGCATTTGCATTTAGCTTAATGATCATATTTGTTTATATTTTTATATTTCATGTTTTGATTACATGTTTGGATATAATTTTTATTAACACTTGTGTTTATACTTATATAAGGAATAAGCTATTCTTGATCTTTATGTTTTGGTGCGTTAATGCTCATATGTACTCTTTAAATGTACTTATATAACTTAGTTTTGATGATTCTTGCATTTTCACTTGTTTTTTCTATTTTTATACATGTTTTTATGTTTAGCTTCATATATATATTAATTTTGTCAAAAACTATTAGATATACATGTCATCCTAGAGTCACTTACTTTACATGTCATGTAGTCTTTTAGGCTCAATTCATGTTTGGGATAAATGTGTATGCTTTAGTTTTGACAAAACATACATATGCCTTGAGGCTTGTTTTATTTTGTTAACAATTGAATTTTTATGATTTTCATGTTTATATTAA
The DNA here is from genome assembly GCA_038442645.1 of Agave tequilana. Lineage (NCBI taxonomy): Eukaryota > Viridiplantae > Streptophyta > Magnoliopsida > Asparagales > Asparagaceae > Agave > Agave tequilana. The sequence goes on along the minus strand of JAVJIF010002034.1, from coordinate 365,713 downwards.
AGGAATTGTGATTGAGCTTCATTGTCTTATCTCCATGATTATACTTATTACATGCTTTTTGAACACTTTACATTTTATTTTTTTTATTCATGATTTTGGATTCATGGGAATATATGTGTTTTATAGATTTTTGAATGTCGATTCTCGTGTAATTTTCATATATCATGGAATATTTGTTTATTTTTATTCCTTACTTGAAGGATTTCGTACTAGTTTTCAAAATTATCTTAAAACTCTTTCGTGTTCTTCAACTGGTAGAGTTTTCAACCGATGCTAAAATTATTTTCAAAATATTATTTTTGAAAACTTCTACTCTATAAGGGCGGTTGGTTGAGCGATCATGTCATTGTATGCTCTTCAATGAAAATATCATTTAAACATGTGCATGATAAGGTGATAATTATGAGTTATACACTTGCTTATCATGAAAAATAATTTTTGTATACTCATGTTTTCTATATATGTATTCATTATATCTCAATTGATATTTTATTGCTCTGATCATACATACCTATATATAATTTATTATGCTAAATTAAAATATTCATATATATTCTTTATTGTACAAATTATTTTATGTTAAGCTAGATTCATATTCTTAATGATAATTGGTATCTTTACAAGCTTATGTATTAGTTTTATTGGTATTTCATAAAGGGGAAGAAAATTTCTTAATTTATCTTTCAATTTTACTCCCACTCTTTATGAAGAAATATATTTTATTTTGAAAGTGCTAACATTTTCAATATTGATATCAATAATATTCAATTGGTATTATTCTCTAATTGGTATCTATATTACAAAATAATTTTAGTATTTACCTAAAAAAAATTGGTTTAAAATTTACTTTCAATTAGTATCATGTCTTTCTATTAGCATCAATCGGTAAAAAGATTCTATATTTCCTTTCTATATGGTTTATTTCAATTGATAGTTTTTATTGGTATAAAATATATTTTTATTGGTATTGTTTGTTTTTTCTCACCACTTTGTTGATGATTGACAAAAAGGGAGAGAGAAATGTAGTGTTCATATATGCATGTTGTTTGTGTTTATGCATATATATATGTCTTATGCATATTTATATGCCTATGTTTATGATTAAGATACCAATGTACTATATATACCTTAATCACATGTTTTGTTTTATTTGGTGTTTGAGCTCTTTGGATATCAATTTCACGATTCTGATTGCATATTTTTTTTATTATTGTTTATTAGTATTTAAGCTTTTATTGAATATTTATTTGTTTATTTGCTATGCATGAGTTAAGGGGAAGTTTCTTTGAAGTTTATCTTTAATTCATGTATATATAACCTCATAAGTTTTGTCATCATCAAAAAGAAGGAGATTGTTAGCCCAAAGGCTCCTCACCTTAGTTTTGATGATGATTAACTTATGAAGTTAAGTTACTAATGATCTTGTATTGATATAATTTCAGTTATTGATCAAGATCTTATTAAGTGTTTAACTTCAACAAAGGATTCAAAGTAAAGTTTTTGAGTTATCACGTGTTAATTCAATAGCTCGCGCGTCAAGATCGCATCTAATACTCAAGAGGAGTCAAGATCTATGAATCGTGTTTGGGTCAAGTCGTCTTGGAGATGAAGATTGACGAGAAGACTTCGGTTTAGCTTTGTTCAGTTTTATTTAGATCTTGTGTAAGGATAGATTAGTTTTGATATGCTCAAGTATACACACACAAGTTCAAAAGTTTTAATTTTCGGTTTAACCATTTCATTTTAATGAAATTGATAGATGTTTTAGTTTTTTTATGTATATGGTTTTAAGTTTCAGTATATCAAGCATACATCTTTCCGTTTTCATGAATAGATAGAATCAAAATAAGTTTACATGATTTATATGTATGTTGGATTTCATCCAAATACATTGATGATTCATATTATTTAGAAAAACTTATTCTGATATATATCTAGTCATATGTTTTAAGTTTTATTTTTATTAAAACTTAGTTTGGGATTTAATGTCAAAAACATAGATAAATCATTTATATGTGTATTGGATTCTATCTATACACACTATGCTTCAAATGCGTTTCAAACATCATGTTTTTTTATTTATACAAGTGTTTTTCATTAATTTGCAAAGGGAAAACTTACAAAAAAGGGGTCGAGGAGCTAAATTACAAGTAATTTAGAAGAAAAATTACAGGTAGATCTCCTCTGGGATTTCCAAGGAAGTGTGCCGGTAGGAATCTGATCAGCGCGCGATTAGTTTATCCCTTTGATAATGCGACCGGTCAGATGATCGAACTGCCTCCTGATAAGACTCCCTTCTCGCCTGGTTCGGGGAATCAGAGAACAGAGGATCGATAGAGCCCTCTTACTCGGAATTCTGCTTCTCGAGCCAATCTCCTCTCTATTCTTGCCTGTCTCTCCTCTCTCTCCCTTCATGTGTGCCTCTGGTAGGCTATTTATAAGGGGAACAGGGGTATAATCATCCTGAAAATTTGAAAATAGATTGAGTCAGCCCTTTTTGCATCTGAAAAGTAGCCTTGTCGCGAGGCAGAAACAGCTTCTGCGAAGTTAGGAATAGCATGTAACGCCAATCCCTTGATTCACTCTGCTAAATGAGGGATACTCTCTTGATCCTCTCTAATTAATTGAGAGATCTTCCCTGATCTTCTTACCTGATTGGGAGAGTCAAAAGTCATGGCAGGCAACTACCAAATTTAATTTCAATCAACTTATCTGGAGATTTAATTTCATCTGGAGATTTGATTGGTCAAAAGTGACCATAAAAAGCCCCGCAGCAGGGCTAATCCAATAAGCTCGTAGCGGAGCTAAGGGAAGCTTCTAGCGAAGTTAGGAGTAAGCTCTCAGCGAAGCTACAAGTTAACTTATTTTTCGCAACGCTCCACAAAGTGTCTAGCAAAGCTATTAGCTAGCTTTATGTGGAGTTATGGAGAACCTCAGGGCGAAGCTATCAGTTAGCCCATGACGGAGCTATGATGGAATTCTTGCGAAGCTAAGCAAGATTGCTCATTTCTTGGGCTCATGTGAGACTAAATACTAAGCTAACTTAGTGTTTCTAAGCCTGCTCAGGTCTTCTTCAAAGGAAACTTTGACTTACTATCTGCTTTACTGGATTAGTAATCTCTACGTTGCCGCCTTGCCTCCAGTCATCAGCTTGTTTTTGACTTATCTTTTATAAATGTCAATACGTTGACGTTGTTCAGACCGGCTGAAGATGAATGCGGGAGTTCTATTTTTTTCGAGTGTCAACAACAAGTTTGAGACAAAAATTAAATTTCCATTTAAAAGTTGAATTTTGAAAAATACATTTTTCGATTTAAGACTTAATTTTTATGCTTCAAAAATAGTTCAAATAGTTTGTAATATATGCTGATTTTTAATTACACATTTTGTAATTCAAATATTTACATGATCTTATTTTTCTAATTTTTTGTGATTTTATAGGAATTTATAGGTATTTAAAAGTCCACATTTTCTGTCCTATAAACCCACTGAGCCTACTGGCTGTCGACCGACCAGTCGACCGGACCAAAGATCCATCGACCGGTCGGTCGACCAATGTGCACAAGACGTACACAAAGGCCTTGCCTATATGGCCGTCAACCGCACGGTCGACCGACTGTAAGAGACTTATTCTTTATTTGGCACAGTCGATCGGGCAGTCGACCGACAAGGCATTTTGCCTTAGGGAAGTCGACCGGATGGTCGACCAACAGGCTCAAACGGTCGAAATTCGACTGTTAGCCGGTCGCCCGACAGCCCATTCTGGGCAGATTTTGACCCCAATGGCTATATTCTGAAGAGGTTATAAATATGGCAGATAAGATTTCTAAGAGCTATTCTTCCCTACTTCTTAAGTGTTTTCAGCAAGTTTCAAAAGAAGTTTTTGTATGCCAAAAGTCTATATTCTTATTTGTTTTTAAAGTTTTAGAAAATCAAAGAAAAATAATTCTTTGGGAAAATTTATTTTATTCTTTATTTTTCATATCTATCTAGAGTTTTTTTGAAGTATTTTTCTTTGAGATTTCTTTTCCAAACACTTAGATTTCTCACACTTGAGCTATTCAATTCTAAATCTATTTTTAGGATATTTGTTTTGTGAGAAAATTATTTGTGATCTTTTTAGATCACCAAGTATTATTTGTGATCATTGGATCACAAGCTGTAAAAATTTTTTACTTTGTGCTACCTCTTGTGTAGAGTTGTATAAGAGAGGAGGAGTTGTGTACTCCCAGTATTGAGTTGTAATTCCTCAGTGGAGGTCCCTGTGTGGAAGATCCTATAGTGAATGTTGAAATCCTTCTGTGTGAAGGCAGGGACGTAAATCAATGGCTCGAACCTCAAAATATATCCGAGTATTTGCGTTTGATCTTCTATCTCTTAACTCTCATCTCTCTATATATCTTATATTGTTATTATTTTTTACATTCATATACATACTAGATATTATTTGTGCGCTCACACTTGTGTTCATTCAAGAGAGCTATTAAAGCATCTCAACTCATAATTCAGAGAAATCGTGAGGAATACTTCCAGAGCCCTTCACGAAGAATTCAGACTTACTCTTAATTACACGTTGTGTATAAGCAATTAGTTTTTAAATTCCATATTATTTATCATAGATTAGCACTACACCTATTCACCCCCATCTAGGTGTACTTTCACAAGGGGTGAATAGGTGGTATGAGCTTGTATCAGCGTCACTTTTGATTACTTATATCACTTCATTAGACATCAATGATTGTTCACGTTATTCACGTAGTTGGTATGAGCTTGTATTAGCATCATTTCATGTGTTGATAGTTTGTCGTTGTTGGCTTAGGACTAGTACCGATACACTTTATATTGTGACTTGACTCGGCTAGATCTTGAGGTTGATATAGTTTGTGTTTGAGATTAATAGTAGATTTTATGTGTATTAGTTATCAGATTTGATATTCATGTATTTGGTGATTATTTCTGACTGGAACTCTTTTGGATATTATGGACAAGTAGATATGACATCTCTACCGATATGAGACGGTTTAGAGATACCACAGATAATAGATCAGATGTAGTTGAAGTTAGACATTTCGGGACTCGATGTTTTATCATCAGGATATTAGTATCTTTGCTAGTTCTTATTTAGTTGTTTATTATGCTAGGATCAGTCTTAATTGTAAAGAAAATTGGATTGTGATTTTGATTGATCTTGAGTTAGAGTTGATCTGTGATTTTCATTCTTTATAATGAAGCCTAATCTACATTAAGATGAGATTGACGTAGATGAATTTATAGTTTTGAGTATTTGAAATTTATTTAGATGATATTTTGTTGATGTCGAGTATCAGAAGTAGATATTCTAGACCATATGTTGTTTGAGGATGATTTTCTTACTTCGTTATGATTTCAATATCCGTTGTCTTGTTGATCTCGAGGATATACCATGTGCTTCAATTTTAGTTATTGATTATTTTAGTTAATAGAGATTGAGTTTGTTGGCCCAGAGGCCTTCCACTCTAGTTTTGATGATGATTAACTCATGTAGTTATGTGTACTAATAATCTTGTGATTTTAGTTTCAGACATTAATCAAGTTATTAGTAGGTGATTAGCTTCAACAAGATGATTTGAAAGCTTTCACATGTTGATTCAAGAGCCCGAGCGTCAAAGATCATATATAGCACTTGCTCGGTAGATCAAAGAGTTTTTGGATCGAGTCGGCTTGGAGATTGCGCTCTACAAGAAGACATCGGTACCATAGTTTAGTTTTGTGTTTAGATCCAAATTGTAAAGATTAGAATAGTATGATATGCTCAAGTTCACAACACACACGTTTCATGTTTTGAATATTGGTTTTCAGTTTTTCGATTTTAAGTTTAATCAATCTTAGTTTTCATGAATAGATAGATCAAAACAAGTTTACATGATTTAATGTATATTAGATTTGTTCTATATACATGCATGCTTAATTTCCTAGACAAACTTAGTTTGATAGTCTATTTCATGTGTTTTATGTTTTGGTATTTTTGACAAAACATATTTTGGAATTAATGACAAAAACATGGATATATATATGTTTCATGTATATAGGATTATATCCATATACATCATGCCTAAATGTTGTTTAATATCATGTTTTTGTATTTGGATGAGTTTTGGACAAAATGTATTTTCTATTCAAAAATTCCAAGTTTTAGAAAATATAAGTTTTGGATTTTGGTAAAAATAATAAGACTCAAAAATGTTTCAAAATGTTTGTTATTTGTGATGAAATTTTTATCACAAGTTTATATTTCAATATAAAATGATAAAACTATTTTGGTGATTTTTAGAAAAGATAAAAGAATTTTTAAACATGTTTCTAACTCAGTTTTTTGTTTCAGGCTTCAACCAAGTCGACTAGTCGAATGACCAAGTCGACTGGGGCTGAAGTCGGTCGACCGGATCGGTCGACCGACGTGCACAGCCTTGTGCACGTCTGGCTGGTTGGCACGGTCGACCGGTCCGGTCGACCATCCCAGAGAGCAGAGCTCTCTGTATTTTTTGGGTCGACCGGGCGGTCGACCGGTAGCTGGCAACGGGCAGAATTTGACCGTTGGACGGTCGAGCGGTCGACCGTTAGTTCATTTTTGACATTTTCTACTGCTAACGGTTATATTTTTCTGGGGTCTATAAATACCCCATTCATACCCTGTTTTCTCTAAGATTTTTTGTGCGAATTTTTCCTTACTCTCTGATGTTTTCACAGCAATCAAAAGAAGTTTTTGGATTCAAATTGAACAATCTATTTGGTGTTTTTGCTAGGGTTTGGAATATCAAAGAAAAGGGTTTTTGGGAAAAAGAGTTTTGATTCATCTTCTATATCTTGGTTTCAGTTTTTCCCAAGGATTTTCTTTGTGATTTTGATTTACATTCCATTGGTTTTCTCCACACTTGAGCAACATCTACTTTCTTATTCTATAGGATCTTTGTGTGGGAGAAAGAAATTGTTTGTGGTTGTTGTTTAGACCACCAAGTTAAAAACCCAATCTTTGCTTTGTGCCTTGCCCTCATTGTGTTGAGGAAGTTGTGCATTTGGGTTGTATCCCTCAAGTTGTGAGGTGATCCTTGTGTTTGCTTTGTGCTAATACCTCGGGTTGTGAGGTGATTGTTTTGTTGGCTTGGAGTTGTGCCTCAAGGAGGAGGTTGTGGTTGTAAAGAGAGGAGTTGGGTACTCCTTGTGAGAGTTCTTTGTGGACTAGCTAGTGGATTAGAAATCCTTCGTGTGTCGAAGGCGGGGATGTAGAGCTGGGTGCTCGAACCTCGAAACATATCTTGTTGTTTGCGCTTGATCCATTTACTCTCTCTCTATCCCTCTCTTTACTTTGTGCCTTGCAACTATTCATAATTGCTTGGCTTGGTTGTGTGTGCATCACTTGTTGATTGCACTTGAGTGTATTGCATTAAGTTTTTTAAATTCCTCATTGAGTTCATTAGATTAGCATAATCACCTATTCACCCCCCCTCTAGGTGATTTTTCAATTGGTATCAGAGCCTACGCTCCTGATATTAGGTTTAACCACCTAGGAGTGAGATCTTGATTTGCTAATCTTCATTTGCATTTTTCATTTGCACACATTTAGGTTGCACTCATGGATAGCCCTCCTATGTTTGACCATCTTAGACTTGATGCTTGGAAGGCCAATATGAGTAGACATTTAAAAAGCTTAGGACATCTAGTTTATCAAGCCTCTACTCAAGAATCATTCCCTAATAGTAGCAAACATAAAAAGGCTAATGCATTAGCACTTAGAGCACTTAGAGCATCTCTTAGTGAACATCTTTTACCGGTGTTTGATCGTTATGACTCAGCTTTTACAGTTTGGAGCTTATTGACGTCTCCCGAGCTTTCAAGGATTATCAACAAGATGAGGAGATCTGAGGAGATCTAAGAGAGAAAGGTCCAAAGAGCATTGCTTCATGGTCCAAGGGAAAAACTCCCTTGAGGTACAATCGGATTCTCAAATAGACGATAGCTTAGTTCCTATTGCCATGGTTGTTTTGAAGTTCAATCTTTAAATTTGGAACTTGCTCAAAAGCTTGAAAATTTCTTAGAAAAACAAAATCTTTTGAAAGAGGACAACCTTGTTTTGAAAAATGAATTAAAGGATTTGTGTTCTAATTTTGAATCGGTTTTGCAAGAGAAGGAAGAGATCACTAGTGAACGTGACTCACTAAGATCTCAACTAGACCTTACCCTTAATGAGATTGAAGTTTTGAAAAGCAAAAATGATTGTAATGATGTTGTGAAGCACAATGAGATTTTATCTTCAAAATTGGATTTTACTTTTAAAGATAACCTTTCCCTGAAAAATAAAATTGATTCTATCACTAAGGAACTTGATCTTATTTTAAAGAAAAATGAATCTTTGCAAAATGAGATTGATATTCATGTTTGTCATGCTAGTGTAGCTTCTTGTTCTAGCACTCCTATTGCATGCTCCACTTTATCTTCTAGTATTGAAAAAGATATAAATGTTTTGAAGAAAAGTGTTGAATGTTTGGGCTCCACTTTGAGCCAATGCACCTTGAATCATTCACGTTTAGAAACCTTGGTTCGCAAGAAACAAGGTCCATCTTTGCATGCACACCCTACATGGCATACACATGCTTTCCACGGACACAACCATAACATGTATGCTCATGTGTACACTTGTACACATTGTGGCCGAAAAGGTCATCTTGCTAGATTTTGCTATGATCGTTTACATATTGAAAATTTAGCAACTAATCTTGTTTGGGTTAGAAAAGATACTAACCCCCCTGGACCCAAAAGGAAATGGGTACCAATGACCACCTCTATGCTTTTTGATGTAGGTGGGAGCTCTCGCATCACGTGAGAGTATTGGTGCCTTGAGGTGGATGCATTCTAAGCTTAAAAGAGAGCCATTTGGATGCTTCTCTCAAGGGGATTTGGTGGAGAGGACCACCGTGGTTTGGAGAACTAGAGATGCACCTTCATCGGTTTGGTATCATTCTCTAACTCCCGTTTTAATTATGCATGTTTTTCATGTTCATCAATTTATAGCATGCCATGGTTTATTGTTCATTATGCTTATGTCATGTTGATTAGATTAGTGTTATACATGTTTAGTTACTTGAGACACCCATGGTTTATATGGATCTACATTTAGTGTTCTCACCTTGTTTAAACTAATATGTATGCACTAGATTTAATGCACATGCATATACATAATGATCATGTGGATGTTTATGATTTTTGTTTTGTTGAATCATGTTTTATTGTTTCATGATTAGTATGATATTTGCCATGTTTATTAGACTTATGCTTTACATGATCAGTTGTTGAGACACTCATGTTTAGTATGGACCCATATTTTGTGTTCTCTTTATGTGTTAGCTATCATGTTAATTATAGATCTAATGCACATGTCTTTGTCATGCTAATCATATGGTTGACTATGACTTTTTGTTTTAATAATTCATGTTTTGATTATTATGTTTATCATGTTGGGTTATGATTCCCGTTTTATGCTTCATGTTTTGACTACTTGCTTGAATGATAAGTTTTCATTAAGACTAGGATTTATACTTGTACAACTAGTGAGCTACAAATAGACCTTTATATATGTTTGTGCTTGAACGCTCATTTGTATTCACTTGATGTACTAGTATAGTCTAGTTTTGATGATTCTTGCATTTGACTTGTATTCATCATTTTTTTTGTTTTAACTTCATGTATATGTCCATCTTGTCCAAACTATCATTTATACATATACATCCTTGAGCCACGTGCCTTCATGCATATACTTTTGTGGTCTCATTGTGTTTAGGATATGTATGTATACTTTAGTTTGTACATAACATACATATGCCCTGAAGTTTAAATCGTTTGGATGAATTTCATGTTTGCTAGGTGATTTCACATTTATAATGAATTTCATGTTTTTAAGATGATTTCAATTGGTGATTTCACATCTTAGATGAATTTCATGTTTTCATGTTTTCAAGGAATTTCATATGAGCTTAATTGAATATTTTCATGTTGATATGTGTCACATTTTACTTGTACACTCACTTTATTAGTTTACTCATGATTTGTTTTCATGAGACTATGATATGGGCTTTATGGACTTTGAGTGTTTAGTGATCATGTGATTTACATGTGTTTCATGAAAAATAATTTTGTTTTATTCCTTACTTGAAGGATTTCGTACTAGTTTTAAAAAATTTTCCTATAACTAGTTCGTATTCTTCACTATGGTAGAGATTTTCAAACATACTACATTTTCAAATCTATTTTTGAAAACCCCCACCTTCAATGGGAGGTTGGATGGGAGATCATGTTCATGTATGCTTTAAAATGAAAATCATTTAAAACTTGAACCATGATTGGGAGGTAGATTATATGAGATATACACTTGATCTTATTGTTATTTCAATTGGTATCATTGAATTTTTTTCAATTGGTATCAATCTTGACCTTTCTTGTATACTCATATATGTTTGTATGTATGTATGCTTCATTTCAAAGAATATCAATTTCAATTGGTATCTATTTTTCATACATATATATGTTTTATTTGTGCTTATTATATCTCTATACCTTTAAGCACAAAATCTTGTTTATGCTAGTGCTTGAGCTTCAATTTTGTTTCAATTGATTACTTTTAAATTGGTATCAAGCCTACGCATTGTCTTAATTTGTATTTCATAAATGGGGAGAAAATTTGATTTTGTCTTTCAATTGGTATTTGTACTCCCATACTTTATGATTGAAAATTTAAATTTGGTATCATATGTTCAAAATGAAAAATATTTACAATTAGTATCAAAATTTTTGTTTAGACATTCAAAATTTTATTATGTTTAATTTCAATTGGTATCAAGATTTTCATGTGTTTTGCTTAAAATTGGTATCAATATTTTTTGTTTGTTTCTTTTCAATTGGTATCAAGATGCTATTCTTTGACGTATTTTCAATTGAGATCTTAATTGATAGTCACCCCTATTTGGTTTTGTTTTTGTTTTAAACAAAAGGGGAGAATATTGTTTTATTGCTTTTAACCCCTCATTGATTCATTATTTTGAACAAAAATGGGGAGAAAAATTTATTGATTTGGTTCTACTTTTACCTCTTATTGATTGTTTCTTTGTATTAAAAAGGGGGAGAAGATTTTGTTTTGTTTTGCTTGTTTACCCCTTTGTTGATGATTGACAAAAAGGGGGAGAAATATTTTGGTTTATATATGCATGTTTATGTTTTGCATATATTAAGTTTAATTTAGTTTAATTTTAATTGGTATCTAGAACATGTTTTGTAATTGGTTTCTAGAGTATATTTTGTTTTAAACATTTCATTGGTATCTAAACCTTTTATTGTTTATGCATAGATATGCATGTTTCATGTTTCATGTTTGATATTCATTGCATATTTATTGTTTATTTGTTTATGCATGAGTTAGGGGAGCTTCTTTGAAGCTTAACTTTAATCCATGCATATATAACTCCATGAGTTTTGTCATCATCAAAAAGGGGAGATTGTTGGCCCAGAGGCCTTCCACTCTAGTTTTGATGATGATTAACTCATGTAGTTATGTGTACTAATAATCTTGTGATTTTAGTTTCAGATCATTAATCAAGTTATTAGTAGGTGATTAGCTTCAACAAGATGATTTGGAAGCTTTCACATGTTGATTCAAGAGCCCGAGCGTCAAAGATCATATATAGCACTTGCTCGGTGGATCAAAGAGTTTTTGGATCGAGTCGCTTGGAGATTGCGCTCTACAAGAAGACATCGGTACCATAGTTTAGTTTTGTGTTTAGATCCAAATTGTAAAGATTAGAATAGTATGATATGCTCAAGTTCACAACACACACGTTTCATGTTTTGAATATTGGTTTTCGGTTTTTCGGTTTTAGGTTTAACCAATCTTGGTTTTCATGAATAGATAGATCAAACAAGTTTACATGATTTAATGTATATTAGATTTGTTCTATATACATGCATGCTTAATTTCCTAGACAAACTTAGTTTGATAGTCCATTTCATGTGTTTTATGTTTTGGTATTTTTGACAAAACATATTTTGGAATTAATGACAAAAACATGGATATATATATGTTTCATGTATATAGGATTATATCCATATACATCATGCCTAAATGTTGTTTAATATCATGTTTTTGTATTTGGATGAGTTTTGGACAAAATGTATTTTCTATTCAAAAATCCAAGTTTTAGAAAATACAAGTTTTAGATTTTGGTAAAAATAATAAGACTCAAAAATGTTTCAAGATGTTTGTTATTTGTGATGAAATTTTTATCACAAGTTTATATTTCAATATAAAATGATAAAACTATTTTTGGTGATTTTTAGAAAAGATAAAAGAATTTTTAAATATGTTTCTAACTCAGTTTTTTGTTTCAGGCTTCAACCAAGTCGACTAGTCGAATGACCAAGTCGACTGGGGCTGAAGTCGGTCGACCGGATCGGTCGACCGACGTGCACAGTCTTGTGCACGTCTGGCTGGTTGGCACGGTCGACCGTCCCAGAGAGCAGAGCTCTCTGTATTTTTTGGGTCGACCGGGCGGTCGACCGGTAGCTGGCAACGGGCAGAATTTGACCGTTGGACGGTCGACCGGAGCGGTCGACCGGTAGTTCATTTTTGGCATTTTCTGCTGCTAACGGCTATATTTTTCTGGGGTCTATAAATACCCCATTCATAGCCTGTTTTCTCTAAGATTTTTTGTGCGAATTTTTCCTTACTCTCTGGTGTTTTCACAGCAATCAAAAAAAGTTTTTGGATTCAAATTGAATAATTTATTTGGTTTTTTGTTAGGGTTTGGAATATCAAAGAAAAGGGTTTTTGGGAAAAAGAGTTTTGATTCATCTTCTATATCTTGGTTTCAGTTTTTCCCAAGATTTTCTTTGTGATTTTGATTTCCATTCCATTGGTTTTCTCCACACTTGAGCAACATCTACTTTCTTATTCTATAAGATCTTTGTGTGGGAGAAAGAAATTGTTTGTGGTTGTTGTTTAGACCACCAAGTTAAAAATCAAATCTTTGCTTTGTGCCTTGCCCTCATTGTGTTGAGGAAGTTGTGCATTTGGGTTGTATCCCTCAAGTTGTGAGGTGATCCTTGTGTTTGCTTTGTGCTAATCCCTCGGGTTGTGAGGTGATTGTTTTGTTGGCTTGGAGTTGTGCCTCAAGGAGGAGGTTGTGGTTGTAAAGAGAGGAGGTGGGTACTCCTTGTGAGAGTTCTTTGTGGACTAGCTAGTGGATTAGAAATCCTTCGTGTGTCGAAGGCGGGGATGTAGAGCTGGGTGCTCGAACCTCGAAACATATCTTGTTGTTTATGCTTGATCCATTGACTCTCTCTATCTCTCTCTTTACTTTGTGCCTTGCAACTATTCATATTGTGCATTCATAATTGCTTGGCTTGGTTGTGTGTGCATCACTTGTTGATTGCACTTGAGTGTATTGCATTAAGTTTTTTAAATTCCGCATTGAGTTCATTAGATTAGCATAATCACCTATTCACCCCCCTCTAGGTGATTTTTCAGAGTTATTGTGATAGTGATCTTGTACTTTAGAGTTATCAGATAGCAGTCATCACTTTATCAGTTTTTGGTGAGATTATTTGTTGGTGATCATATGATGTGTTAAGAGTTTATAGGAGTTGATAGATATCTGTATCAGTTACTAGTTGTTAGTGACACCTTTGTGTTAGTGGCTATATCTCCAGTATCCTATTCCAGATGTTAGATATTAGTTGTCAGCTACTCAGTTGTCAGATTATCAGCTAGTATTGACAACGGTAGTTATTAGAGATATCAGCTACTCTTTAATAATAACTCATATTATTGTTGATTAATAAAAGACACCATAACTTGAGGAACATGAGTAATTGCCCGATGATGTATGTCGTGTATTTTGGAAGGACTTATTATGGTACCGAGTTGTGGGTTCCAACCATAGGAAATCAAGGTCGTACTGGCTACCTAAATATTTAGTTGTAAATTGTCAGGGATATCCCCGGATTATGGCGTCACACTAGTTGTCTTTTCGTGTGGGACTGTGGCCTCAGTTATTAGAGCTTTGCGGTTTGTCCTGAACCAGTGCCAGGCGTGTTAGACCTGAAGGTACACCTAGAGGGGGGTGAATAGGTGTACCGCTAATCTAATGAACTAAATGCGGAAAATAAAAACTAATTGCAACTACACTTAATGCAACTAACGAGTGTAGCCGATTCCCGGTGAAGGGCTCTGGACTAACTCCTCTTGATTCCTCTGAATAAGAGTTGAGGCGCTATATGAAGCTCTCGTGGTTAAGCACAAGTGAGGCACACACACAAACAAGCCAAGCATATAATATGAATGAGCAATATGAATAGATGCAGGGCACAATATAAAGAGAGAGAGTTAAGAGTCAATGGATCAAACGCAAATAACAGGATGTGTTTCGAGGTTCGAGCACCAAGCTTTACGCCTTCACCGAGAAGGATTTCCAATCCACTAACTTGTCCACCTAGGACTCCCACACAGGGAACCTCCACCGAGGATTTTGGGGTAATACAATAACCAAGAGTACCGAACTCCTCTCTCAACCAATACAACCTTCACCGAGACAACACAAACACCACCTCACACAAGAGGGGTAGGCCCTCAGCCAAACAACCACAATCCACCTCTTCACCAAGAGGGATACACAACCAATCTCCACCTCTCATTAGAGGGAGCAAACCATAACCTCAACCTCTACCAAAGAGGGAGCTAATCACCACTCCAAATCAACCTCTACCAAAGAGGGATACAACAAATAAAGGAGGGTACAACACTTAGTGGTTTCTACAACCACAAACAAATTCTTTTCCCACAAATAAAGATCCTATAGATAGGATAGAATGATATGGCTCAAGTGTGGAAAACAAAGTGTTTTGATCAAAGAAAATCACTTGGGAAAAACACTAAAAAGATATGAAATTTTTAGACCAAAAACCAATTCCCAAAAAAGAGTATTTTCTTTGAATTTTCAAAACACCTTAAAAACAAATAGAGATTAAGAACTTTGAACCAAAAAATTTTTGCTGAAAACACTAAAAGAGTATAGAATTTTTCTCCTTAAAAATCTTGGAGAAAATCCCATACAAATGGGGTATTTATACTCTAAATAAACTAGCCGTTGGAGCTGATTTTCAGCTCTGGCGGCTGGCGGTCGACCGGCCCGGTCGATCGCCAACGGTCAAAAATTTGACCGTTGGAGCTCTCCGGTCGACCGTCCCAATCCAGAGAGCAAATGCTCTCTAGCCAGTCGACCGTCCGGTCGACCGCCCAAGCCTTACAGTCGACCGGTCGGTCGACCACCCCCACCCGAGAGTGGGGTACTTGCAGTCGGTTGACCGCTCGGTCGACCGGCCCAAGTGGCTGGCCAGCGTGCACATTTTGTGTACGTCGGCTCCACTGGTCTGATCGACCAACTCTAGGTCCGATCGACCGTCCCGGTCGACCGCCAGAGCCTGGCAGAAGGTTGTTAGGGACAAAAAAAACTTGGTTTAAAATATTCTAAAAAATCTCATAAATTCCTTAAAAATGCACAAAAATAGTTTTAGCATAATGCATTGATATACAAACTTGTATAAAAAATTTCAACACAAATTTTAAACTTTTTGAACCATTTTTGTGACTTACAAATTTTGCCGAAAAACCGTATTTTTCCAAACTTGAATTTTTGAATTGAAAATACGCTTTGTCCAAAACTCATCCAAATACAAAAACATGATATTTAAACACTTTGAAGCATGTTGCATATGGACATAAGTCCAAAATACATGAAACATATATATATCCATGTTTTTGACTATAAATCTAAAAATAAGTTTTGTTAAACCATAAAACCTAAAACACATGAATAGACATATCAAAATAAGTTTATCTAAGATATGAAGCATACATGTATATAGAATGACTCTAATATACATAAAACCAAGTAAACTTATTTTGATATAATATCTATTCATGAAAACCAATATCGGTTAAACCAAAAACCGAAAACCAATAAACAAAACATAAAACGTGTGTGTGTTGTGAACTTGAGCATATCACACTATCTATTCTTTACAAATGGATCTAAATACAGAACTAAACTATGTACCGAAGACTTCTTGACGAACTCTGTCTTCAAGCCGACTCGATCCAAACCGTGATTCACCGAGCTTGACTCCACCGAGTGCTATATATGATCTTGATGCTCGGGCTCTTGAATCACCATGTGAGAAGCTCCAAAACTCCTTTGTTGAAGCTAATTACCTACTAATATCTTGGTTAAGGATCTGAAACTAAACATCACAAGATTATTAGTAAACATAACTACATGAGTTAATCATCATCAAAACTAGAGTGGAAGGCCTCTGGGCCAACAAGACCGTGATACTGGGCATGCACGGTACCCTTCCAAAATACATGCACTACATTGACGGACAGTTACAATAATGATAACTTTATTTGATATTGTGAGAAAACGGCTGTGGTATGGGACACAGCTAAGTACACATTAGTTAGGTTAATAATAACCAACCAGACTAGTGACATATACTAGGTGACACATCTTGACATCAGTTGTTTATTTGCTGTTGTAATAGTTATCTTTTATCTACATACATGTTATTCAATTATCCTTCAGTTATCTTCTATCTGCAGTTTATCTTGTTATTATTCTGTGCACATTGTTTATATGCACGAGCACTTCTCTTTATATGCACACTCACTGGGTTGATTTCTGACGACCCTGGATTTGTACATCTAGATATTGGACGCTTTGTTTCTATTGTTCAGGTATTGGATGAGACCATACATATTGCAAGGAGATTAGGCTTCTCCCTATTTGATTTTAGAATTCTTATCTTTCTTACCTTGCTATTATTTCCTGATTCTCAATATATCAGATTCAGTTGTTATTCTAGTTTTTTATTTATATGATATCATGCGTGAATGCTCATATATGATATTGCAGTAATTATGATTCATTATAATTTTAATTTATAGCTTGTTTCGGGTTACTTAAGGCTTAGCGCGTACACGAGAGGAATTTTCCTTGCGTATATACATCACTGACTCTCGTCATGTCTCCGCTTCAGCGTATTTTGGGAAGCGGGGCGTGACAGATTATTATTATTTTTCATATTCATATACATGCTAAATATTGTTTTTTGTGCTCACACTTCTCTTCAATCAAGAGAGCTATTAAAGCATCTCAACTCATAATTCAGAGGAATCATGAGGAGTAATCCAGTGCCCTTCACAGAAAATTCAGACTCACTCTTAATTATACAATGTATGTTAGCAATTAGTTTTTAAATTCTGTATTATTTATCTTAGATCAGCACTATACCTATTCACCGCCCTCTAGGTGTACTTTCACAGAGGTCTAAATGGAATGTGTCTAATGGTCATGAAGTATACAATTTCGATGATTATTAGGCTTTTATGCCGAATAAGTTAGTTTTAAGAGTTTCTTTACTAAAGTGGTTATCTGATTCATTGAACCGGATAAAGTTGAGACCACACGTTTCTTAGCAAGTTGACCGATATGCTACAACAGTAAAGGAAATACAAAAGAGTACATTATGAAAATGTCCAATCTTATTTCTAAACTAATGTAGCGCCCTGATCTCATAAATACGGAGTCGTTACAGCGACGTACATACGCAGGGTGAAAATACCCTCATGTACGAATGCTAAGCCTCAGTACAGGTTATAACATGATATACACAATAATTTCAGCATTAAATAAGTACAAGAATACCTGCGGAAAGGAGTCAGTGATCATGGTAGATATAGAAATATGGATAAATAAGGAAATAAAGACTGAATAATAAAGATACCTATGAATGGTATAGATGACGAGTCTCCTATATGAATTCAATGAAATATCTGACAATACGATATCTCGGATCTCCAACCTGAGCACGCAAACCCAGGGTCATCAGAAAGCAACTTAGTGAGTGGTAAAATGAAGGAAGCAGTAATATGTACTATAGTAAAACAGTCACAATAATAATATATAACACATGTGGATGCCGTATGATAGTAATATGAATAATCAGTAGAAATATAACAATGTTATATTTTAATACCATCAATATCTAGTATGTTCTAATCGGGTCATTTCTACAGTAATATCTAGTTTTGTATACTTAATATCAGCTTATATGTTCAGACTATGCTACCACCAATCATAGATAAGTCATTGTGGGGACTTATGTTACTAGAGTCAATGAAGTTACATCATTTAAGCATGCAACACAAACAAACTACTGTATTGTGAATATACATTAATGATGTCTGCAAAGTTATATAAAGCAGAATATATGCAATGTAAAGTATACGTGTACTTGAATAATATGTTACCACATGGAGTGTAACAAATATCAGGAAGTGTAATAAGGTATACAGGTGACATGATGGTGGATAAAGTATCAGGAATAGTAACATGTATAAAGGGACAATAATACACATGTGTCGAGCATGTCATGTGATTTATACAATAATAACAATCAATGCTACCGGGTTTTATTCAATCTTCTCCAGTGTCCCATACCACTAGCAGTTCATACCGAAGTCCGCACTCTGGACGAACCTATCCGAACATGACATACGGGTACCATGATCGAACGAAAGAATGATCAAATAACAAGCGTTCCCCTATCACTATTGTTTATATTGTTTTATTATGTGAAATGGAAACCTAATGGTCAATGAGTTCTTATCGGGTAGGTGTATCCGGTGCATACCCAGGATCACGGCCTTAAACGGACCCCTGATTACTGAGACCAGGGCCCTCCGCTAAGAGGGGAGTAGAAAATGGGAAACGGGAGCTCATGGAGCTATTTACATGTCACCCCTGATCCTTGATGTACGTATCACAGTATCAGTACTCGATACGATATATAAAGTTAATTTGACCTTCCTGATAATCAGATTAAGCCAATTTCAATCTTAGATCATATTTTCTAATATTTTAGATTTTTTAAAATTTTTTGGAATTTTTCTGGATTATTTTGGAAAATCTCCGTAGTTAGTGTCGACCGATACTAATAATCGGCTCTACTATTTTTAACTCACAAACGGTGTTGAGTTTCAAAAATCTGCTTTCACATTATATCTTAATATCATATTTTCTACGTTAGAATATTTTTAGAAATTTTTCTAAATTTATCAAAAAGCGGGCTAAACTGGTGTCGCCCAATACCGGTGATACCTTCCATGTTTTTTAACTTGCAACCCAAATAGAATTTCTTAAATCTGATTTCACAATGCTTCTCAACATAATATTTACTATTTTACAGAATTTTTGGGAACCCTTTGGAGCTAGTCAATATTGGCCCAATAAAAATAATAATAAAATATTATTTGTTCTATATATCTCTTTTTTTCCTTCTCCTTTCTTCCAGACTCCTCCACCGCCATTAGACCACCACCTTCCTCTTTTTCCTTTTAAATCCTTTCCCTCTCTCTTTCTTCCTCTAAGTTCTCTCTATTTCTCTCTCATCTCTTTCTCCCTCGCTCTCTCTTACCCCCTCTCTTATCGGGTGTAAACCCAATTACTCATTAAATTCAAACCCGTTAGCCATATAACCTAATAACCCATTTACCCATTATATTTAAGTTATGAGTTTGGGTTATCAGATCAAAACCCGACCCGTTATTTTCTCCAACCCGCATCCAAAACCATTTAAGGTAAAATTTTTATATGGTTTCTAGCGTTTGGGCGATATTTGGAACATCCGGAGTCCGATTTGGATGATCCTGGAACCGTTACGATTGTAGGAAAGAGAGTACCTTCCCATGTCCAGTTTATGAGTGTTTTCTTTTACAAATTCTATTTTATTATGTTTAATGAAATTGGTTGATTACTTTAATTAATAAATCTTAATTATAAATATTGTTTAATAAAATGTAGTTATCGATCGATCACTGTACTTAGAACATACATGATTATTCATTAAACATAAGCGATAATATAATCATAATTTATTTTAGTTCTTGATTTATTATAAATAGATGAAATGTCTAAATATCAAGATTAAGAAGTTAATAATTTTAATAAATAAATTAGCTAATAAATTGATAATTAAATAGATAATTATATATAATAATAATTTTGTGATATCCATCCTATTGTAATCAATATTGTAATCATCATGATAAATAAAATATCTGACATTCTATTATGTGGTATAGCCACCATACCAACCGACTGACAACACTGAGACGTTACCCTTGTATTTCTAGTACATGTATTCTAGTTACACGGATACTCTAGAGTATGGGACAGGGGTACTAGTGCACGTGGATATCTATTTTGCTAAACACTGTTATTGTATGTACTTGTAGACATATCATACATATCCAGTAGTGCACCGATATTATTATTTGAATCATATCTCACCATTACACAGATATTATTACACATGACACCATTTATATCTTCTTCACGCTTCACTGATACATAGATACACCATTTCACTATATACTGTCAGTGCACATATTTGTATCATCGTTCCCTAGATACTCGATACATAGTTACTTCATGTTCTTACTCTACTGTTATATAGACTCATCAGTCTACATGTATTGATTATCTATGTATTCCTGTTGCATAGATCATGGTTTATATGATTGCTACATGCATATTCATGTATTCCTGTTATATGATTATTTCCCTTACTGATATTGATATTCCTGTTACTAGATACGTGAACTGATATGCGATGTGTGGATCCCACATCATTGTTTCCCGTTTCCCGTTATCTTGTTCTATGTTATCAACAGAGCTCAGGTCTTGTTATCATGTTACATGTACTATGCACTGTACTTGTTCTTACTACATTGTGTACTTTAAATATAATAAATATAACTTGGGGATGGGGGAGACTTGGCGGTTGATTAGATCTTATGGGTGGATGTACTGGATCTATATTTATCCCACTGCAGGGGATGGTAGTGCTACCTACCGATTGTATATAGCTTCATGATCTCCTGTTTCTCGTTTCATGCTTCCCTCTTAGTGGAGGGCCCTGGTCTCAGGAGCCAGGGGTCTGTTTAAGGCCGTGATCCTGGGTATGTACGGGATACACCTACCCAATAAGAGCTCCTCAACCATTAGGTTTCTAAGTAACATAATAAACTGGTATAAACAATAGTGACGTCGGGAACGCTTATTATTTAGTCACTCTCTCGTTCGTATCATGGTACCCGTATGTCAATGTTCAAATGGGTTCATCTGGAGTGCAAGCTCTGATATGAACTGCCAGTGGTATGGGACACTGTAGGAGATTGATTAAAATACCAGGCAATACTGATTGTTATTATTGTATAAATCACATGACATGCTCGACTCATATATATTATTATCCCTTTATATTTGTTACTATTCCTGATATGTTATCCACAATCATGTCACATGTATACCTTGTTACACTTCTTGATATTTGTTACACTCTATGTGGTAATATACTATTCATGTATATGTATACTCTGCATTACATATATTCTACTTTATGTATACATTGCAAACTTCATTACTATATATGCACAACACAGTAGTATGGTCATGTTACATACTGCACATCTGCATGTTCATTTCTACCACATCATCACGATACAACAGTATTTATTATATAAAATCAGATACTACAGTAGACATGACCCGATGATAACATGCTAGGTAGTGATGGTATTAAAAGATGACATTTTTATATTTCTACTACTTATTAAATGCCTACTATAAGGTATCACTACCACAGAATCATGTAATATATATACTATCGTGCATGTATTACTATAGTACATATTACTGCCTCCTATATTTTATCACTCACTAGGTCGTTTTCTGACGACCCTGGGTTTGCGTGCCCAAGTTGGAGATTCGAGTTATCGTATTGTCAGATAGTTCATTGGATTCACATAGGAGACTCGTCATCGAGACCATTCATATGTATCTTTGTGATTTATTTATGTTATCTTATTTATCCCTGTTTTCATATCTGTTATGATCACTAACCCCTTTTGCAGGTATTCTTCTACTTATTTCATGCTGGACTTATGGTAAATATTGTATTTATTTCCCGCACTGAGGCTTAGCATACGTACGTGAGGGTATCTCCGCCCTGCATATGTACGTTGTCATAACGTCCCTGTACCTGCGGGATCAGGGCATTACATAGTGGTATCAGAGCCTAGGTTCACACCTGGTGGCGTAACCTTCTGGGTCATTGCTCGAGCTCTTACCAATAGTACAATCATATTTAGATTAAAACTCATCTGTATCTGAATTTGGGGATTCCAGCGACAAGTATAAGAATATCTGTCATTGACAATTTATTCCTTGACTCTGTTCTATTCCTTACTTACAGTTGTCAACCAGAATATCTGATTTCCTTCTCGCTTTCTCTTCATCCTATTGCTTCCAATCCGTTAGCTTTAGTTCACAACACTAATTCTTTTCCCCGAGTTCACGATATGTATCAGAGTGCGCAGCGGAAGCATCGTGGACCCGTAACATTCAAGCTCCATGACTGTATATATTACTCTCACACCTGTAGTGAAATTTCAAGGATAAAATTTTTTGTAAGGTGGGGAGAAATGTAACCCCCCGATCCTTAATGTATGTATCACAATATCAGTACTCGATACGGCATATAAAGTTGATTTGACTTTTATGGTAGTCATATTGAGCCAATTGCAGTTTCAGATCTTATTTTTCCAATATTTTAGATTTTTTAGAATTTTCTAAAATTTTTCTGGATTATTTTGAAAAATCTTTGTAGTCGGTGTCGACTGATACTGATAATCGGCTCTACTATTTTTAATTCACAAATGACATTAAGTTTCTGGAATCTTCTTTCATATTATGTCTTAAAATCATATTTTTTACGTTAGGGTATTTTTAGAGATTTTTCTAAATTTATCAAAAAGCGGGCTAAACCGGTTCGCCCATACCAGTGATACCTTCCAGAATTTTTAACTTGCAACCCAAATAGAATTTCTTAAATCTAATTTCACATTACTTCTCAACATAATATTTAATATTTTACAGAATTTTGAGAACCCTTCGGAGCTAATCCAATATTGGCCCAATAAACATAATAATAAAATATTATTTTTTTCTATATATCTCTTTCTTTTCTTCTCCTTTCTTTTAGACTCCTCCACCGCCATTAGACCATCGCCTTCTTCTTTTTCCTTTTAAATCCTTTCCCTCTCTCTTTCTCTCTCTAAGTTCTCCCTATTTCTCTCTCATCTCTTTCTCCCTCACTCACTCTCGCCCCTCTCTCTTATTGGGTATAAACCCAATTACTCATTAAATCCCAACCTATTAGCCCTATAACCCAATAACCCATTTACCCATTATACTTAAGTTATGGGTTTGGGTTATCAGATCCAAACCTGACCCGTTATCTTCCCCAACCCGCATCCAAAATCATATAAGGTAAAATTTTTATATGGTTTCTAGCATTTGAGCGATATTTGGAGCATCCGGAGTCCAATTTGGACGATCTTGGAATTGCTGCGATTGTGAGAAAGAGAGTTACCTTTCCATGGCCAATTTGTTAGTGTTTTCTTTTATAAATTCTACTTTATTATGTTTAATGAAATTGGTTGATTACTTTAATTAATAAATCTTGATTATAAATATTGTTTAATAAAATGTAGTTATCGATCGATCACTGTACTTAGAACATACATTAGAACATACACAATTATTCATTAAACATAAGTAATAATATAATCATTATGTTACTTTCTTTAGGATTTGTGTCTTGAGTGGCATCCTAGGTTACTCTGCATGGATTATATCATTACTATTTCTGTATGCAAAGAGTGATCTTGCTAGTTTCTGTGAATATTAATATAACACTAGAATCTATCAGATTGGAAGAAAAAAAATTTGGATAGTTCTTAACTTTGTTACTAATGGCATCCTGAAACTTTCTGTTTCCAAGAAGAATGTAACACCCCCATTCCTGAACACATACTTAGATACGTATTATGATTTTTTCTATCATATTTATTTGATTTAATTTTGTACTTATTTTTATTTTATGATTATTAGTATGATTGTTTTGTATTGGATCCGGATTCGTGGACTCGGAGTCAGCCCTAGTCTGGACCGGGGACCCGATCCTAATGTATTACTCGAATTGACATTTCTGATAATCCGATTTGATCGATTTTAATTTCAAACATCATTTTCTAATATTCTAGATTTTTCATAATTTTTTAGAATTTTTCATAATTTTTCTGCAAAATCTCAAAAACCGGTGTCAGTTGGCATCGCTGACTGATTCCTGAATTTTTAATTTTCAAATGGAGTTAAATTTTTAGAAACAGATTTCACACTACTTCTTAAAATCTTATTTTCTAATTAAAAGCATTTTTTAAGATTTTTAGAATTTATCGAAAATCCACCAGTTTTGGTGTCGACCAATACCGTTGGAAGATTTCAGGATTTTTAATTTAAAATTTGTTCTGAATTTCTTGAATCTGATTTCACTAAGCATCTTAAAATAATATTTTCTATTTTTAAGAATTTTTCGGAGAGATTCTGAAACAGTTAATTTTTACCCTATTTTAATAAATTATTCTTTCTTTCTCTTTATCCATTTCTTTTTCCTTTCCTTCCCAAAAGTCAACCCCTGACACAGCCCATCCCCCATCACATCACCTGCCAAGTCACATCCCCTATCACATCAATTTCCCTTTTAAATAAACAATCTCTCCCCCTCTTTCTTTTCTCTCTCCCCCCTCTTCTTTCCCCCTCTTTTGGGGTGGCCGGCGGCCACCCCTGCCTGCGCCAGCCACGGCGGCCGGCGCAGCTCCTTGCGCCTCCCTGGCCGCAGCCAGGGAGCAGCAGACCAGCCCAGGCTAGAGCCTGGGCTGTGCATGGGCTAGGGGAGCTGCTGCTCCCCTACTCTCTCTCTCTCTCTCTCCCCTCTCCCCTTGTCTCTCTCTCCCCCCCCCCTTCCCTCTCTTTGGACGCCGCCGGCGGCCAGGGACGCCGCCGGCCAACTCCCTGGCTGACCAAAGGCCGGCCAGGCCCCCTGGACCCATGGGGAGCCGTGGGCCCTCCATGATCAGGGCTGCGTGAGCAGCCCCAGTTTTCTCTCTCTTCTCTCTCTTCTCTCTCTCTCATCTCTCATCTCTCTCTCATCTCTCTCTATCCTATATTCTCTCTAGCCACTTCTCTCTCCCTCTATCCACTCTCTCTCATCTCTCTAATATTTCTCTGTACTCTCTCCTATATTATTACTTTCTCTCTCTAAAAATCCCTCTTTCTCTCTCTAGACTTTCTCTCTCTAGAAATCTCTTTTTCTCTCTAGAATTTCTTTCTCTAAAAATCCCTCTTTCTCTCTCTAGACTTTCTCTCTCTAACCTCTCTATTCTCTCTCCTCTTTCTCTCTCTAAAAATAATAATATATGTATATTTTTAATATATGGATTGACGATGTGCGCGTATTTCTGGTGTTTCGGGATTTCTCGTGGTTTTTCTGGTAATTTAGGCGAGTACAGTTTCTTTTGAACATGTATCTATTTTATCATTATGCGAGTACATTTTCTGTATTGCTATATGCTTTACTATTACCGTTATATGCCTAGTCATTACCACTGTAACTTTTACTACATGATACACCGCTGTATATTTCACTTAGATACTGAACACCGGTACTTGCCATGTATATTTGACATATGATACCTGACCAGTACTTGCCATGCTATATTTGCTTATGATACCGGACACCGGTACTTGCCATGCTATATTTGACACATGATACCGAACACCGGTACTTGCCATGTATATTTGACATATGATACCCGACACCTGTACTTGCATGCTATATTTGACATATGATACCCAACCAGTACTTGCCATACTATATTTGACTGATACCAGACACCGGTACTTGCCATGCTATATTTGACACATGATACCGAACACCGATACTTGCCATGCATATTTGACATATGATACCCGACACCTATACTTGCCATGCTATATTTGACATATGATACCCGACACCGATACTTGCCATGCTATATTTGACTCATGATACCCGACACTAGTATTTGCCATGCTATATTTGACCGATAATATCTGACACCAGTACTTGCCATGCTATATTTGACATATGATACCCAACACCGATACTTGTCATGCTATATTTGACCCATGATACCTGACACTGGTACTTGCCATACTATATTTGACCGATAATATCTGACACCAGTACTTGCCATGCTATATTTCACATATGATACCTGACACCGGTACTTGCCATGCTATACTTGACACTTGGTACTGACCCCGATACTTGCCATGCTACACCTTACCCTGATATATGACACTGGTACTTGCCATATGATGGGGAGATTTCGCTCCTCGTTTTAAATTAACCGCAAGCGCACGGCCGTTCGATGTAGCACTTGAGGGTCGATCCACAGGGACAGGTGGTTCTTTTGGTTTCAACACTTCTAGACGAATTGATTAAAGGTTTTGTGGGAGTTTTATTCTGAACTATATGTTAATTTAGAAAAGTCAAGTACTTAGGATCGAATCCCCTAAACTAGCACCAAGCGGTCAATTTCAGTCTCCATACAGGTTTGTTATCACTTACTAAATCTCTACTTCTAATAGGCAAACTAAGTCTGAACACTAGTTCTAAGCACATGGTATTGTCTACATCACATGGTCCATCAAAGGTAAATAAAATGACTAAATAAATTAAAAGTAAAAAAGGCAGTAAAAACCCTAAGTATGGACCATTGACTATTAACACATACCTTGTCAAATAACTAGTGACTCTAGAAATAATCTCCTAAAAGTTATAGTTCAATTGGTGTATGCAACAACCCTAGGTAGGAGATCTACTTATGATCACATGAGTTTAGGTTAGGTTCATCTCCCCTAAATACTTGCATAAAAAATTTACATACTCATGCTAAAATTATTAGCACAAAAGAATCTAAATAAATAATCAATATTAAAAGTTAATCTAATAAATGGCAAGAAATAATAATCAGTCTAATTACACTAATTAATTAAACAAACTAAAATAATTAACAAATAATTAAATTACCCTTACCTAAAAACCCTATGATTGCTGCACTCCTCTGCTCGCGCACACTTCAGGAGGACAGGACACAGCAGCCTTATCCTTCTTGCCAAAACGAAGCCTGCAAGCTCGCTCATGTTGTGCACAGCCGCCATGCACTGGGAACTGCATTAGTGGGCCCCGCATCTCACTTGTGTGCGTGCCCACTTCCAAAGCGAGAGAAAGAGAGCTGCAAATACCCTGTGACTACGATCTCAGAAACAAAGCATAATTCGTGAAAACACTGACGCACAAAAACAAATAGGAAAAAAATATAATAATCTAAAAATGAAAACTTCAGATTACAGCCACCATAATGATGAAGTAAAAGGGGAAAAGGAAGCATATTTTAATATTATAATTAACAACATTGAAAACGAGAATCCCTTCTTCCACCTCCTTTCAAAAGAGGAAAAAAACTAATATAAAAACCCTAAAAAAAACTAGGGCGGCTCCCCCAAAACCGCAACCCTCTCTATTCCTTATATAATAAGGAATTTTTACAAAAAGGTCCTTTAAAATACATCTATTACATAATAATTCGTTTTCAATTCAGGCAGATTTTTTAAATGATAAATACAGGCCACCAAATGGAGGAATCAGCGAAAGTTATTAACATGAAAGTTGTAAATCTTCGAATTATCTTTCCGTAGCATCTTGAATGATTTCGTTCGAAGTCCTGTAGCTAAAGTTATGGCCAAAATACCGCAATATATTTGGAAAGCAACCCTCAATCTTTTACAAATTGCGTGGTTTTATTGCTGAATGTAACCAGATTCCTCTTTCTCTTTCTTTTACCTGTTTCCTGTAAAAATTCAATCAAATATACCCGAGTAGCATTATTTATATACAAATAATAGATAATTAGGAGTATAAAAATGGTATAAAATCATGCTGATCACCATGCTATACCTGACCCTGATGTATGACGCCGGAACTTGCCATGTTATACCTGACCCTGATATATGGCACCGGTACTTGCCATGCTATACCTGACCCTAATATATGACACCGGTACTTACCATGTCATACTTGACACATGATATATAACACCGGTACTTGATATGTTATATTTGACACCTGACACCTGTATTACCTGGCATATGCATGATTATTATATTATTACCAGATATCTGGTACTCCTGTATCTCCTGTACTCCTGAACTCCTGTACTCCTGCATCTTCTGTACTCATACTCATGTTAATAGCACAGTCATTCTGGCGTCCGACAGAGCATGCCTGGTGTCAGGATGACGAGGATGTATCCCACGATCGTGCTAGTGTCCGGCTGTTTCTGAATGGAACTAAGTGCCAAAAGGAGCAAAGTGTCACACCACACACGTGGTGGGGCTACCTTTTGAATCCATAGGGCTACCTCTAGAATTCATTCCCCACAGCGACACAGAGCAAAGTGCCACACACACACACGTGGTGGGGGCCACCTCTTAAATCTGTGTGGGCCACCTCTTGAATCTGTGGGGCTATCTCCTGTATCAACCCTTAGAGCAAAGTGTCACATGGAGCAAAGTGCCACACCACACACGTGGTAGGGGCCACCTCTTGATTCTGTACTGCTACTTTTTCCCTCCTGCCTGTACCGTCTGGTGTTAGCGTGATAAGCATCCTCAGTGCCTATTAACACACACACATACATACCTGTACAATGATAACTCCTGGAGCACGTGTTATTTGGTCTCTCCCCTATTCGAATAATGGTACCCACATATCGGAGTTCGGATGAGTTCTACTGGAAGTGCAGCTCCAGCGTGAACTATCGGTGTTGTGAGACGCCGATGAGAAAGGGACAAGAATAACATAAGAACATAAGAAACAGTAATAATATTGGGAATGTGTGATATTTGGTCTCTCCTTTGTTCGGGTCCTGGTACTCACATATCAGACCCGAGTAAGTTCTACAGAGTGTAAACTCTAGTATGGACTATCAGTGATGTGAGGCGCTGGTAGGGAGGCGATTAAAATATCAAACGGTACTGATTATTATTATTGGATCAATTAAAATGTAACACTTTTATATTCTCCCGTTACAGTATTATGCTTTGAGTTGACACCCTGTTTTATAACGCATGCCTGTGTGATACCATGATTACTCCAGGCACACTCTAGTTCTGTTACCATGAGGGCAACTCAAGTTGTATGAATTCAGATGATGGTGACATCGGATATATGGTATATAGATGAGGGTTTCCTTGTTTGGATTATCCCCTCAACGTATCACCCCATGAATCCATAATCCGAGCTTATACAACTAGTTTTGTCCATACTTATATTTATCGCGTGTTTAGTGTATTTATCACATGTTTAATATATTTGTCGCATGATTATCTACCTATGCTCTCTGTACCGTTTTTCATACACGTTTTCCGATTCAGATTTACTGATATACATGTATTTACTTGATCTCGGATTTACTGTCATTTTTCTTATATTACTTGTCATTTCCTGTATCTGCATGCCTGGACCACATCACTTGATCATGTACACGTGTGCCTGTTATGCACGCCATTTGGCTTTATCATATGTACTCGCTGGGGTTACTAACAACCCTGAATTCTCATGTCCAGATCCTAAAGACTGGACCGTGGCGGCCTTACTGTACCTGATCAGTGTGGCACAGCGGGAGCGTGGATTGGCAGTTGCCCATCTAGACTTTCCTTCTTCCAGCCTCTCCTTGATCGGCTCGCGAGATTCTCATCTTACTACTCGTGAGTACTTTCCCGTATTTCATAGTGTACATCCTACTTTTGTGCTTCTTAGTGATCATATATTCTTGAGATATTATATCATGTCTTGTGATAACTGTGTACTGGTGCTATTATTGATGGATTGTATATTACCACTGTGCTTCCATACTCTGATTCTTGCCTGTGCTGATGCTTAGTGTATATACGTAAGGGTATTTCCGACCTGCGTATATACGTCGCAGTAACGTCTCCGTACCCGCGAGATCAGGTCGTTACAAAGAACCTGCTGCACCTTTAAAAAAATCAAATTAAGAAATCAAAGCAAAGAAATCAAGGCGTGTATTAATAACTTCGATCTTTCTTTTCGATTCAGAGCAATGGATATGGGAATCAAAATAAAAATCGAAGAGGGAAAATCCCAAAATAGAACTGTACATGTGAATCTCTTCGACTTCAACATAATAATTTTCAAGGAAAAACAATAATAATAATCATGCATGATTAGATCTCAAAACATAAATAGCATAGCAAGGCTCTGATACCACTTGTTAGAATTTACTTATTATAGAAGAGGATCAATTGCATTTATGTATAGCTCTAATTGGATGTATGGTGAATCTTAATAAAGAAGATTTAGATAACATACTTTTTCAAAAGACGATGAACTATACCTGAATCTGGATCTTCGCTATAGGGAACGAGATGGAGAGCCTTCTCTCCGCTAAACCTAGCCTCTTATGGGTGGAGAATAATGCGAGGCTGCGGAGAGGGACTTCCTCTCTATATATAATTCTTTGATTAGTGGTCTTCCCATAATATCTAACCCTAATTAGAGAGTAGTACCAGGTCTTACCAACCTTTACAACTTAGTGCACCTATTAGACACACCTAATATGTTGACTAACATAAATTGCACGTGTGTTATGATATAGGATAGGAAATAGGGTATAAATCGAATCAGGAAATATCTTACAATGGGAATTGAGTTTTCCACTTCCTATTTCTATTCCACTATTGTGAATCCAAACACACCGCAATTCTTAAATTTTTTTGCCTGCCTAACTCACTGTTAAGTAAACGGGTTAGAGTGGGTTGTGAACAATCCCAAGGCTTTTTTTTGACTTTTCTAGTCAAGCAAAGTAAGGCTGATTATATTAGTTTTTCACAAAACAATAACTGGGAAGCCAATGGATGGAATGAAAAGAGTTTTCAAAGACAAAAGTACTTGGTGTAGACCCAAAAAACATTTTTTTTTTTATTTTTTTCCCATTAATAAGGGGTATAATTAAGGGTGCCATCGGATGCGGATTATCAGCAAATATCTGCATCCGAATCCACATCTAATTTGGAAATGGATATTATTTTTTTCACATTCGTTAATATTGCATTTGTATTCGTATCTGAAAGTTAGATGCGGATACGAATATGATAAAAGTAATATCTTATCCGTATCTGATCCGATATCCGAAAGTTGGGTGTTTGATAATGATATCCATATGAAAGAGACTATTTTTCAATGGAATGAGATAATAGATTTTGATATTTTGAGTTGGTGAAAAAGTAATAGTAAAAGTATTCGATTCTTACAAGCACGAGATATTTTGAGTATTTCGATATCAATCGTGACATCTGAATTAGCATTTAACAACGAAGGTCGTGTAATCTATTACTATAGAAGCCGAATGTCAATAAATACGGTGGAAGCATTAATATGTACACAATAAAATCAGTGTTTTTTTCACATTTTATATTTTTTTTAAATGAGATAAAAAGTAATATAAATATATTTGTTTAGTTTATCTTTAACCTTACTCAGTTTTACATATCTGATTATTATCCGCATCCGATCCGCTAATATCGGAAACGTATTCGATATCTGATTTTGACGGATGCGGATATCATTTTTTCACATCCGCCAATAACTGAATCCGTATCCGAATGATACGAATATGGTAAAGACAATATCCGATCCGTATCCAATCCGATGGCACCCCTAGATATAACTCTGCTTCAAAAACTTGAGCTGGTCTTTATTTTGTTTTTAAAGTAAATTATAAGATTTTGATCTAGTGGTGTATGATTTTGATCCTCTGTACTCGTTTTGCAGCTGCCGACGGTTTAATTTTGTTAATAAAGTAATTTGTCGGGAACCATGCTTTGTGCCCGCTGCTCTTTTGTGAATAAGAAAAACAAGCCATATATCTTTTTCAGGTACTGTAGTAGAAAGTCCACGTCCCAATTAACAGGAGGTAATTTTTTGAAAATCTTAGAAATTTTTGTGGTGATCATTTAGTTGGATACAAACGCTCGCGCATCCAGTTCGTCCGACCCAACTCTTCTTGGGTCCTTGCTAATTGATTGCTACGAGCCCAGGTCATCGCTAATTGATTGCTATGAGCCCAGTGTCAGACAAGGCTCTTCTCCAGAAATCCAACAAAGGAACTAAACGGGAAAGAACAGGCCCTTCGCAAGTGCAGATGGATAGATCACAAGCAATATAAGGGCCCACGGCCCTTAATAGAAATGGCATTCCAAAAGCATTAATAGAAATTGTTTTAATGTGTACTTTCAGAGGAGAGATGTATCCGACTTAAATTTACCCTACACTCTGGGACTATAGCCTCAATTTCACCAGAACCCTCAACAGAAATAACAGCATCAGAAATCATATCACCCCTTTTTTCCTCGGCGTTAATAGAACTATTATCGACTTGATGTGCCTCGTCACTGGGCTTATACCACTGTTACCAGCTGAATCCCTGTCTTCCTCCATGTAATCAACAGCAGGTACAGCATTCTCCAGCAACAATCCCTCTTCCATGTGATTTGCAGACTTTGCAGTCACCTTCCTCCCATCAGTCGATTCAGGACGTTTACTCTGCTCAGAACATACCTGCGATAATGCACAGCGCATCACCTCGTTCATCCCTTCCTTCTGCTTCCTGTAAAGGGACATAGCTCTCTGTGCGCACACGCAAAATATATAAAAACAGTTAAAAGAGAAGAGTTTGCATATTCATTTAATATTCATCAGTCAGTAACCTTACAAATACAAAAATCACTGGAAAAATCTTGATAAATATTGTAAACTGAGGATGGACCAACATAATAGCTATAAAAATTTTAATCACCTCTGGTACGATCTTGATAAATATTTTGGTCATTAAGCATGTGTATCATTCTTATGAAGTAGAGAATATGCATGTGTGAGAATGTGTGCGCGCATGGACACAACACGCTCCACGTACAACAGGTCTCACATAGCTCAAAATTTTCACAATACACACTACATAAAACAGGTCTCACATAGCTCAACATCCAAGTTCCAGAAGAGAAAAAATACCAAGTATTTACAAGCAGTTGTCAACCTGATACCCACCCCCACCCTCAATGAGTTGGTGCAAATAGATTAGGGCAACTATAAAAAACAGAGAAGACATTGCAATAAAAGCTTTCCCAATTGATGCAAATAGACAAAGTTTCTCACCAAATTACCTATACCAAGAAAGAGTCTAGATAAAGAGGTAAGGATCAAAGAACTGCACAGAACACTGATGCCCTGTTCAGTTGTATACACATACACTATGCTTCAATCCCATCCAGACAATATCTACAAAAATAAAAATATTTCAATGACGAAAACATTTCAGTGCAGAGTGTGGAAATACCTGAAAGGTAGCATCTTTTGCTGTAGGAAAGAGAGAGTTACGGGCACATTGTTTGCTTTTTGCAACCAATCTGAGCCCGTCCACGTTATTCTGAAATGGAAGAATAGACCCTCATCAAAGAAGATCATACAAAGGGGAAAAAAGAATTGCTTCCATTGACACAAATATAAAACATCCACAATACCTTCCGTTGTCCCTCGTTTGAAGCGTTGCATTGTTTGCTTTTTGCAACCAATCTGAGCCCATCCACGTTATTCTGAAATGGAAGAATAGACCCTCATCAAAGAAGAGCATACAAAGGGGGAAAAAAGAATTGCTTCCATTTGACACAAATATAAAACATCCACAATACCTTCCGTTGTCCCTCGCTTGAAGCGTTGCTTGTAACATTTCTATCTCTAGCTTCCACCATCAGGTTCATGTACTGTTTATACAACTCTGGCTGGATAAGATCAAGAGATATGTCAAGCTTGGAAAGGTAAGTGCAGCAGTAGCGAACATTATTATCACTCTGCTTTTCAGAAGTCCTTTTACACTGGATATTTTAGAAGGCTCGTGCATCTCCTCAGATGCAGATTTTGAAGAAGCTCCAATGACTTGTTTGACTGGGGATGCATCACTTGGGGGCTTGATTACACTGGCATCAGCTGTACCCTGCTCTGATCTGGCCTGCTCATCACGAGAACTATCCGCAGTCTGTCCAACCCAAGCTTCATCAGGTAGAGTTTGTGGAGAATATCCATGTTCTTTGTGAGGTCCAGGAAACTCCATATTTGCATTTCCATTTTGTCCGCTCCACATATTACTACTCATCTCCCACCCTCTGCTGCTCATCAAATGTCTGTTCTGATCCCACTCCTGTCTCCCATAGACATGGGATTCATCACCAAATACATTGGTGTTTCCATCCCACACTTGCAAGTGAGAACAATCATCCACTGGATTATGCCATCCATACGGACGGGCATGACCAGGAAACTTGTTGCCTGCTTCATGAATGTGATAGGAAGTGTTGTTCAAGTCCATAGATGGTCTAATGCCAAATAGAGGTGGGGCAGGAAACTGTACAACAGTTGGATGAAAACCTGCAGGAGGTCCATGTTGAAGGGGCATGAAGCCATTTGCAACTGGAGATGGCCAGGTAGGGCACTCTTCCAAGGAGCTCCTGGGCCTCTTCCCCCACTGGCATCACCACTCCTTTTATATCGGGTGTTGATTTTACGCTCCCCATTCTGAATCCTGGCTTCATCTTCATAAGATCTCAAAACAGATGGAGTATCAACTCCAAGCCTGACACGTGGCGGAGGGGGGAGATGACCAGGTGAACTACCTTGTGACTGAGAAGATCTATTAGAGGATGGTCCAACTGAAACATGCTCTCTTTTGAGAAGGTCTAATTGAGAAATATCGTCCTCGTTGGGCTTCTCCTTGAGGTAATCTCGATCCCTGCCATTGTCTTTCGGAAAGGAAGTATCTCCCCTTCCTCACCCTTGGAACTGGTACTTCGTTGCCCCTCTTCTTCCATATCAAGGCAGAGCCGGGTACTAGTTCTTTCTGATCTCCGCTCACTGGTAGATGGAGATTTTTCTGTTAATGGATTTGGTGAAGCACGAGCATCCGATCTTGAAATCTTATCATGATGAGATATAGAACCAGCATCCGTCATGTACGCATTGGAACGGGAACCATCACCCAGTCTAGCTTTCACTGATGACCGAGATTCAGTTATTCTTTCTCGGCCTCCAGCAGCAGTAGCATGATCTCTAGAAACTCCACCAGAGCGACGTGTATCCTCAGATACTGAATCTCTGCGCATGGACTCCGCTTGCCTTGAGTTATGTCTGAAATATAAATATAAAAAAAAACAAATGACATGCTATTTCCAACTATTTGGATAACATATTCAAATAATTATTATGAAATAGAGCTATGCCTGAAATATGAATATAAAAAATCAAGGACATGCTATTTCCAACTATTCGGAATAACATAATCAAATAAAAAATATTATGAAATAACAAATGACATCTAATGACGAGTATTCAAGACCACTTCAAGATATAAAAGAACAAAAGACACAGTAAACCCATCTTACAAAACATTAATCCCAAGCCTTCAGGAGCTAGAGAATATATTTTTGTAGCCTTTCAACATGAATTACAATTACAGCAATCCTAATACTCGATGCAAACAATAGTATGCAAATGTTTAGCATTCTACATGAATTACAATTACAGCAAACCTATTACTCGATGCAAACAATAGTATGCAAATGTTTAGCATTCAAAGACCTCACATTTAACATTCTTAACACCTACAGTCTAGGTCAGAAACAAGAAAAACGGTTCATGCCTAAAATAGATTCTTCCTCTATTGTATGTCACTGCATTAGTTCTTAACACAAAGAAGTAGAAAATATGACAACTTGAGAATACCCCATCTGAAGGTGTTAACAGTATGTAGAAGGGGAAAGGAAAGAATAACTGAAGCAATTAAAAATTGAGTTAAGCTTGCTGGCTCTTAAAGTTTGTCCAGATTAGAAATCCTAACTGCTAACAGAAAATAATAATGAAACTGAACAATGTACAGTGAAGCCATTTAATTATGCCATCCTATATCCCAATCCAAATCCCACCTTGCAATCTATATACATAGGATCCCCATTCCCTCAATTTTGTGTAGTTCATTTTAATTGCATGTAGTACTGAGTACTGACCATCAATGAACTTTGTTACTCATTCAAAATTTGTTTTTTCCTTTATCATGAACATGACTATGTATTGAAAATTGAAATAGTTTAACGATACTTCCATTTGTATTGCATGTTTAGCCATTGACTAGAATACCATAATACTTAACAGAGTAGAAAATATGATATGGAAAATAAGATATTAAGAGACAAAAGAACACCTATTTGGATCCTTGCCAGCATAAGCGCTGGCATTGGGAGAATTCTTTGTCCGGCTGTTGCTCATGCTAGAATCAACCTTGTCAATATGCCGGTGTTCTGTCCTAGCTCTGTCAGAGCGTGAATCAAACTTACTGGAACTTGATCCATTTTTAGATGTATCGTCACATGGTTCCTTCGCACTTCGAGGTTTCATATCATTATGGTCCTCGATTTCATCAGAAGACCTTTTCCTTCCCGGTTATCTTTAAGTTTTGTGCTATGATCATCAACACGACGACTGCCATCACGATCAGTGTCCTGAAGCTTAGTTTTCTTATCACGAGTGTCTGAATACCTGATTTCATCTCTATAATGCTTGCTGTCAGACCTCTCACTGGTGTGAGTTCTCGAGGAGCGTTCATCCCGGCGCTTATCATCATGGTAATGTTGATCCCTCTCAACCTCCTCCCTGTACTTTTCCTTGTACCTTCCATCTTTATAGCTTCCATTTTTTGAGTGACCATCTCTAGAAGATATTTGCCGGTCATCGCCTTCTCTGCCATCCTCTAGCCTGTCATGGTCACCAGAACCATCTCTTCTCCTTTTAATGTGCTTGTCAAGCTCTTTTTCTGCTTCAGGATTGTGCATCTCGTCCTGTAATTCTGATATCCACAGAAGCAGGAGTTGGATTAAACACACCAAACTGGTTTAGAAGGGTATTGAAACTCATCATTATAATTAAAATAAAAAATGCTAAGTAAGCAGTTAAAATCATATTACGGGAAAATAATATATAATATAACAGATTCTACATAGAGATGCATGCTTTTGCATGTGGTTGTTTGGGTGGGTGGGGGGGGGGGGGGGGGGGGGGGGGGGGGGGGTTGTTGAGGAGACATGTGCCCAAAGGAAAGAAATGATGAGAAGATGGGAAGAACAAAATCCAAAATGACGTACAAGAGAAATTTGTTCATGTGACAGAGACACTATGGAATCTCAAAGCGCCCAATGGACATTGGCAAGCAGTCCAATAGAGCTTCAGATATTGAACAAGAAAAAAAAGATGAACTTACAATAAGAGTTGTCACTCGTTAGTAAGTTTAAAGAGCATTGATAAAACAGACAAAAACTGCATTCTCCCCTACCTTTTATGACATAATAATAGTAATTAAGGCTTTCTATGCGGAAAATGAAAGAAGACCCATATGAAATTAGTAGGCCCCTGCGATTCCACACTGTGCAAATCAGTAGATAAAAAAAACAACTACAGTTGTTTCCCAGCATTCAGTCATTATCTCTCACCAATTCTTCCACATATATCATTCATTATTAAAAGAACAGAAAAATTCTAAATCAGTGTTTTAGAAGCCACTAGGCAGGCTGCCTTGGCGGGCACTTAGGCTGCCTAGATCAACCTAGATGGCTTCCTAGTTCCTACCTAAGCGCCTTGAAGGAAATTACTTGTTTACTAATTCCAAGTAATTAAAATTCAATAAATTATTGCACAAGGACATCTCTAGCCAATTGCAGACACAACGCCCCTACACCAATTGCAGACAAAACCCTCTTAAATAGGGCATCTTTCTTCATGCATACATTAAGAAATAATCAAAGACAACATATTGGACACTCCTTATCTTGAACTTACCATCTTCACAGCCAGTGGCTAATGTGCAAAAGTTCCATATAAACACGTGCCTTCCACAATAGTGAAGATACCTTGCCATACCATAAGCAATATTTACTTTCAGTGCTCCACTAACAATCAAAACTAGATCGTTCATATGAATATAGCAGTCTGAGGCTATTTGAGGTATTAATCGAATGCTCACTGCAAATAGTCTAGAAATGCTTGATAATTATGTTATAATGCTGGATAATAATGTTATTAAAATGGCTCTGACTTCCTTCTGTCCTTTCTATGGAAATAATTATAAGCCTTCCTGTTCCTTCATAAGTGAGCTGATTGGATGCTGTCTCATACCTCCAAGGACTGGCTTCAACTAAGTATGCTTTTGATTGAAGTCACAGAACATGTACATGTATTGACTTGAGCTCCTTCAACATTGATTATAAGAGAAATAATTATAAGCCTTCCTGTTCCTTCAAAAGTGAGCTGATTAGATGCCATCTTATACCTCCAACGATTGGCTTCAACTAAGTATGCTTTTGATTGAAGTCACAGAACATGTACATGTATTGACTTGAGCTTCTTCAACATTGAGGGAATCAACTCATCCATGGACATCTTATTGCGGATCAGAGAAGTTAGTATAAAGTGTCATTAATCACACAATGATGGGGGTTCACTATCTTATGGAATTTGGAACATAAAATTTTCCAGCCCGGAGCATCTCAGGTTAGGATTTGCAACTGGTATGAGTTACTCAGGATTGGTGTTCCTAGAGTCAAATAATACTTCATCAGGATTTGTTACCTCTAACCTCTGCCTATACAGAAGTGGTTCTCATAGAAAAAGGGCAGCTATTACACCAGCAAAAGAAGAAGAAGAAGAAGTTGTTATCCATTGAATCAAGCACAAGAATACTATATTTAGATAAATGATCAGGCCAAAGAAGTTTATGGAATATATCTATTCTCTTAACATATGCATGCAGCAGATGATGATACTTGAACTATTGCCTGGGAATACCCGAAACTCAAAATTTCGAGAACCAACCATCATAAAATCTATAGTTACTACCAAACCCACCTTGCACCAATTCATTTAACATGCATAATGGACATTCCCTGATAGAGCTATGACAACAGTAGCCAACAGTGTAGAAGACCAAAAAAGGTTTGCAAATCAAATGAGCAAGGTCAGAGAAATTAAACGACACAAAGACCAAACACCTTTAGCACTTCAACACAGTACGAAACAATTGTCTGGCAATCAGTATGGCATTTGACATTTCAAGCACCATCTTGAAAATAAGTACCCAAACAAACTGAAAATTGATACCACACCAATTTTCCTAATTCCACCCTTAAATCCATCCATCCAAGAGACCACACCAATTTTCCTAATTCCACCCTTAAATTCATCCATCCAAGAAAATAAAATATTCCAAGCACGTCTTATTAAGTTTTTACTCAATCAAAATCGCAATTAACTTTCCTTATCCTTCAACCTATTGCACGATAATATGTACCAAAGCAACTGATAAATATAGTCCGGGGAAGATCAAGGTACAAAGGAATAAATTAATTTATCTATATTATATTATACACAAAGAACATTTGATTAATTATTTAAAACTTGAACATAATATAAGATAAATACACATTTACCAATAATACAACACTTTCAAATTTAATGCACAAAGCAAAATGCCAAAAGCAATGAAACAAAGTAACCAACCAATTACAAGTGACTGTTTAATTTAAAAATTGATCCACTAAGTGATGTGAAACGTGTCGAGTGATCAAAAATCAGCAATAAAATCACTAAATTGAGCTTCACCAACAAGAAATGATCATGGGTACGGAAAGACTAAAAACTAATAATATTAGCTAATGGATTTATCAAATAACGTCCATGAACTGATCAATCTCAAAGCAAGAATAGTTAACCAATGCTACTTAAATTATGCAGGGAAAGTTCACTATCAATAAAGAAGCCACTGAATTAAAGAGAAGCAGAATCACACAAACTCACTTTATTTGGTGGACAACATTGATAACAATTTAGAGACTAATTATCAAAGTCGAAATAACTGTTGAGGATTAGAAACATACCTATTGAGGATCACATTTGACCTCAGTATCCTTGTGATGCCTATAGCATGTGGAGGTCTGGTCTTCCGGTTCCAACGCCTCGAGAACAGCTTGAAACAGACTCTGGATGGCTGAGAAACACCCAAAAACAAAACCTGAAGCTTACGGAGTCTGTTCTGCTCTTAGCGGGTCTGCACTGTCGTTGGCGAGTTGGACCTGACTCTGCACAATGATGGATCCGGGTATGAACAGTAGCGGATCCGGGTCTAAATCTGAAGCAGGTCAGATTCAATAACTGGGTCGGTTCGGATTTGTAAAACCCGAATCAAACTCGGGTATAACTTGAAGCGGGTCGCAGTGTTATCAGGTCGGGTTGGACTCTGGAATGAACCCGATTAAGTTAATTCTTGATCTATCTCTCGATGGGTGTTGGGGATGAGACAGTGACAGAGCGGTAGGCAGGCCGGTGAGGGCGTCCGTCGATGATGATGAAGAGGAGTGGTGACAGAGTTGGGTTGTCGTCGAGAGGGAGGAGATGAGGGGCAGTCGTGAGAAGAAAAGGCAGGTGAGGTGGTAGTTGTGTTAGGATGTTGGTGGTTGTTGGCGTCGAAGTCAAAGTGGAAGAGAAGAGAGGCAAGAAAAGGTGGCAGGGCGGCAGGCCGAGGGCAGTTGAGAGGAAGGGGTGGCATAGGAGAAGGAGCAGGCGGTAGGCCGAGGGTGAAGGGGAGAGGGTGTGGGCATGGTGGCGGAAGTGGGTGAAGGTTGTGGGCAATGAAAGATGACGGGGTTGCGAGAGGAAAAGACAAAGATAGGTTGAGTTGTGGAGAGGAGAGGAGAGAGAAGAATAGGTCAAAATTAGGGCTGGGGTAAGCAGGTCAGGACAAGAAGAAAGAGAAAAGAAAAGGTTTAGGATTTTTTTAATAAAAGAATAATTGAGTCAATTAGAGTTTCACACTGCTAACTAGGGTTTTTCTAGGATTTCACACTTCTAAAAAGAATTGTAGAGAGATCAAACACTCACACAAATTTAAAGAAAAATTACATAATATTCATTGTTTATTTAACAAGCACATGAGTTTTTTTATAGGCTTTACAAAATTCAATTTCATATTACATCTGATGCATGGTTCGAAGACTAGGCCAAGTTGGATACGACTCGACAGGTTCCGAGACAATTCCGAGACCCGAGATGAAGGTTCCAAGTCAGAGTTGATCGACTCGGCCAGGACTCGCAGTCAACTCGGCCGAGTAACAATACGAATCGGCCTAACTTGGTCGAGTCGAACGAGTCGACTCCACCAGGAGCAACCTTCGTTGTTCGCCCGTGAATTCATGGTTATAAAGGGATAAAAAAGGGAAAAGAAAAAACTACCTCTGCGAGATCCAGTTCAAAGTCTGGACCCCGATCGAGCCCAGATCCGTCGTCACCCATCCCCAGGTAACCGCTCCTCTCCTATTTCTCTCTCCCCCTCCCTCTCACACATTTAATTACTTTGTTAAATGTGCTTAATTATTGTTGTTAAGTTTATCTCTAGATCTCTCTTAATAATTGTTGTTCAATTTAATTTAGGAAAATTTTGTTAATTTGTTAATGCTTAGTTGATTTAATTTAAATAATTTAATTTAGTTAATTGAAAGTATAGATCTAGTATAATTTTAATTTAATTTAATTAAATATAGTTTAATTTTAAAAGTACAAACCTGCAAAAAAATTGATCCTTACATGTTCTCATCAAAATAGAAAACAATCAAAAGCATGTTCACATCGAAGAGTATTAAAAAAGTTAAAAAAGCCATTTCAAAATTCTTCCTCTTCAATGAAGACATTCGTCGTAGCGAGGAAAGTATAGGTATAAGAGAAGCAGATGATAGTAAAGATGTGAGAGTTTTATTCAGTTCTGGTACTGACGATGGTAATGACGATGGTGATGGCGGTGATGACAATAATGGGGGCAACAATAGTACTGATGGAGGAACTTATAGCCTTGAAGACCATATTCAAAGATTGACTACAACTTGAGAGATCTACAAGTTACTAGTATCAGTTTACCTACTTATTGCAGAGATGATTACGATGATTATTTTGTGCCCCATCGCAATTCAATATGATAATGACTATATTAGCATGTATTTATGAATGTACTTTGTGCAATTTACTATATTGTGCATGTATTTTGATATGTTTCTACTGACAACGCATGTATTTATACTTTCACTTTATGTTTAGTATGTTAGGTGATATGATTTGGACATGTGATGCATGAATATTGATGTTTACATTATTTTTAAAGATTTGTCATGATTTTTTTCAGAATTTTTTGAGCTTTCTATGAAACGTTTTGTGCATATCACCCGAGACCGATTAGAGCCGCCGCGACCGATCCGTCTCAGTGCCCGCTGAGTCGACGGCCGAGACCGTGACTTTAAACCATGATCTGATGTGGTACTAAACTTTAAAAAAAACAATGGCAAAATAAAACCAAAATAAGAATAAAATAAATTACATGACTACTCAAACACATCAAGGCGACACGCCTTCTCCAACGATGATATACGCGCCAGGGTCGTGACTTGTCCGCATCTGTAAAACACAATCCAACCAACCATATCCTGAACAGGGGGGGCATAACTAACTGACCATCTCCTAAGATGGATGTGCAACATCACAAGTATCTAGTACAGACCACAGTGTACCTAATAAAACCATTCTTCCTTGCAGCAACAACTCCTTTTTGGGTGATATGCAGGCT
Source organism: Agave tequilana (assembly GCA_038442645.1). Classification (NCBI taxonomy): domain Eukaryota; kingdom Viridiplantae; phylum Streptophyta; class Magnoliopsida; order Asparagales; family Asparagaceae; genus Agave; species Agave tequilana. The sequence goes on along the minus strand of JAVJIF010002034.1, from coordinate 322,851 downwards.
ATGCATAGAGGGTAATTAAAGGGCCATTGAAGTATTACTATTAAGCAGCATCCAGTGTTTCATTTTGGCAGCGTGCATGTAGATATAGATATGAGAGGCAATAAGTAAAGTTTGGTTGTAACAAGGGTTCCATTCAGAGTTCTTCAAAAGTGAAGAGAATATGAGGCAAAGAACAGTGGCTTCTACCTGAAGCTCATTGTCTTATCTATCACTAGTCAATATTGATCAACATCAAACAGTTGCCAACAGCCATTCCTTGTTCTCCTCCTCTTTTCGTCTGCTTCTTTTTAACTCTGTACTAGCCCAATTAAAGGAAATGCAGGGGACTAATATGGAGAGCAGTGCTACAGAAATTTGAACCACCAAGGAGAGAAGGATAAAAGGAGAAGAAAGAAGGGAGGGGTAAGAAAAAAAAAGTTGACAAAAAGAGGGAAAAGAAGAAAATAAAAGAAATTAGTGGGGCCCTTGTACAAGAGGTCTGCATGGCATAAGTGCATAGGCACCTCCATAGGACAGTGTCCCAACTCCCAACCACCTAGAGAACATTTCTACATGATACCACATCAACAACCATAGTTTGAGTCAATATTTCATTACCGATAAGCAAGCATATATTACATGCATGGCAAAACTTCTTCTACAATTCTACGCCAAAATATCCCCTCTGGATCAATAATTTGTCGAACGGGGGATTAAATTAGGTAATTACTGATGAGTAAGTGTGCATAGGCCTGCGGGGTGACCTCCATCCTGTTTCTCAAAAAAATAAATAAAAAAGTACGCCAAAAATATTTGAATTGTCTTAGCAAGGTCATAGACTCATAAGAAGACGGGAAAGAGCAAATTTAGAGAAGGGGAGCAGAGAGATCTGAAGAACAACATGAATAGTTGACAGTGCGACACGCTTCCAAAGACAAACAACAAAACAACAAAAAAAGTTGGTCCTCTTCCTCATCTCAGCTCCATGTTGGAGTCCTAAGGGCTCATCGCCAGTGTTATTGAGGCGTGAGGCGCAGTGTGAGACGCAAAGGATCCAGCACACACGAAGCGCAAGGCGAGATGATCGCCTTACTTCAATGAGGCGCATATTTTTTTCTTTTTGTATGGATGTATTATGAATGTATTATTTTCTATGTATGGATGTATTATGAATTTCTTATTTGTATGGATGTATTCTTTTCTTTACATTGATGTATTATGGATGTATTCAGTGAGGTACATGATTATGGATATTTTTTATTCCAAAATAATAAAAAATGCACACTAAAAATACATTAAAAATTTTACACTAAAAAACCACTAAAAATTTACACTAAAAATGCATCAGAGCCAGATCTATTTCTCTTTGTTTCTCTCTCGTTCTTCCTCTCTCTCCTGATCTCTTTCTCCTCTCTAGCTCTCTCCCCCTTCTCCTCTCTCTTAATCTCTTTATCTTTCTTCTCTCTCAGAGATGAGAGATCTCTGTCTCTAAAGAGAAGAGAGATAGAGAGATCAAGAGAGGGTTAAAAGAGAGGGGGAGAGAGAGAGCTGGAGTGAGGAGAGAGTGCTTACCTGGCGACGACGACGAAGGCGATAGTGATGAAGGCGATGACGACAAATGCGGGAGCCCCTCTGCCCTAGATCGGATTCGCCTGTAGTAAAAAGATCTCCCCACAAACAATAAGCGCATGGAGGCGATCGCCTCGCGCTTCGCGTGAGGCGCACGCGACGCGCATTCGGGAGTGCGCCTCGCGTTGCCTGCGCGCCTCGCCTGCGATGCGGGGCGCATTGTTGCGCCTCACTTCGCCTCGCGCCTAAAGCGCATCACCTCAATCGCCTCTAACAACACTGCTCATCACAATCCTTTAACTAACAAGCATATACAACCCTAAAGCATTGGGTTCTTTTTGCGTGTCTGTGCATTTATCTGTTAAAATGTTAAACAACTAAATAAATAAACACTTGAATGGATCATGTTAGTGAACAATACGCCTAAACAAACTTATATTTAACTGCATGCTTTGAGAATAAAGTATGAAAATGTAGGGTCAGCCCCCTAAAGCCTCAATTTCAGTTTAATACTAAACATGAGCTTCGATCCAGAATATTGGCTTAAACAAATTACACATGTTAAGATGTTTTTATGTCAATTCCACATACCACAAGCTTCTATCCAAAATTATCTCCTCAAAAAAAAAAGTGATACAAAACTAACAAATTTGAAACTGCATCATAGTGATAGAATTTAAATTAGTCGGATATGCCTTCTTCTAGAGTTCACTTATTTGCTGTGTCATAGCATAGGCATCAATTTTGAAGGGTACTTCTTCAATTGTCCTAAACAAATGTTGGTGATATAAAATCCTTCTATACACCCCAAAGGATGATAAATCAACGAATCCACAAATCTGGGTTGTAGCAGACATGTTGAGATATTCTGCCACTAATAAATATTAATTGAAGTATCAGATATTCCATCTTAACAGGAAATCTAGACTGATGAAAAATTGGCTTAGCCAGATTTTCTCTCAGCATACCTTCCACTGACATGGCATATATGATACATTGTGTCTATAATGTTGCTTTCCATGCATCAATAACATGCATCTTTCAGTACTAATTGAATAACTCGTACAAATCTACTATAGTACACGGCTTCTATATGTACTAACAATTTAACTCAAAATGTGTATCATTACCCAATTCCCACCACTAGAAGGAACATTAGATCAAATAAAACAAAGTTTAACACATCAAACATTTGAACTGGTATACTAAATAAAAACCAAAGGTTCAGGTTACCTTACCAGAAATTTCTACTCCCTGCTTCACAGCACGTTCTTCTCTTCTACTCCCTCCATCTTCAGACCTCTCATGCCTAGAATCCTGGACCTTCTTCTCCTTCTCAGATCCTCTCTCTTTCTCTCTTTCTCTTTCTCTTTCTCTCTCCTTTTCCTTTCCATCCTTGTACTGACTGCTGTTGCTCTCTCTCCTACTAGTTTCCTTCTCCTCCTTCCTCTTCTCCTCATTCTTTTCACTTGAACCCTCCCGTCTTCTGCTACTACTAGATGACTTCCCTTTCAAATCCACACCTGAAGACTTCGACTTTGAACTCTTCTCCAAATCCGCTGCCCCAGATCCCTCCTTTTTTGACCCCTTCTCAATCCTAGCATCATCATCTCCGCCGCCATTCCACCTATCACCCTCAATGTTCGAATCCTCGCCTCTATCCTTTCGTTTCTTGCCGTGATCCCCCGATATATCGCCGTTACTGGTCACAATCCCATCTTTTGACGAGGATTTCCTCTTCTCTTGATCCGAAACCCTAGAAACCCTAGCCGATTCTTCCTCTTCGACCTTCTGCTTCCTGTCTCTAGAACTCCCTTCATCTTCAGAGTCCGATCGATCCCGGTGCTTGTGAGACCGATGAGACTTGTGACGGGAACTCCGCGCCATCCAACGTGACTGTCAAAAATACTCAAAACCCTCGAAACCCTAATTCCAAGGTCCCGATAAAGAAATCAAGAAACGAACGGAGTAAAACCGACAATATAAACTTAAATTAACAAAAAAAAAAAATACCGATCGGTATGAACTCCGGCGAAAATTGGGGCGACCGTGCTGACCGGAATCTGGAGAGGATGTCGCCGGAAAATGGAATGGGGATGGAATTGAGAGAACAATCGAAGGGGCTCTGAACAGGGAAAGGATTGAGATCGAGAAGAGGGGGCCAAAAAAATCGAAGAAAAAGGGAGAAAATAGGAGGAAAGGGCAAAAGAACGCGAAGGGATTGGCGTGGCGTCTGTTGTGAGAAAAGAGAGCCGCCCCTTCTGAGGTCTGTGCGATAGTGTCGTGGGATTTTTTTTTTTTTTGGGTACTATCGTCCTTTTCAAATCTTTTGCCACACGACGAGCCGAGTGGATTTCGGTCTGCTGTGACTCAACGCAGTGCGGATCTGTCCTGTCTCGTCTACCCCCACATTGGGCTTGATCCAATCCAGTCTTATGCACTAAAAATCTATCAGTTGAAACAATTCATCTCTGTACTCAAACAGAATGGACTTAGGGGCTGTTTGGTTGCAAGGAAGAGGGCGGAAATAAGAAAATAGGGAAGTATAATTGCTCACTTTTCTATTTATCTAAACACCAGAAAAGAAAAATAAGAAAACCTTTTGTCCTTCTCTCTTTTCTATTTTACACAATCATTTCCTCACTACAGAGTGATACAGTTAATTTTGTGGTCATGTAAATCTCATTTGTAATAAGTTGTAACACAGGACGGTTAATTTTTTTGATCATGTAAATCTCACTTCCATTCTAATTACAGTCTATTTTTTATTTTTCTTAATTAATTTTTATTTTAATTTATTTTAAGGTCAACTTTGTGGTGAACTTTTTCACTTCCACTTTTACATTGCCATTCAAGCACCGGAAAAAATAAAACATTTTTCAAACCACACTTCCCAACAACATCCAAACACCGGAAAACTTACTAACCAATTCTCAAGTTCCAAAGGGAATTATTATCACTTCCTCAATTAGTGTATTAATTTATTTCACACACAGTCATTGTGGGATGAGCTCAACTCAATTATCTAGGTCACTCCCTGCATCTGTGATAGTGCCGAGATTGTTCTCGGTCAGCAGCATCAAGATCGTGCCATGGAATTCCTCCGGGGCTCCATGACCGGTTTTCGCCATTCGGAGCCAAATTCTTTTGATGGAGCCATTCTCTTTGGCACATCTGTAATCTCATGTGTCAAGAGGAAAAGCAACAGGTGATCTACATCTCCACGGCCTCCATTGTCGATTCTGCAACTCTTCAGGCATCTAGGCCACTATCCTTAAAGTCTTTCGACAAGCGCCAACGACCTTTCTGTGAGCACTGCAACATGCACGGCCATACTCTCGCCTCATGCTTCCAAATTTGCGGCTTTCCAGACAATCATGCTAACACCGCATATGTACCCGAATCTGCTTCCGCTATTTCATCAATTCCTTAACTGACGTCTGCCAAGTACTCCAAATTTCTTGCGATTCTGACTGAGGAGGAAGCAACTAGATCATCCGCTCACTTGGCAGGTACAGTTCTTGCTTGCTTGCCAAATTCATGGATTATAGATTCTAGTGCCTCCAGTCACATATGCTCATCATTATCACAGTTTCATTCATTTTCTGCTATTAATAATAAATTGATTGTGCAATTACCTGATGGGCTTTAGGCACTTGTGAAACACATAAGCACCGTTACTGTTCACCATCACTCATTCTCCCGAATGTTTTTCACATTCCATCTTTCAAATTCAATTTATTATCTATCTCACGATTAACAAAATTATTTAATTGCGTTGTCACATTCTCATCTTCTGAGTGTGTATTTAGGACCAACTAACGAGGAGGGCGGTTGGCCGGAGTAGTGCTCGAAATGGTCTTTTTTATTTAGATCCCATTTTGCGTTCAAATTCTATTTTTTATTAGTGGTTGTAATAAGTTTGACTATCCCTGCCTTGGTCATCCCTCTAGGCTTCATTTGGATTTTATTCTTAAGAATTTTCAAGATGTAATTGCGAATAAAGATTAAGTTTGTGATGTATGTCTACGTGCAAAACAATCACGTCTTTTCTTTACATTTTGTAGTTTTCATTGTTTTGAATTAATTCATGTTGATATTTGGGATCCTTTTTCTATACCATCCAAACGGGTGCACGTTTTTTCTTAACCATTGTTGACGATTATTCTAGATGCACATGGAATGTTTTAATGAAACAAAATTAAAAAAAAGTTTTAACATGTTAATCCATTTTTAAACTAATAAATAGTCAATTCAACATGAATATCACCCATGTCAATTCTGGAGGCGGACATATCTTTCTTCCCTAACTCTAAATTATTTGTTCAGAAAATGGTTCTGAATTTCTTTTCAGTCGACTTCAATCCTCGTTCTGCAACAATGGAATCATCCACCACCACAATTGTGTTGTGACACCCCAACAAAATGGAATTATAGAATGTAAACATTGTCACCTTCTCGATGCCACTCGGCCCCTTAGAATTCAATCAAACTTACCTCTCTCATTTTGGGGCGAATGGATTCTCACTGTTGCCTTCATCATCAACAAACTTCCAACTGCATCCTTAAACATCAATCACCATACTAAGTTTTACTTGGTACTATTCCATCATACTCTTCTCTCTGTGTTTTCGGATGTTTATGTTTTCCTAAAAACATGAATATTCAACACAAATTTGACGATCGTGCTAGAACCGATATTTTTGTAAGTTTTCTATATGATCAAAAAGGATATCGTATCAAATCACATCAAATTCACACATATCGGGATATTATCTTTCATGAATCTACTTTTTCATATCATGACATTCCACCTATATCTCCATTATTAGAAAATCAGGGCAATATTAACCCGATTACTGACAATGGTACATTCGATTATCTCACAAATCATTCAGTCACCCCACCTTCACACTCAATGATACTTTAGTTAACTCTAATACTGATACTACAGTTGGTTCTTCCACTACTCCTACAATTGGTACTCACCCTAATAGTTCAATTAATCCTCAAATTGACACTACAACTGTCCTCCGACTGATACCATGGTTGAATCTGCACCTCTATCCATAGACACTCCCATCATTGACCCCTTTCCTGTGACCATGGCTCCAGTCATCATTTCATTGCAATCATGTATCCTTTTCAGTGGACTTTCTGATTGGCAATTATTTTTTCTTTGTCTTATCTGAGTAAATTCACCTTGCCTTTCTAACAACTATCATAGATATCCAAGAAATAAATTCCTTCTCTCAAGCTATGAAATCTGTTGAATGTCGTGATGCAATAACCAAAGAAATTCAAGCTCTTGAACCAATAACACTTGGTCATTATGTCCCCTTCCCAATGGCAAATCACCTATCGATGTAAAATGGGATTTATAAAATCAAATATAAATATGACCATCGAACATTATAAAGCTCGACTGCTTGACGAGGGTTATACTCAAGCTGAAAAAAATGATTATCACAATAGCTTTGCACCCGTGGCCAAACTAGTCACCGTTCGTATTCTTCTCTCTCGCGCAACTGTCAAAGATTGGCCTCTCCACCAACTTCATGCCAACAATGCCTTTCTCCAAAGCGATCTAAATGAAGAAGTTTATATGAAACTTCCCCTCGGATTCTACCGTAAGGGGAGTCTAGAATATGCAAATTAATAAATCACTCTATGGTCTTAAACAAGCCTCTAGTCGGTGGCTTTCTAATTTTTCAAACACTCTCATTCAACAAGGTTTTTCTCATCTATTTTGGACAATAGTCTCGCCACTTACATACATGGACATATTTCAATGTTTGTTCTAGTCTATGTTGTTGACATTATCATCACTGACAACAACAATAATGCTACTTCTGATCTTATGCGCTTTCTCGCTAAGGCTTTCTCCTTAAAGAACCTTGGTAAACTTCAGTATTTTTAGGGCATTGAAGTCTCTTATTCTAAAGAAGGCGTATTTTTATGTCAACGAAAATATGCCCTAGAAATATTTGTTGGAAAACGAAGAATTTTGAGTGAATTTTTGAGCTGAATTGAGGCATGATCCATTGATAGAATCACACAGATAATGGTTGAAGTGTGATCTCCTTCTATTTGAGATGAATGTGGTATATTCACATGTTCAATTATGTTTTCGAATGAATGACATATTCAAAGCAGAAGTTAGAGTAATTCAATTGCTAAAGGGATTAAAAAATCTAAAATAATTTTGTCCTACACTGGAAATGGTGTGAAAAGTTGAGGGGTTTAAATATGAAAAGATGGGAACAAATAGTGTGCCCTTTGGATACTTAGAAGTTTCGCGCGCGCGTTTGGTGGAAACCACGCCCGCGCGCGCCGCGCCCCCCCCCCCCAATTTCGGCCCGGAGACTGGGTCTGGGACTGGGCGCGGGCGCGAGTCTGTTTGACCAATCCGCGCTCAATTCTTTTTGAATTGGGTGCAGGTACGGGTTATGGGATACGAATTCGCCCGCTGCGAGTTATTGGGTGTGGGCAATGACCAGTTCTCAAACCCAACCTGAGTGCGCGCTTGGAACGGTTCAGACAGGAACCGTCTAAACCATTGCATCGATTCAGATAGAACAGTTATGCAGGAGTGCTATAAATAGCGCTCCTTTCGGTCTTTTCTAAACACACAGAACAACAAAGTTTCTTCTCCACACTGAAGAAGAGAAATAGGAATTCTAAATCTAAGACATTCTTCTCTCTCCCTCCCTTCTCTTATAGTGAATATTCCTCCATATTAAGGCAAATATTCTCTCTGAAAGTTATCTTCATCCAAGTTTTGATATTTTAATTATTGAAGTAACCGTGTTAACTATGGTTCGACTGTATAGTGATTTGGTAGTGCTTCCAAATATCGTGAAGGAGTGTTGTATCTTGGAGATCAGCATCCAGTAATCCGTTAGCACCGTAGCGGAGGACGTAATTATTTTAAGAAGATTCGCAATATGCGTACCTTACTCCATATACTGTATTATTGAACTAACGTTCTTTTTACAGGGGTTATGCTAGAATGTTTATTCATTTAAATATTACTGTGAATATATTTAATTAAATATTAAAACTGACTAATCCAATCTAATTAGTGTTTAATTAAGGAAAGGAATTGAAATGTAGTTCTGTAATTAAGAAACGTTCTATTGAACGGAAAGCCCCTACCTGATATTTACCGACCTGGCCACTTAGATCAGTAACATTGATTGGTTGCAGAGTTAACAATATTATCTGATTCTGGAATAAGTGGTTCTAAATCATCTGACTTTCCAATGGAACAAGACTCCGTTTACGTCTAACAGAAGACATTCCTCTTCCCAATCAGGAAATTTATTGAAGACTCATTGGTCATCTTCTCTATCTAACTATGACAGAGCATGACATTCAGTATACCGTCAACACACTCAGTCAATTTATGCAATCTCCGCATTCATCTCATCTTGATGTCGCCCACCGGGTCCTTTGTTACCTAAAGGGTCCTGTTGGTACATGTTTGTTTCTTTCTACATCAAGTTCACTTAGTGGGACATGCCGACTCTGATTGGCCAGGTTGTCCAACAACTCGTCACTCTACATGTTGTGCCAGCGACAACAACCTGATGAGAATCCCTCCCTGAATCTCCCAAGCACGAAGAACAATCCCAAATAGCACAAAACAATCACCAGAGAAAGCACACACGCAAACAAACAATTTAACGAGGTTCGGCTCAATGCCTACGTCCTCGGGGCAATCAAAAAGAGAGATTAATTACTTGGAAGATGATTACAATTGCTAGCAGCCTCTTTGAATGCAAGAGAGCTCCAGCAAACTCAGCCTTCAGCAGCCTCTCAAGGATACAAACCCTAGAATTAAACAATAGCCTTAAATACACAGATTTTCGAAACAGCAGAAAGTTACCCGCACCCGACTGTCAGTCGACTGGACGGTCGACCGACCTCTTCCACCAGTCGACCGGTCGGTCGACCGGGTGTCCAACAGAGAGTTGGGTACTTACAGTCACTTGATGCGGTCGACCGGACGGTCGACCGCTCTCTTCTACCGGTCGACCGGTGCCCAACAGAGAGTTGGGCATTTACAGTCAGGCAATGCCGGTCGACCGGGCGGTCGACCGTTCTCTGACCCTGTGCATGTTGTGCATGTCGGTCGACCGGACCGTCGACCGACCAACCTGTTTCCTGCTGCTGCTATTTTCTGCTGCTGTTTCCTTCGCCTTTCGTCGTCAACTTCCTTGGCGATCACCTCGATGACCCCCTCGGCAATTCATGTCAACTTCCTCAGCAATATTCTCTCTTTCCAACAATTCTCCACCTCAGCGAAGATTTTTTTCCCAAAATCTGAGCCGATCTCCAACGAACCCCAGTCTATCACCTGGCGAAATCGACACACGATCTCGGCGAAATCGAGACACGATCTCGGCTTGCGCGCACCAGACGAAATCGACACACGATCTCGGCGAAATCGACACACGATCTCGGCTTGGAGTCTTTAGCTCATCTGTCCACTGGAAAGCACCGCTCATGCCTTCCCTGCACTTCACCTTAGGAGAACTTCCTTACATGCCGATCACCAAACCATGGCTCCTACTCTGCAACTTCATGACCTCACGAAGACTTCTTCACGAGCCAACACTGACTCTCCAACTGACCAGCTCTATCTAGTCTTCCTGTCTTCCACTGACGGTCCAGCGAAGTCTGCGTAGAGCACACCAAACATCATCGGCTTCAACTAGATGCATACCCCTCCTTATGCAAGCACAACATCTTCTCTCCAGAAGATTTAACCTGTTCATCGAGATCACAACATCTCACCACTACGTGAGATTCAACTGGCCACAGCGCTTCACCTCTACGTGAAACCTCTCCACCTCTACGTGAAGTTCCATCGGCCACAACTCTTCACCTCTACGTGAAGATCCAAACAGCTTCTCGAGAACCCAATAGCTCCATAAGAGTTACATCACCAAATGGCTGCGCCTTTACGGCTGCCTACGTACCTTTGCCCAAAAGGATCAAGCCAACCGTAGTTCATTTAGATGAGCTTCATCAAGCTCAAGCAATGGTACCTGTATTTGCAGCAGTGAACCTGTCTGACCGAGTCATATGAACCTCTTCCCGACCATCATGGAGGACAACGGCCTTCAACTTCAGCTTGTCATGATCACAAGCTTGAGATTCATGCTTCTTTCCCCACAAGCGTGGTTTCACCTTTGTTCCAATAGCTGCAAATAACTCGACATCCTCAACAATGTCTTCAACCTGTTCAGCATCAACCTTGGCTTCATGATCTTCACCCGTGTCACATCCGGTGAAGTCTCCTCTAATGACGAACCAACTGGAGATGATGGAGTAGCATCACCTCCACCCGCTGCGATCCTTCCTTGGTCTCCGTCCTCTCTACCTGCTGAGAAATGGTGGACTTCAACACTGAAGCCTCTCCAAATGTGACATGCCTGCTCATCACGATCTTCTTGTCTTCGGGGTCCCACAACCTGTAGCTGTTTCCCTTGACACCCAAATAGACAAACCTCTTTGCTCGCGGATTCACTTTGCCATTCTTGGCACTGAAGTAGGCCGGACTTCCAAACTCCCGCAGCACACCATGATCTTGAGCAGCTTTCCAAGACCAAATTTCCAATGGAGCTTTACCTCCTATTGCAGTCAATCTGTTCATGAGATGGCTAGCATACTCAGTCGCCTCAGCCCAAAATGACCTGTCTACTTCTGCTTTAGACAACAACCTCCGTGTTGGCCCAAAGGCCTTCCACCCTAGTTTTGATGATGATTAACTCATGTAGTTATGTTTACTAATATTCTTGTGTTGTTTAAGTTTCAGATCTTTAACCAAGATATTAGTTGGTGATTAGCTTCAACAAGGAGTTTAGAAGCTTTTCATGATGATTCCAGGGCCAAAGCTTCAAGATCATATATTGCCTAGCCCATGGATGGAGTTTTGGAGCAAGTCAACTTGAAGATGAAGATCATCAAGAAGACTTAGGTATCCATAGTTTAGATAGTGTGTTTTAGATCCATTTGTAAAGCTTAGTATAGTCGATATGCTCAAGTGCACTACACACAAAAGATTTATGTTTTGGATTTGGTTTTCATGAATAGTAGATCAAAACAAGTTTACTTTATTTCTATGTATATTAGATATGTTCTAGATATATATAGACAAACTTATTTTGACTATCCTATTCATGTATTGAAAAATCAAGTTTGATAAAAATACAAGTTTTATTTTTGATAAAATTTGCAAGACTCAAAGATGAATTGATATGATTGATATATGTCTTGAAATTTTTATCACAAGTTTGTGTTTCCATATAAAATGATAAAACTATTTTTGGTGACTTTTTAGAAGTGTTAAAAGATTTTTAGAAAAATATTTTACAGTGTTTTCTAACCCAGATTTCTGTTCCAGGCTTCAATCAGTCGACTAGTCAACCTGACCTAGTCGACTTGGGTGAAGTCGGTCGACCGGGCCGGTCGACTGACGTGCACAAATCTGTGCACATTTGAAGTCACTGGGACGGTCGACCGTCCGGGTCGACCGGCTGAGTGCAGTGCTCTCTGTTTGTTTGGGTCGACCGGGCCGGTCGACCGTGGTTGCCCAACGGTCACATTTCTGACCGTTGGCGGTCGATCGGGCCGGTCGACCGTCAGCCTGTCAGGCTGCCACATCAGCCTAACGGCTAGTTTTCTGATGGGCCTATATAAACCCCATCTCTTTGGGTTTTTGGCCAAGGTTTTTAGAGACAAAATTTTCAGACTTTCTCTACTGTTTTAAAAGAGTTTTAAAAAGAGTTTTGTGCTTTAAACTTCCAATCTTTATTGTTTTGAGTTTTTAAAAAATCAAAGAAAACTAGGTTTTGGGATTTTGATTTGATTTTTCATTTTCTATCTTTTACAAGAGACTTCCCAATTAGTTTTTCTTTGTTGCTTGTTTCCAAAAACACCTGTTTCCACACTTGAGCTATCATCTATCCTAATATATTTAGGATCTTATTTTTGTGGAAAAAGAAAAAGGAAAGAGGTTTGTGGTTGAAAGAGACCACCTATTGTAAACCCTTGATTTCTTGGTTGCTCCCTCTTTGGTAGAGGTTGAGGTTGTGTAATTGGGTTGTTGGTTTGCTCCCTCTAGTGAGAGGTGGAGTTTGGCTGTAAACCCTCTTCGGTAGAGGTGTTGGTTGTTGTTGTTGTTTGGCTACGGGCCTACCCCTCGGTTGTGAGGTGGTTGTTTGAGAGAGGAGTTCGGTACTCCATTGTTGTAAAAATCCTTCTCGGTGAAGGTTCCCTCAGTGGGAGTCCTCGGTGGACGTTATAGTGGATTAGAAATCCTACACGGTGGTGTAGGCGGGGATGTAGAGTAAGGTGCTCGAACCTCGAAACATATCTTGTCTTAGCGTTTGATCCACTTGCCTCTCAACTCTCTCTCTCTCTTTACATTTGTGCAAAGCATCATTCATTCATATTGTCATATCATTCATTGCTTGTATTGCCTTGCATATATTCATATTGCTATTCATCCTTATTTGCTTGGCTTGCTTGTATGTGTGCCTAACTTATACTTAACCAACAAGAGCTTCACATAGCACCTCAACCCATTCAAGGGGAATCTAGAGGAGTTAGTCCAGAGCCCTTCACGGGGAATTCGGCTACACTTGTTGTGTTGTATTAAGTTTGAGCAAGATTTGCATTAACTTCCGCATTTAGCGCACTTAGTTTTGCATTTAGTTCTAGATTAGCAATTACACCTATTCACCCCCCTCTAGGTGTTCTTTCAATTGGTATCAGAGCTAGTGCTCCTGATATTAGGCTTAACATCCTAGGAGTGAGATCCATTTGGTTGCTAATCTTTTGTTTGCATTTGCTTGTTTGCACACATATAGTTTACCATGGCTTTCATGACCCCACCTATGTTTGACCCTTCCAACATTCATGTTTGGAAGATTAGAATGACTGCTTATTTACAAACCCTAGGTCATAAAGTTTACCTTGCCATTACCAAGGAATCCTTCCTTAGTGATAGCAATCATATAGGGGCCAATGCACAAGCCTTGAGGCCATTAGAAGCACATTATCTAAAGATTATCTTTTACGTGTTTCTAACATTGATTCCGCCTTTGCAGTGTGGAATTTGTTGACAACAACCACCACCTCCGAGCTTCTATTGCCAAATCAACCGTAGGAATCTAGTGGAGAATCCGACTCACAATGCTTCATGGTCCAAGGGAATGACTCCCTTGAGGTACAATCGGAAACCCACTTAGATAGTGATGATTGCTCTAGTTCTTCAAATGATTATGTTGATCCCCATGCTTTGAATGAAGAACTATCTATAGTTTGTGAAAAATTAATTGAAAAATATAACATTTTGAAAAAGAAAAGTCTAGGCATTAACAATGAAAATAAAGATTTGATTGCTAGACTTGATGTTGTTTTGCAAGAGAAAGAGGAGATTGCTAATGAGAGGGATTCATTAAAATCTCAACTTGATCTTGCACTAAAAGAAAATAAAGTTTTAAAATCTAAAAATGATTGTGAAACTCTTGTGAAAAATAATGATGTTTTGTCTTCAAAAATTGATTTTGTTTTAAAAGAGAATGTTGCTTTGAAAAATAAAATTATTTCTATTTCAAATGATTTAGATGTTTATTTAAAGAAAAATGTTGTTTTGCAAAATAAGATTGATGCACATGTTTGCCATGCTAGGGTAGTATCACACACTTCACCTATTGCATGCCACACTTCTTCTTCTAAGATTAATGATGATATTTGTTTGCTTAAGAAGAAGGTTGATTGTTTGGGCTCCACTATGAGCCAATGTGTCATTAACCACTCACGGTTGGAAACCTTGGTTCGAAAGAAACAAGTTCCATCCTTTATGCATGCACACCCTCCACGGCATACACATGCTCCTCACGGACACCATCACACAATGTATGCTCATGTGTACACTTGTACACATTGTGGACGTAAGGGCCACCTTACTAAATTTTGCTATGATAGAATACATGTTGATAATTTAGCAAAGAAGTTTGTTTGGGTTAGAGAAGGTACTAACCCCCATGGACCCAAAAGAGTATGGGTACCAAAGACCACCCCTCCTTTATTTAATGTAGGTGTGGGCTCTCACATGACGTGAGAGTGATGACACCTTGGAGTGGATGCGTTCCGTGCTTAAATGGAAATCAAATGGATGCATCACTTTCAAGGAAAGTTTGGTGGAGATGACCACCATGGTTTGGAGATAAGGAGAGTTGCTTCTTCGGTTTTGGTAACAATCCTTTAATCCCATTTATTATTTACATGCTTTCCATTTCATTGTTTATAGCATGTTTTTGATGTCTATGGATTAGTATGTAAATGCCATGTTTATTAGATCCTTGACATACATGTATAGTATTTGAGACACATATGCTTATATGAACCCATACTTAGTGTTCTCACCTCTGTTTAAGGTATAATGTACATCATGAATTTAATTCATGTGAATTTACATAGTGATCATATTTTAGTTTTATCATGATGATTTTACATTTGTTTTTAATGCTTCATGTTTTGAATATATGTTTAGATGTTAGTTTTCATTAAAACTAGAAGATTTATACTTGTACATATAGTGGGCCACAAATAAATCTATATATGTTTGAGCTTGAATGCTTATTTGAACCCATTAGATGTGCTAGTATAGTCTAGTTTTGATGATTCATACATTTCAAACTTATATTCCATTTTTGGATTTGTTTTATGATTGTGTGTTCACTTCATGTATATGTTTGTATTGCCAAACTTTAAGATATACATGTATACCCCTTGAGTCATTTGCCTTTCATGCAAATCTATATATATGGACTCAATTGTGTTTAGGGATATGTATGTACACTTATTGTGTTGACAATTCATACATATACCATGAAATGAAATTTGTTTTGGAGAAAGATTTAGTTTTTCTTGATTTTGTGTTTAATTGTTTAACTTCATGTATATGTCTATCTTGTCCAAACTATTAGATATACATGTTTATCCTTTTGAGCCACGTGCCTTAATGCATATATTTTGTGGACTCGTTGTGTTTTGGATATGTATGTATACTTTAATTTGTACTTGACATACATATGCCATGAAGATTAAATAAGTTTTGATGATTTTCATGCTTTCATGTTTAAGGAATAATTGAGCTTAATGAAAAAATTTCATGATTATGATCTTCACATTTTATTTGTGCACTCACTTTTCTTGTTTACTCATGTTTTATTTTCATGAGTCATATTTATGCTTCATTGACTTGAGTGTTGGATATCATGTGGATTTCTTGTCTCTTGAAAAATATTTTTGTTTTATTCCTTACTTGAAGGATTTCGTACTAGTTAACAAGTTTTTCCATTTAACTAGTTGCGGGATTCTTCGATATGATAGAAGTTTTCAAACATACTATAATTTTCAAACCTATTTTTGAAAACCCCTACCTTCCACGGGAGGTTGGATGGGAGTCCATGCCTTATATGTTTATATTGAAAATCCTTTTAAACTTGTACATGAGATGGGTGGATTAGTTATATGAGTTATACCATACTTTTATTGTTATGTCAATTGGTATCATTGAACTCTTTCAATTGGTATCATTTTGATCTTTTTGTATACTCATATGTTTATTGTGTATGTATATTTTCAATTGAAATCATCTATTGGTGATTGGTACTCATTCTATTTCATACACATATACTTGTTTTATTTGTGCCTACTATATTCCTATATCTTAGAGCACAAATAGTTGTTTATGCTAGTGCTTGAGCTTCAATTTTATTGATTTAGTTTTCAATTGATATCTTATTTCAAGCCTATGCATGTGTTTTGTTTGTATTTCATAAAGGGGGAGAAAATTCGATTTTCATATTTCAATTGGTATTTAGTTTTCCACTCCCTTGCTTCATGATAAAAAAAATAAATAAAATTAGTCATTTCAATTGTTTATATGACTTAAAAAAATACTATCTTTTGATTTCAAGATGTTTTGTGTTTTAAATTGGTATCTAAAATTTTTTTTGTTTAAAGAAAAATATACAAAAGTTTTGATTTATATTGACTATATGCAAGGAGAGCTTAACATCTCTTCTACATATAGATTCATGATGAGTGTATCTTGTATTGAAGAGCTTAACATCTCTTCTTTATGTGGTACACGTGTGTAGGGGGAGCTACACATCTCCTCTTATGCATTACATAATGTGTGTTATGTGAATTAGGACTTAACATCCCTCTTTCATGTAATGCATATGTGTAGGGAGGCTAACTTAGCGTCTTCCTCTTCATGAATGTATATAGCATATAACATTTATTGATCTATTGATATCATGTTGTTTATAGTCACCCCTTATTGACTTTATTTTTGTTTTAGACAAAAAGGGGGAGAACATTATTTTATTGTTTTGATTAACTTAAAAAGGGGAGAAAGATTTTTACCCCTCATTTTATTGTTTTGATTGTTTACCCCTTTGTTGATGATTGACAAAAAGGGGGAGAAAGATTTTGGTTTATATATGCATACTTATATTTTTGTATATATTAAGTTTTATTGGTAAGTTTTATTGGTATCTAGAGCATCTAGTGTTCTTGTTAATGTTTTATTAATTTATTGGTAACTAGAGCTTCTAGAATATGTTTTATGCATGTTGATGCATACATGTTTTTATGCATACTTGTGTTTAGTTTTCTCATGCTTAACAAATAAACAATAGATATGCATATATGTTTTGTTTTGCAAATAGGAGAAAAAGAATTTGATATGTTTTATCTCCATACATTTGCATACATATTTTTGAGTTTCATTGTCATATATTTTTATTTGCTCATGCATGAGTTAAGGGGGAGCTTCTTTGAAGCTTAACTTTAATCCATGCATATATAACTCCATGAGTTTTGTCATCATCAAAAAGGGGGAGATTGTTGGCCCAAAGGCCTTCCACCCTAGTTTTGATGATGATTAACTCATGTAGTTATGTTTACTAATATTCTTGTGTTGTTTAAGTTTCAGATCTTTAACCAAGATATTAGTTGGTGATTAGCTTCAACAAGGAGTTTAGAAGCTTTTCATGATGATTCCAGGGCCAAAGCTTCAAGATCATACATTGCCTAGTCCATGGATGGAGTTTTGGAGCAAGTCAACTTGAAGATGAAGATCATCAAGAAGACTTAGGTATCCATAGTTTAGATAGTGTGTTTTAGATCCATTTGTAAAGCTTAGTATAGTTGATATGCTCAAGTGCACTACACACAAAAGATTTATGTTTTGGATTTGATTTTCATGAATAGTAGATCAAAACAAGTTTACTTTATTTCTATGTATATTAGATATGTTCTAGATATACATAGACAAACTTATTTTGACTATGCTATTCATGTATTGAAAAATCAAGTTTGATAAAAGTACAAGTTTTGTTTTTGATAAAATTTGCAAGACTCAAAAATGAATTGATATGATTGATATATGTCTTGAAATTTTTATCACAAGTTTGTGTTTCCATATAAAATGATAAAACTATTTTTGGTGACTTTTTAGAAGTGTTAAAAGATTTTTAGAAAAATATTTTACAGTGTTTTCTGACCCAGATTTCTGTTCCAGGCTTCAATCAGTCGACTAGTCAACCTGACCTAGTCGACTTGGGTGAAGTCGGTCGACCGGGCCGGTCGACCGACGTGCACAAATCTGTGCACATTTGAAGTCACTGGGACGGTCGACCGTCCGGGTCGACCGGGCAGAGAGCAGTGCTCTCTGTTTGTTTGGGTCGACCGGGCCGGTCGACCGTGGTTGCCCAACGGTCACATTTCTGACCGTTGGCCGTCGACCGGGCTGGTCGACCGTCAGCCTGTCAGGCTGCCACATCAGCCTAACGGCTAGTTTTCTGATGGGCCTATATAAACCCCATCTCTTTGGGTTTTTGGCCAAGGTTTTTAGAGACAAAATTTTCAGACTTTCTCTACTGTTTTAAAAGAGTTTTAAAAAGAGTTTTGTGCTTTAAACTTCCAATCTTTATTGTTTTGGGTTTTTGGAAAATCAAAGAAAACTAGGTTTTGAGATTTTGATTTGATCTTTCATTTTCTATCTTTTACAAGAGACTTCCCAATTAGTTTTTCTTTATTGCTTGTTTCCAAAAACACTTGTTTCCACACTTGAGCTATCATCTATCCTAATCTATTTAGGATCTTGTTTTTGTGGAAAAAGAAAAAGGAAAGAGGTTTGTGGTTGAAAGAGACCACCTATTGTAAACCCTTGATTTCTTGGTTGCTCCCTCTTTGGTGGAGGTTGAGGTTGTGTAATTGGGTTGTTGGTTTGCTCCCTCTAGTGAGAGGTGGAGTTTGGTTGTAAACCCTCTTCGGTAGAGGTGTTGGTTGTTGTTGTTGTTTGGCTACGGGCCTACCCCTCGGTTGTGAGGTGGTTGTTTGAGAGAGGAGTTCGGTACTCCATTGTTATAAAAATCCTTCTTGGTGAAGGTTCCCTCGGTGGGAGTCCTCGGTGGACGTTATAGTAGATTGGAAATCCTACACGGTGGTGTAGGCGGGGATGTAGAGCAAGGTGCTCGAACCTCGAAACATATCTTGTCTTAGCGTTTGATCCACTTGCCTCTCAACTCTCTCTCTTTACATTTGTGTAAAGCATCATTCATTCATATTGTCATATCATTCATTGCTTGTATTGCCTTGCATATATTCATATTGCTATTCATCCTTATTTGCTTGGCTTGCTTGTATGTGTGCCTAACTTATACTTAACCAACAAGAGCTTCACATAGCACCTCAACCCATTCAAGGGGAATCTAGAGGAGTTAGTCCAGAGCCCTTCACGGGGAATTCGGCTACACTTGTTGTGTTGTATTAAGTTTGAGCAAGATTTGCATTAGCTTCCGCATTTAGCGCACTTAGTTTTGCATTTAGTTCTAGATTAGCAATTACACCTATTCACCCCCCCCCCCCCTCTAGGTGTTCTTTCACTCCGAACCTCCTCCAGTAAGGGACGGATTACATCTTTAGCCAACCCATCTGTACCTGTTTTTAAGTGAGTAGCAATACCTGTGTTCTGGTCAAATCGTAGGAATTGGTGCATGTCCTTTCCAACATTACCAATATGAAGCTCCTTTATCTTCCTACCTATCTGCCTCTCCATTCTTCCTCTCCACTTCACAAACACATCTAGGGCTTCAACCCTTTGTCTCATGAGATATATCCAAACCTCCCTAGATGAACCATCAATAAATGAGACAAAGTACCTGTGACCTCCAAGCGATGCCGTCTTAGCAGGTCCCCAAATGCACACGTGAACACAATCAAGAAGACCTTCATTGTGGTGAGTACTGGTGCTGAATCTCACCTTCTTCTTATCCAGAACGCTGTGTTCACCTTCTGACTTACAGGTTGTAGCACCTTCCATCGATTCCATCTTTGCAGGAGCTCGCAAAGATTTTCTTCTTCCTGTCCGACCTTTCCCTGCCATACCTCTGGGCCACCATCATCTGAGGAACTCGAAGTCTCCACCTGATCTATAATCGTACTACCCTTCAAGTAGTAGAGGTTGCCTTAGCGGATGCCCTTCATCACCACCATCGAGCCCTTGATCATCCTGAGATCGCCATCTCGAACAGATATCACCATGCCCGATGCTTCCAAAGTGCCAACTGAGATAAGATTCCTTTTGAGCTGAGGTACATACTCACCTCCTTCAACTCTCGAACTAGCCCATCATCCATCTTGATGCGGACTGTACCCATCCCTTCTATATTACACGGATGGTCATCCCCTATGACCGTGTAACATCCATCCAGCCTCTCAAAGCTAGAAAACCAGGCCCTGTTCGGGCACACATGATAAGTGGCTCCGCTATCCAAGATTCACTCAGCACTATCTGAGTTACAAACAGTAGGGGTAGTAACCGAGAGAGAGAACACCGATGAGTCATCATCCGATCCATCTGCCTGTGCGAGATTCGCCTCGGTCTTTGACTCCACCTTCTTACCTTTGGCCTTCGGGCATTCTGCTTTTTAGTGTCCTAGTTCCTTGCACAAGGCACACTGATTCCTTTTCAGATTTTTGAAACCCGGCCTAGACTTTGATCTTCCTCTAACCTCCTTACCCTTCCTCGATGAACCTCTGCCTCTTACTTCCAGTGCCTCCGCCGATGAGCTTGACTTAGAAGGATGTCTCTCCTTCTTCCTCGTCTCATAACTTGTCAGTGCAGACGATACCTCATTGTAATCAAAGGTCTGCCTTCCATTTATGAAGGTCAGTGTGAATGTCTCATACTCCTCCTCTGGGAGTGAGTTCAGGAAGATGATCGCCTTGTCCTCCTCTTCTACAATGACATCCACGTTCACCAAGTCTGTAAGAAGCTTCGTGTATCGGTTGATGTGTTCATTCACTGTGCTCCCCTTCTTCATCTGAAATCTGTACAGCTTACTCTTAAGCTGCAACCTTGACTCAACACTCTTCGTCAAGTATTTCTTCTCAAGGGTTTCCCACAGATGCTTCGCCGACGTCTCATGTTGTGCACGATATTTTATGTCTTGCGACAAACATGAACGTATCAACCCACACGCTGACCTGTTCATCTTTGCCCACTCTTCATCAGTGGTCTTGCTTCTCTTCTTCTCCAGAAGGAGAGTATCCTCGAGGTTCGATGCATTCAGGGCATCCATAACCTCACATCTCCACATCCCGAAGTTATTTGTGCCATTAAACTTAACGACATCAATCCTCGGATGAGGATTCATGGTCTTAACCGAAGTAGTTTCTTCTGCCATTGAGATTACTTGATCCTCTATCTATGCGAAAAATCAACCAACTGAAAATAGATCTCTACTCAGATAAAAATTGGATTTTTACCTTTTCCCTGAAACCCTAAATTGAGTTTCTCACCGGATCTACTCCACCACAGATTCCACGAGCCCTTCTTGCGTCCTCCTGAGATCGACACACGATCCCACGAACACCAATACCTCTGATTTGAGATCGACACACGATCTCCACCGAATCAGATCTCGAGCCCTTCGAATCTTCAAAAATCCCAAGCGAAACCTGGAAGCTCTGATACCACTTGTTGTGCCAGCGACAACAATCTGATGAGAATCCCTCCCTGAATCTCCCAAGCACAAAGAACAATCCCAAATAGCACAAAACAATCACCAGAGAAAGCACACACGCAAACAAACAATTTAACGAGGTTCGGCCTCAATGCCTACGCCTCGGGGCAATCAAAAAGAGATTAATTACTTGAAAGATGATTACAATTGCTAGCAGCCTCTTTGAATGCAAGAGAGCTCCAGCAAACCCAACCTTCAGCAGCCTCTCAAGGATACAAACCCTAGAATTAAACAACAGCCTTAAATATACAGATTTTCGAAATAGCAGAAAGTTACCCGCACCCGACTGTCGATCGACCGGACGGTCGACCGACCTCTTCCACCGGTCGACCGATCGGTCGACTGGGTGCCCAACAGAGAGTTGGGTACTTACAGTCACTTGATGCGGTCGATCGGACGGTCGACCGCTCTCTTCTACCGGTCGACCGGTCGGTCGACCGGGTGCCCAACAGAGAGTTGCGCATTTACAGTCAGGCAATGTCGGTCGACCGGGCGATCGACCGTTCTCTGACCCTGTGCATGTTGTGCACGTCGGTCGACCGGACCGGTCGACCGACCAACCTGTTTCCTGCTGCTGCTATTTTCTGCTGCGTTTCCTTCGCCTTTCGTCGTCGACTTCCTTGGCGATCACCTCGACGACCCCCTCGGCAATCCATGTCAACTTCCTCAGCAATATTCTCTCTTTCCAACACTACACTGGTTATTTCATAATGTTGGGATCCAGTGCAATCTCCTGGAAACTAAGAAACAATCCACAATTTCTTGTTCCTCCGCATAAGCTGAATATTAATCTCGCCGCACTTGCTTTTGAATTGCAATGGATCAAATATCTTCAATTTGATCTTGGCATTTCACATTTGCATTCAATTTCAGTTTATTGTGACAACCAAGCTGCCATTCAGATCGTTGAAAATCTGTTTATTCACAAATGCACAAAACACATTGAAATCGACTACCACTTTGTTCGTAAGAAGATTCAAATCAGTCTCATTTTTCCTTCCTATGATCGCGCGACCAACTGGCGGATCTTTTCGCCAAACCTCTTAGAGGTGATGACTACCACTGGCTTCTTTGCAAGCTGGGAGTCCTTGACTTAGCATCTCCATCTCTAACTTGAGGGAGAGTATAATGATATTAGGTTAATTAGTTATTGATTTGTTGTATTAGTCAAAGTAGTGACTAATGTAACCTTGTTGAATTAGTCAAAGTAGTTGATTATTGTAACCTCGCAAACCACTTTTATTTGGCTCTACTTGATATTGTATCCTCGTGAACCACTTATGGCTCTATAGGTATTTTGAATAACATTCAACATCTCTCAACAAGAGAGAAACAAATCCAAATCTCTATTTTCACGAAATAATTTTATCCTACAGTGAATCTTGAGAAAAAGGGTGTGTACTTTGTTCTGTCTTTTTAAATAGATCATTGAAAGTGATAAAGAGAGGTAAACTACCGGATGACCCCCATCTAATATTTTATTCATATATGTGTATTAAAGTGAAAAGGTAGATGGTTGGACTTGAACCCTGCCTGCTTTAAACTATATAGATCTCTTTTTTTATTCTTTACTAGATATTGTCATATGACAAAATTACACACATATTTTAATTAGACATGCTAGTGAAGTGATATAACATTCACTTGTACATATAAAACAACAAGAATTTTTCATTGATAAAAAGTTAAATGCAACAATAGCGTTAAAACTTTTATTTTATCTAACTACTATATTTTTCAAGAGAAAGAAATGGGAAAAATTGATCCTTTTTTTCTTATTTTGCATGAAAATTGAGATTATTAAAATTCCTTAAGGAGGAGCATGAAGTACTCAGTTAAATAGGGAAAAAAATCATATGCATTGTGCTCCTCACCAAGCAAGCCAGATGAGTGAACCTAACACTATGATATGTTTGTTAATACAATATATCCCAACAAACGGAAACAAAAACAATGAAAATATTATCAATATAGTTATCTTGAATTTAATTCACGAGCATAGATGATTTGGCAGATGGCAACTCCCTCCCAACCAAAAGAAAAAAGGAAAAAGGAAAACAAATGAAGGCAAAAGAAAGATTGGGCGTGCATACACAATGAAACAATATATATCATTGTGATGCTTGAAAGAATCTACCTTATCACATATAAGTAAAAAATAAATTACATAATATTTTTATCCTCTCTCAAATAATATCTTGAAAGAGTTATAGTAACTTATAGAAATTTATTAAAAAACAATAG
This sequence comes from Agave tequilana, assembly GCA_038442645.1. Classification (NCBI taxonomy): domain Eukaryota; kingdom Viridiplantae; phylum Streptophyta; class Magnoliopsida; order Asparagales; family Asparagaceae; genus Agave; species Agave tequilana. The sequence goes on along the minus strand of JAVJIF010002034.1, from coordinate 298,936 downwards.
AAACTAGTTTTTTGGTTAATGTGGGAGTTGTCTTGTTTTATTTATTTGTTTGTTTGATTATTATAGGATAGGTCACAACACAATTCAAGTGTATTTGACCTCTAAACCTCTTGTTTATGAAAAATAAGCTAAATCATATCTTTCTACATATATCATAATAGTCTGGTTTCCATTGTATAAATTTATGAATTGAATGCTTAGTATGGCTTGACTCACGTGTTGTGAAAGATTATTACGTGCAACATAGAGACCATAACTGTTGGCCCAAAGGTCCATCATCTTAGTTTTGATGATGATTAACTCATGTAGTTATAGAACTAATGATCTTGTGCTTATTTAGTTTCAGATATTTGATGAAGATTTTAGTCGGTGTTTAGCTTCAATAAAAGATTCGAAGTCAAATTTTGAAACTAGCACGTGTTGATTCAAGAGCTCGCGCTTCAAAGATCACATCAAGTACTCAAGAGGAGTCTAGCTCATGAATCAAGTTTGGACTAAGTCAAGATGCAGAAGAAGTTTTTCAAGAGAAGATTTTCAAGACTTGTGTCATGTTTGTAAGTGTTAAGATTTTACTTTTAGATAAAATATAAAAGATAGATTAATTGTGGGATGTCAAGCTTATACACATACACAAAAGTTTGATATTCAAAAAATACGGTTTTTGTTTTAAGCTTTAAATTCTATGCCTAAAAAATAGTTCACATGTTTGTAATATGTGTTGATTTTTGATCACTTCAAAGTATTTTAATGAACTTATTTTTATGAATTTTATGGAGAATTTATAGAATTTAAGATGTATTTTAAAAAGTTGTTAAAACTGTTTTTAGGCTGCTTGCGGTCGACCAACCGGTCGACCGAAGGCTGAGCAGATCGACCGAGCGGTCGACCGACGTGCACAAGACGTCCACAATCCCATGTAGCTTGAGATCGGTCGGCCGATCGGTTGACTGCAATAGAGATCGGCCGACCGACCGGTCGACCGACTGAGTTTGCAGAGCTCTCAGAATTTCTCGATCGATCGGGCGGCCGACCGCTCTACTGATCTGGTCGACACCCATAATCTTTTATCTTATATTCAATTAATATGATTTAAATTGCATTTCAAAGATAACCTTCAAAGCTACATTTCTTATTCAATAATCATTTTTCTGATTCAAATGTTAAAAATGTAAAATATTGGGTTGAAGTCTATTCTTATTTTGAAAATAATTTACAGTTTCTGGTTTGATACCTTTTAGTATTTTTTTAATAACTTTCTACTCGGACATGATATGGCTAAGTTGAAATTAAAAGAAGACTTCAAGATCTACAAATTTATCTTATATACTTATTTCTAAATTCTAACATTTTAGGCCTCAAAACTGTGCTCAAAGTTGACCTATTGCACAATCTAGTCTGAGGTCAGTCCACTGCCCGGTCGACCGCCAGACTCCAACGGTCAGAAATTTGACCGTCGTCGACCGGGCAGTCGACCGACATGCCATTTGTGACAGTTTTTGAACCATAATGATTAGTTTTTCTTGGCCTATAAATATGGGGTTTTGTGTGAGTTTTACACAAGATTTTGAGAAGTGTTTTGGAGCTAGTCTTTACTATCTTCCATAGAAGTTTTTCAACAAGTTTTTGGGCTAAACTTCTATATCAAAAAGAGAGCTTTTCAAGAGTATTTTTCTTTGAGTTTTTAATATAGATTTCTTGAGTTTTTCACCACAATATCTATCTAGTTTTTCTCACACAAGTTTGAGCTATCGATTGCTATATCCATCCTCTATAGGATCCTTGTTTGTGAGAGTATTTGTTGGTGATCAAGAGAAGTAACCACCAAGTGTTCCACCTTTGTATTTGGCAGAGTTGTAGATGTTGCAGCCTCAGCGAGCTTGCAGGTTCGCATGTGTTGTTCTTGCCGGAACAAGTGAGGGACTTGCAGGTCCAAGAGCTCTTGAGGGAGCTCACTGTAGGTATTGCGGCACCGAGTGATCTTGCGAGATCGATTTAGTGAAAATCCTTCATAGTGTTGAAGGCGGAGATGTAGAGCAAGCGTGCTCAAACCTCGAAACAAATCTCCCGTATTTGTGATTGCTTATCTCTCTCTCACTTGTGTTTTATATCTTGCATGTGCTTATTATTCATATCTCTTATATGCTCGATATTTTCTTGTGCTAAATTGGTATATATGCTGGGGTTGTTTGTTTGCTCACACTTATATTCAACCAAGAGAGTCACACTTATATTCAACCAAGAGAGTCATAGTGGCACCTCAACTCTTAATTTAGAGAAATCTTGAGGAGATAGTCCAGAGCCCTTCACCGGGAATTCAGCTACACTCTTTGGTTATACTTTGTGTGCTATATAATAGTTTTAGTTTGTACAATTAGTTTTAATTCTGCATTAGTTTTGCATTTGATTAGCTTGTTACCTATTCACTCCCTCTAGGTGACTTACAATTGGTATCAGAGCTTGGTGTTCTTTATTTGGGTCAACAATCTAGAGTTAAAGAACCTATTTTAGCTAATCACAATATTTATACACACACACACATGGATTTCATGACACCTCCTATGTTTGACATTCATAACATCCAAACTTGGACAGTAAGATGTCCATGTACCTAAAAGCTCTAGGTATTCATATTTATTTTGTCACTATTAAAAAACTTTATTATTTAAATGACAAACATCTTGAGGCTAACACAAAAGCCATCAATGCTTTAAAATCTACCCTAAATGATTAAATTTATATAGGGTTTCTAACTTTGATTCGGCTTTGTAGTATGAAACACACTTGTCTCTCTTGGTGAACAAAAGCAATACTATATGGGGAGTAACTCAGATGATGGAAGTGATGTTTTCAACATGTGCTACATGGTCCAAAAGGATGACCCCCTTGAGGTAAATTCTGAATCCGAGTTAGAAGAAGATATTGATATGCCTTATGATGAGCTTGCAACTTTTTGTTAAAAACTTCTTGAAAAATATGATTTATTAAAAATTAAAAATGATAAGTTGAAGAAGGAAAACACTTCTTTGTAAAAAAAAATGATTCTTTAAAAATAAATTTAAAATTATTTCAAAAGAAAATGAAGTTTTAAAAAATCAAGTTATTCTAATTGGAAAAGAAAAGAAAATTGCCTTAAAGGAAAATAACTCTTTGAAAAAGAAATATATTTTGAAAGAAAAAATATTTCTATTTCTAAAAAGAAAAGAGATTTTGTGTCTCATGTCTCTTCTTCCAAAATTAATAATGATATTTCTATTATGAAGAAGAACATTGATTATTTAGGCTCCACTTTAAGCTAATGTGCTATTGATCATTCTAGATTGAAGTTCATATTTCACAAGAAATAAATTTCACATATTCATGCACATACCTCACCGCATACATATGCACACTATGCTCACACTCACGCCACTCATATGCATGCTAGAGTGTACACATGTACACATTGTGGCCGAAAAGACCATCTTGCAAGATTTTACTTTGATAGATTAAATTCTATAAATTTTGCAACTAAAAAAGTTTGGGTTCCCTATAATACTAATTCCCATGGACCCAAAAAGAAATGGGTATCAAAGTTTTTACCTCTTGTATTTGATATAGGTGTGGGCTCTCACAAAATGTGAGAGGGTTAGTGCCTTGGTGGTGGATGCATGTGGAGTTAGATGGACATACCCTATTGATGCATAGCTATCAAGGAAGTTTGGTGGGAGGACCGCCATATGGAGACTTAGAGAATAGTTCATATTGTTTAGTAACTATCTCTAACTCCTATTTTATTTTACATGCTTTTGCACTTGATGATTTTTAGCATGTTTTAGTTTTAATGCTCATTATGTTAAATGCAGTGTTATAAGACATGTGATATGCACAGATAGTTTTTGAGATACACTCATATTAATATGAATTCATACTTTTGTGTTCTCACTTTACTTTAACTACTATATATATACTAGTTCTAAAACACGTACATTTAGCCTAATGATCATGTTTGTTTTATGCTTCGTGTGCTTGTTTAGATGAAATTTTTGTTAAAACTTGTGTTCATACTTGTAACAAGTAATAAGCCACACTTGATTATTATGTGTTTGCACTTAATTACTCATTTGTATTCATTACATGTACTTGTATAACCTAATTTTGATGATTGTTACATTTATAGTTATTTTTTCCTATTTTTATACATGTTTAGCTTCATGTATATGTGTTTTTTTTCTAAAACTAATTGATATACATATATATCCTTGAGCCACTTGTCTTCATGTAAAATTCTATTATGGACTCGTTTATGTTTGGGACATGTATGTATGCTTTTAGTTTCGATGAAACATACACATACCTTGAACCTTGTTTAGTTTTAATGAAAATTTTAGTTTTGATGATTTTCATATTTTTGATAAAAGAATTTCATGTTTGTTTTAAACCTTATTGATTATTTTCATGAATATGCTATTCACATGATTCTTGTGCACTCACATTTCATTTGTTTACTCATGACCTTATTTTCATGAGCTAATTTTTGTGCTTTATAGATCTTGAGTGATAATTTTTGTATATTTAGCATGCTTCATGGGATATATGAGTTGGTTTCATATTTTGAAGGATTTTTAACTAGTTTTTCAAAATTATTTTAAACTAGTTTCTTGATTTTTCAATTTATAGAGTTTCAAACATGTTAAAGTATTTTCACATCTTATTTTTGAGAACCCTACCTAAGGGCGGTTAGATGGGCGACCATGCCTTGTATACCTTTATTGAATATCTATTCAAACATGTGCATGATAGGGTGGTAGTTATGAGTTATGCATGATCTTAATGAAAATTCATTTTTGTATATTTGTTTTCTTTATGTATGCATCTTAATTTCAATTGATATTATATTGCTCTAATCATACATACATATAGATGTTTTTTTTGTGCTTATTTTACAATGTCCATATATTTTTTAGCACAAATCATATTTATGCTAAGCTTGATTTTATTCTAAATGTTAATTAGTATCTTTACAAGCTTATGTATTGATTTCAATTGGTATTTATTTGGTATCAAAATGTACTTCATTCTTCACCTTCAATTAGTATCAAAATCTACTATTAGTATCTTAAAAGTTTTTGTTTCTCTACAAGTGGTACCAATATTTATTTTTGTCAACTACTATTTGATTTTGTTGACTTTAAGAAATTTCAAAATTTTGTTTTAAAAGTGATTTTAAAATTTATTGATATTATTGCCTATATGCAAGGAGAGTTTAACATCTCCTCTATATATAAATTCATGTTGAGTGTATTCACATATAGTAAAGCTTGACCTCCCTTTCTTATGTGGTACACTTGTGTAAGGGGAGCTTAACATCTCCGTCTATACATTGTATATTATGCTTATGTGGGATGCGGTTTAGTCATCCCTTCTCCATGTAATGCATGTATGTAAGGGAGCTAACTTAACGTCTCTCCTCTTCATGAATGTATACCGCATATACATCTTTATTCTTTATCTGTCTTCACCCCTTTGTTGATGAATTGACAAAAAGGGGGAGAAGAATTAAGGGAGTATATATATATATATATATATATATATATATATATATATATATATATATATATATATATATATATATATATATATATATATATATGCATGTTTATTGTTGTTTATGCATATATGTTTGTGCTTAGGGCTTGTTTGTTTCGTTGCAAAACGTCGCAAGTCGTAAATCGTAAAATGAGAATGGAAAAAGTAAACTGTAGCAGAGAAAATATATTGTGTTTTATGGTGTTTGGTTGATAAAGTGAAGTGTAAATGGAAAAGTATATTGTGTTTTACGGTGTTTGGTTGATAAAGTGAAAGTGTAAATGATTAAGTACATTGTGTTTTACGGTGTTTGGTTGGTAATGTAAAAGTGTAAGTGAAAAAGTTGACCACAAAATTAACTGTAGCAGTGATTTAAATATTATAAATACTAGTAAATTAAATCTACTATTGCAAATTAAATTGTATTAATAAATTTGAGATAAAAAATTAATAATCTTAATATTTTATTTATAACAATAATATTAATAAAATATTAGTTTAAATAATAAAATATTACTAAAATATTAACTAAAAAATAATATAAAATTTTAAGAAAATCTAAAGAACATTAATAAAATTTTAAGAATACTAATAAAGTATAAATATTAAAAAATCTTACAAAAAATAATAAAATATAGTTATAATATTATAATATTAAAAATACTTGAAAATTATTATAATATAAATTTTATTATAATATTATTGTAATATTATAGAAATATAAATTAAAAAATTAAAATATAATTATAATTTAATAATAAATTATCATTATAGTATTATTATACTGAATTATTATTACAATATTAACATAATAAAATATTAATATAATAATAAAATATATTATGATATTAATAAAGTAATTTTTATATTAAAAATAAATAATTAAATATATAGTAATTTTATATTAAAGTATAATATTGTTATATTAATAAAATATTAACTCTAAATAAAATAATAAAAAATGGAATAAGTATTAATAAAATAATAAAGTATTAAATAAAATATTAAATTAAAATAGTAAAATATTAAATATTAAAACAATATAAAAACAATAAAAAAATTAAGGATTAAAAATATAAAATAATTAAATAAGAAATTGAACACTATTTAAAATATTAAATATTTAATAATATTAAATTATATATTGATTATCAAGTAACTGTTTTGAACTGTATGTGTACTACAAGTGAGAGTTACAAGACCACAAAATTAACTGTAGCAACTGCAAATGGGAAAATATGAGTGCAAAAGTGAGATTTACATGACCACAAATTTAACTGTAGCAACTGCAAGTGGGAAAAGAAGAGTTGCATTTTGCAACTTGTTTTTCAGCGAAACAAACAACAGAAAATAGAAAAGAAGTTTTACGACTTGCGTTTTGCGGCGAAACAAACACGCCCTTAATTTATGTGCCTTCATTGAATATCTTTATGTTTAATTGTTATGCATGAGTTAAGGGGGAGCTTCTATGAAGCTTATATTTAATTTATGCATATATAACTCCATGAGTTTTTGTCACCATCAAAAAGGGGGAGATTGTTGGCCCAAAGGTCCATCACCCTAGTTTTGATGATGATTAACTCATGTAGTTATAGTACTAATAATCTTGTGCTTATTTAGTTTCAGATATTTGATGAAAATCTTAATCGGTGTTTAGCTTCAATGAAAGATTCAAAGTCAAGTTTTGAAGCTAGCACGTATTGATTCAAGAGCTCACGCTTCAAAGATCGTATCAAGTACTCAAGAGGAGTCGAGCTCATAGATCAGGTTTGGACCAAGTCAAGATGGAGAAGAAGATTTTCAAGAGAAGATTTTCAAGACTTGTGTCATATTTATAAGTGTTAAGATTTTATTTTTAGATAAAATGTAAAGGATGGATTAGTTGTGGAATGCTCAAGCTTATACACATACACACACAAAAGTTTGATTTTCGAAAAATACGATTTTTATTTAAGCTTTAAATTCTATGCCTCAAAAATTGTTCATATGTTTGTAATATGTGTGTGATTTTTGATTACACATATTTGCACTTCAAAGTATTTTAATGAACTTATTTTTGTAAATTTTATAGAGATTTTATAGAATTTAAGATGTATTTTAAAAAGTTATTAGTTGACCGAACGGTCGACCGAGCGGTAGACCGATGTGCACAAGATGTACACAAGCCCATGTAACTTGAGCTTGATCGACCAACTGGTCGACCGCAGTAGAGCTCGGCCGACCGACCAGTAGACCAACTGAATTTGCAGAGCTCTCAGGTTTTCTCAGTCGACCGGATGGCCGACCGTTCCGCCGACCTGCTCGACACTCTTATAGTTTTCTGACCATAACTTTTTATTCTTATATTCAATCAATATTATTTAAATTGCATTTCAAAAATAACTTTTAGGTCTACATTTCTTATTTAGTAATCATTTTCTGATTTAAATGTTAAAAATGTCAAATATTGGTTTGAAGTCTATTATTGTTTATGAAAATAGTTTACAATTTTTGGTTTGATATCTTTCAGTATTTTGTTAATAACTTTCCACTCTGACATGATATTAATTTGATTTAAGTTGCATTAGAAAAAAGACTTCAAGATCTACAAAATCATCTATACTTATTTTCAAATTCTAACGTTTTAGGCCTCAAAACTATACTCAAAGTTGACCTATTGCACAATCTGAGTTTGAGGTTGGTCGACCGCATACTCCAACGGTCAGAAATTTGACCGTTGGTCGACGGGCAGTCGACTGACAGGCCATTTTTGGTAGTTTTTGAATCATAACGGTTAGTTTTTCTTAGCCTATAAATATAGAATTTTTGGGTGAGTTTTACATAAGACTTTGAGAAGTATTTTGGAGCTAGTTTTTCCTATCTTCCACAGAAATTTTTCAACAAGTTTTTGGGCTGAACTTCCATATCAAAAGGAGAGTTTTTCAAGAGTATTTTTATTGAGTTTTCGAGAGAAATGTCTTGAGTTTTTCATCACAATATCTATCTAGTTTTTCTCACACAAGCTTGAGCTATCGATTGCTATATTCATTCTCTATAGGATCCTTGTTTGTGAGGGTATTTGCTGGTGATTAAGAGAAGTGATCACCAAGTATTTCACTTTTGTATTTGGAGGAGTTGTAGAGGTTGCAGCCTTGGCGAGCTTACGGGTTCGCGTGTGTATTTTCTTGCGGGAACAAGTAAGGAACTTGCGGGTCCAAGATTTTTTGTGGAAGCTCGTTGTAGGTGTTGCGATACCGAGTGATCTTGCTTGATCGATTATAGTGAAAATCCTTCATAGTGTTGAAGGCGGAGACGTAGAGCAAGTGTGCTCAAATCTCAAAACAAATCTCTCGTGTTTGCGATTGCTTATCTCTCTCTTTCACTTGTGTTTTATATAGGGGTGCCATCGGATCGGATACGGATGGGATATTACCTCTACCATATCCATATCCGCACCCAACTTTCGGATACAGATACAGATACAGATATTGGCGGATGTGAAAAAATGATATCCGTATCCGCCAAAATCGGATATCAGATATAAATCGGATATTAGCGGATCGGATGCTGATACTAATCGGATATGTTAAAATGGATATGGTTAAAGATAAATTAAACAGAAATACTTATATTACTTTTTATCTCATCTACTACAATATTAAATGTGATACATACTATGATATTATTGTGTACATATCAATACATTCATCGTATTCATTGTCATTTGACTTCTATAACAATAGATTACACGTCCTCTGGTACTAAATGCCTATTCGAATGACATGGTTGATGTCGAAATACTCAAAATATCATGTGGTGCTCTTGCAAGAATCGAATACTTTTCACTATTACTCTTTCACCAACTCAAAATATCAAAATTTAATACCTTATTCCATTGAAGAATAGTCTTCTCCATACCGATATCATTATGAAGCACGCAACATTCGGATATCAGATCGGATACGAATAAGATATTACTTTTACCATATCCGTATCCGCACCTACCTTTTGGATACGGATATGAATATTGACGGATGTGAAAAAATGATATCCGTATCCGGATTGGAGGCGGATGCGGATATCCGCGGATAATCCGTATCCGGTGGCACCTCTAGTTTTATATCTTGCATGTGCTTATTGTTCATATCTCTTATATGCTTGATATTTTCTTGTGCTAAATTGATGTGTGTGTGTGTGTATATATGTGTGTATATATATATGTATATGTATATGTGTGTATATGTGTGTGTGTGTGTGTGTGTGTGTTTGGGTTGTTTGTTTGCTCACACTTGTATTCAATCAAGAGTCATAGTGGCACCTCAACTCTTAATCTAGAAAAATCTTGAAGATAGTCCAGAGCCCTTCGCCGGAAATTTGGCTACTCTTTGGTTATACTTTGTGTGTTTACATAATAGTTTTAGCATATACAATTAGTTTTAATTCCGCATTTGATTAGCTTGTCACCTATTCACTCCACTCTAAGTGACTTCAATAACGTGATGCTTCACAAAAGATCTATATATTTTTTGATATAATAATGGATGTCTTATTGACCAAATGGTAATCAAAGAGAACTCAGTTCTCCAACAATGTGTACTGTTGGAAACAACTCACAATTTATATTGTGTAACATTATTTTAAGATTCCAATTATGGTTTAAAGACACTATCATCATGAAACTATGTTTGTGTCGGACATGCGTATCAAGCACCTATCATGTGTGTTTTCTAGAATTTCTTGTGTGTTGATATATCGTGTTGATATTGGCATGTCCATTGCACGCGTAACATAGATTTTCACTAATCATAGTTTGCATAACCATTACACCTACAACTTTAATCATGCACATTTATCTTGAATATCTCTCATCTTAACAAATCTTTTTATTTTGAATATAGTATAATATCATCGGCCTTCTTAAACTAGAGAGGCATATGATCTGCATTAACATAATCATCAGTCCCCTTACAATTATACGGTGCCCACCATAATCTATAACTTGAGAAGTAGAAGTGAGCTACCTGTCTTTTTTCTGTTCTTATTGGCTAAGAACATAAAATAATGAGAAAAACATAGAAGTTTTTTTTATCAGTCAACTAATTGTGGCTGTCATGTCTACACATAATTGATTTAGAATTGAACTCAAACTAAGAAAAGAATATTCATTTGCAACATTATTGTTTAAGTACATGACTTTGATTACATCCATTGGGCTTAATTAGGTAGGCTTACTTCAGCTCATATATTAGTGAACTTAAGAGTATGCTTAATAAACGCCAGCACATATCGTGTGTATTGCCCATGCCTATATCTAAACTAGCCAAGCTAAAGTTAAGCACAAAATCCAATTTATAGCCTTTCGTGTTGACATCTCAGTACCACTAATGAGAACGATAAGTGTGTTAAATGAAGTTAAATGCTTGCATTTGATTGACACTGTCAAAGGTGATCCACTAGGTGTTTGCTTGATATGTCTCTAGGAGAGTTACTTTCTTGCTTTTAAGAGCAGGGTAATTTATGAAGTACACCATGGAGGAACTGTGACATTTCTTCACTCCCACCTTCTATTACTATCCCCACTTGGAGATTATATACATATGATCTAGGTCGCGAAGATCATGGGTTATTTTGGCAGCAAGAGTAAAACCTGCCGCAATAGACAAGAGATTTGGACTCCAAATCCCACTTGTACCAGACCACATGCAATATTTTGTTGGGATTTGAGTCGAACAAATGGTCCCACATCGGCTAGACATGGGGATGGTCTTAGGTTTATAAGAATTTGAGCTACTTCACCTAAAAGGTTAGTCTTTTGGGATGGTGCCCCGAGTCCTTACAAATGGTATCATAGCCATGCACCGAACTCAGTCGTGTGTGTGGGTGATGTTCGATCCCCTCAGGGTGCAGCAGAAGGCGTAGTGGGCCCCTGTTAAGCTGAATCTATAAAGATTGAGCTCTCGAGGGAGGTAATCAAGCTCCAGGTGCTTCATGTAAGACGTGTTACCCAGGGCGCAGTGAAAGGCGCAGTGGGCCCCTATTAAGTTGGATCTATAAAGATTGAGCTCTCGAGGGAGGTAATCATGCTCCAAGTGCTTCATGTTAGACGTGTTGTCCAACGCAGTGAAGATGAGTACTCCAGGTGCTTTCTATTAGACATGTTGTCATCCAACGTCGTGTTGTCCAACGCAGTGAAGATGAGTGCTTCAGGTGCTTCATATAAGACATGTTACCATCCAACGTAGTGAAGTCATGAGTCTTCTCGGATGAGGAGTGAGGAAGATCGGCTTGCAGTGAGGCTCGAACTCTTTTTTTTAGAGGAGATAAAACTTGTTCAACTCCTAGGGCACAAAAAAGGCGCAATAAAATTCCTGTAAAGCTAGTTGAGCTCTCGACATTGGCAGCGGAGCCCTGCTTCACGTTAAGGCTTGTGCTGTAACACAGTGAAGAGATTTCGATCTCGGTTAAGCATATATCTTCTAGGCATGAATGAAGTTGGTCTTTCAGCTGTGAAGATAAGCTTACAAGCTTACAGGGAGACTCTTTGTTCGAGAGGGGGATTGTTGGTATTTAGGTCGAACAATTGGGTCAAACAAATAGTCCCACATCAGCTAAACATGAGGATGATCTTGAATTTATAAGGATTTGAGCTACAGCATCTAGAAAGCTAGTCTTTTGGGATGATACCCTCCAAGTCCTTACATATTTCAAAACAAATAGCTACTTCATGAGATACTCACATTCATCTCCCTATGAATAGGTACTACTGTCATGCCTCGCTTCCCAAAATACGTGGAAACGGAGTTGCGATAAGAGTCGGCGACGTATATACGCGAGAAAAATGCCCCACGCATATACGCTAAGCCTAAAGTAACCTGAACAATCTGTGAATCTAAATCAAAATAAATCAACGATCACTGCAATATTACATATAAGCATCCACACATGATATTATATAAATAAAGAACTGAAACAAACTGAATTTGATATATATCGAGAATCAGAAAATAACAGGAAGACAGGAGAGATAAGAATATCAGAACCAAAAGAGAGAAACTCCAGCTCCTCGCGAAGCGTACGAGCTCAACGAATACCTGAACAATAAGAAGGTGTCCAAATCCTGGACGTGCGAATCCAGGGTCGTCAGAAGCGACCTAATGAGTGTGTGTGTAAAGGGAAAGGTGCTCGTGCTATATAACCATGTAAGCAATAACAACATGATAAACTGAAATAAAAGATAACAAATTAATCCATATCAAGAGTAAAGCTGTGAATGATATATAACTGATAACATGATAAAAGAAACCACTAATGTCAAAATATGTAACCTAGCATGTGTCACTAGTCTGGTATACAATCTGATCATGTGTACAATCATATGTTTATCATAGTTATATATATGTAAAGTCAGGTGAGTATGGTCAGTCATAATACATTATAACAGTTTATCATTATTAATTATGTCAGCGAATACTAACTGTCACTTGTAATAGACGCATCTCATACTATGTCTATCACACGTGTCAATCGAAGTCCTAAATTATTGAAACTGATTGGTTGGAGACATTGTTCATGCTTCAGGTGGGTTCCTACATACCCAGAATCACAGCCCAATCACCTGGCGCTGATCCAGGTCCTACTGCTAGGTAGTCAATAACAATAACAATTTGTCAATAACAATGGCAATATGAACAATACGGGATGTCAGTCATCCCCCAGAACCCTGCAGTGGAACCGTTTCTCGGCTGCACAACCATTATCCTAGGTCCACTCAAAGTACAGACATTATCTCCTCCATCAATTTTTTTAATTCCGGTGTAAGTTGTTCAATTACATTATTATTTAGAACAATCAATTGTTGGCCCAAGGTTACAATCACCCGGTTTTGAAGTTTTGATGATTACAAAACATATATAGTTATTTGCACGAATCATATTTTAGTACTTAAGTTTGTTTCAGGGTTCTATGCATTCAAGATGTTTTCTTCCCTAAAGAAAGGTGGTTTTGACTCAAGTTGACTCAATTCGGGATCAAGGATTCAAGTTATTCAATAATGCATATGGAGAAGCTCAAAATTGAAGATCTTGTAGTCACCTAGAACCATTGTAAGAAGTAGTTTGTTAAAGAGTGGGATATGATAAGTTGTGCTCAAGAAAACACACACACATATTCACTTTTCAAAAAACAAGTTTTTTTTTGGTTATTTGGTTTAGGAGCATGATTGATTGATATACATGTCTCAAAATATTTCAAATTTTTATATCTAGTTTAAAACATGTATTTCATCCTCTATAGCATGCTATTTAAACTTCAAACCATTTAAAAATATTTCAAAAATTATTCAAAATTCAAAATTCCTTCTTTAAAATTCTGTTTCAGGCTTTACGGTCGACCGGGCGGTCAACCGGACTTATTTCAGGCCAGATCGGTCGACCGGGCCTTGTGGCTTTGGGCGTGCACGTCTGTGCACGTCTGCCGGTCGACCGGGCCAGTCGACCGACAGACCTTGCGGTCGACCGACTGCAAGACCCTTAGTCTCGGGTTTTGTCGGTCAACCGGCCCGGTCGACCGACAATTCAAAAATTCTGTTTGTTTAGCCTGCGGTCGACCGGATCGGTCGACCGAAGCCAACGGCTCTTTTGCCATGTGGCTTGCCGGTCGACCAGCCCGGTCGACCGACAGCCGTCAAAAGTGCCCAACGACTCTTTCTTGAAATCTGTTTTGATTTTAATGCTTCCTACACCTATTTCTGAATTCCTAGTGGCTAAACTCTACCCTAATGACTTAGTATTCATTATGGATGATATGAATTCACTCCCTATAAATAGAGGTCATTGGTTATGTGTTTGATACAAGAAAAATTTCTATTGTTTCAAGTTTTTCAAAAGAGAAGAAAGTTTACTTGTATTGCTTTTCAAAGTTCTTTCATTTGCAAAAGTTTTCAGTTGGTTTACAAGCTCTTTTTACTTCTTTACAACTGAAATTTTTCTCATTTCACTTCTTGAGCTAAAAATCATCTCCATTCTATAAGAAGTTGTAAGAGAGAGTTTGTGGTCTTTTGATCACCAAGTGACTTGTATTTCCTTGTGTTGAGATCCCTCTTGTGTAGAGCTTGGATTGGTTGGAGTTGGGCACTCTGGTCTTGTGTAGACCAATTGTAATCTCCTTGGGTGTAAAGGTTCCGGTGTGAAAATTTCTTTGTGGATTTAGTGGAAATCCTTCATAGTGGTGAAGGCGGCGACGTAAAGCAGTGGCTCGAACCTCGAAACAAATTACTTGTGTTTGCGATTGGTTTACTTATTGCTTTTCATTATTTTACATTTCTATCTTGTGATACCACTTGCTTGCTCTTCATTATTGCACTCATTTCATTTACTTGCATTTTCGGTCTTTACTCATTTCAACAAGAAAGCAATTACGCGCCTCAACTCATAATCTAGTGGAATCAAAGAGGAGAAGTTCTAGAGCCCTTCACGGGGAATTCGGCTTCAATTTCTTGTTTTGAGTGACCGCTTGCATCATTTATACTTAGTTGTTTAAAAAGATCATTAGATTAGCATTAAGACCTATTCACCCCCCTCTAGGTGTTTTTCAATTGGTATCAGAGCCATCCTTAGAGAGATCCTATATTGCTAATCACTCTATTCATATTTCATCCTCATACAATTAGTAAAAATGGCCGAAGGAATTAAGACCCCACCCAAATTTGATGGCCTTAATTTTCCTATATGGAAGGTTAAGATGACCGTGTTTTTGCAATCCTTAGAGAGCCGGGTTGCAAAGGCGGTAACTAAACCATTTAGCGCACCCCTTGGTGATGAGGACACTTGGTCCGACATTGCCACGAAAGAGTTTGACGCTAACGCTAAGGCACACTATGCCCTACTTCAAGCTCTTAATGACGATGATATTGCTAGAGTCATTCACTGCAAATCCGCTTATGAGATTTGGACTCACTTATTAGTCACTCATGAGGGAACTTCACAAGTAAAGAGGGCCAAAATTGACCTTTTTCGTTCCCAATATGAAAACTTTTCTATGCAATAGAATGAAACCATAGATGATATAGTTACAAAATTTACAAGGATTACTAATGGTCTTTCTTCTTTAGGTGACGGGATTGACAATGACCAAAAGGTGAGGAAGATCATCTGTGCACTCCCTCCATCTTGGGAAGTCAAAGCCACAACTTTGAAGGAGCTCAATGACAAGGAAGAAATGGAGCTCATCGGTCTCATTGAGAATTTCAAGACCCATGAGATGGAAAGAAAAGCAAGAGAAGAGATGGCTCCTCCAAAGAAGAAAGCAATCGCCTTCAAGAGCTCTTCCACCTACTCTGACGAAGATGATGAGGAAGAGGGTGATGAAGATCTTTCTCTTCTTGTGAAGAACGTTTGGAGAATGTACAATAAGGTCAAATTCTAAAATAGAAGAAGATGACAAGGTAAAGAAGAGAAGAAAATCATTTGCTTCAATTGCCGAAAATCGAGACACATAGTTGCGGAATGTCCGGAGAACAAAGGCAAACCCTCAACTTTCAAGAAGCCATACAAAAAGAAGGTTTTAAAGGCTACTTGAGATTCGGAGAGTGAATCCGATGAGGAAGTCGACACCGCCAACATGTGCTTCATGGCTAATGAAAGCACAAGCAAGGTAACTCCTGATACATCCATTGAAGATTGTGAATTAGGAGAAGCTTTTGAAGAACTATCTCAAAACCATGATTTTCTCAAAAAGAAATACTTAAAAATGAAAAAGGAAAATGAATCACTTAACCACAAAGTTTTCATTCTCATAAAAGAAAAAGATGATTTATTTTCAACACTTGCTTCCACACAAAAGGATTTTGATAATTATAAAATTTCTTGCAAAGGTAAATTTTCACTAGTTGATAAAGATGAGATTTTCATGCTAAAGAAGAAAATTGACTCATTAGGAGATGTTTTAAAGAAATGTGAATTTGATAAAACTAGATTAGAGGCTATTGATTAGTCACATATATTGCATTTATATTGTCACCTTACCATACTTTTTAGCTAATAAATCCTATTAATAAGTCTTCTTTTTCTTTGTTAAATGTAGGCCCAAGTGCTAAAAGAAAGAAAAGAGAAACAAGCCCAAAAGCCCACCAAATTCTGATTTAATTCTAAATAAATTCGAAATAAAGAAATCAGGACAAAATCTTGGCGTATCAAGAGGTTGAGAAGAATCCTCCCTGAATCAAGAGGTTGAAGCCACACAATCAAAGGCTGTTTCGTCAACGTTTGGAGCAGAAACAAGAAATCCAGTAGAAGAAACGGGCAAATCACCAAACCAGAAGATCCCACCTTTTGGTGTGGCCACCTGGCCACACTAGGGCCGCGGAAACGCGGCCTAATCCGCGTTTTCGCGGCCAAGTGGAGGTTATTGGGGGAGCGTTTGCTCCCCCAATCTTCCCGGGATCCTATCCTTTAGGTTTTTGCCTATAAATACTGGTTTCAGCAAGGAAAAATGCAGCGAAGATTAGGATTAGAATTTGTGTTTATTTTCTTAGGATTTAGGCTCTTTGTTAGCTAGCACAAAAGTTGTAATCTTATTTTTTACTTTGTAGTCCAGTATCAAAACTTGTGAGAAGAGAGGAATTGAGTGCTTGTACTTGAAGATTGAAGTGACATAATTTCAAGAGTCGAGCCGCGTTTTCTTCCACTTGCAGTACGGTATGGTTTGCATTATTTCTATGCTTTCTTCTTCGTTTTCCATGGGTAACTAAACGGTTTTCTGGGCTCGCTATTGTAACTCTCTCTTGTTCTTCTTCTCTTCTGTTTTTAAAAGACCCAATGAATCATATGCATGCCTTACTTAAAAGCCATTCTTTTTGAAAGTGTTCTTGAAGGCACATGAGGATGGGTTTGATTTGTTAACCTCTCACTTCTTTCATGAACATCTCTTGAATTGTTTGCTTCTTCGCGCTTGATGATTTAATATTCAAATTCTAACAATTTCTCGAAGAAAAGACTAAACTCTTTCATCCATCTTATATGTTTTACTTCAACCTTTCTAAAAATCAACTTTAAGTTTTGTAAATGATCACTTTGAGGCACTTAATATTTCAATAGAAGAATGAACAATTGAGTAGTGAGATAGTGAGCCCAGATTTACTTCCTTACTATAAAACAATAAAACAATTCTCAAGCTTTCTAAATCACCTTATCCAAAACTTTTTCTAAAAGTTGTAATTTCTCTTTTAATCATCTCTTTCTTTCCATTCTCTTTTCCACAAAAAAAAAACGAACACAATTTCTTGTTTTTAAACGATTCACCGAAAAGCTTCCATCGCATTCCTCCTCGTGAACACGACCCGTTAGCCACAAGTTACACGGTAAACTCTTAAACTCTTGATTGATCTTTCTTTTAGCAATCAATTTTTGGCGCCGTTGCCGGGGAGGGAACGGTGTATTTGTTTTTTAACAAGTTTTGTGTGTTGTTTCAGGGACTTGAAGATTCAGATCTAGCATTCAAGCTTTACAAGAGAAGACTTGCAAATTCTGTGCCCCTACTCTCGAAAGTAGGAAACAGAACTTCAAGAAAATTGCGTTGCAAAAGCTTAAAATTTCATTGGACTACTAAAACTCTTTTTTGCAGGACATATTGCTCGCAAAATTAAGTTTTATACGTTATATTTTTGCTATTTCTGTTATCCACCATCCCTGTTTTAATCCAACAGTAATTTGAGTGATTGTTAGTTGCTTAAAAAAAAACGTTTAGACTTACATTCTAGGCATTTGTCTAATTACATTTACTTTACAATTACTGTTGAAGAGAGCTGGAGACAAGGTACGTATGCATAGCATATAGTTTAGGAAATATTCTTGGGTGACAATTGCTTTTGAATGCTTCTTATCTATATCTTGCACACTTTGCACAAATAAATTCTAAGGGCAAAATCTAAGTCAAGATAAGGTGGGGAAGTCATTACCCTTTCTTAGCCCACAAACCGTCTCCAAGCACGCACAACCTAAGCCTAAGTAAAATCTGATAGACGTTGGCCTTAGGGACATCTCGAACTCATTAGGAGATTATCCTAAGGGGGAAAAGTGTTGGAATTTGACTCCTGTCAAATCAGTGTCTAGGAAAGGGATTAAGGGCCGAAAGCCCGAAGGTTGGTGGTTACTTAATTAAGGAACGTCTTTGACGGAAAACCTCCCACCAATCTTGCCCTGACCTGGCTGATTAGCTTGTGGTCAAAGTCTACATTATACCTCCTGTGGACAATCAACCAGCTAGGAGTTGTCTAGGTCAAGGTTACCTTAGACTAGGCTTGGTTGTTTTCTTTTCTTGACTATTGGTGAACTTATTTGTGATTGTGTTTGTGTATGCAAGTGTGGTCAAGAGACCCTAATTCATCTAGGTTAACTAGAAACACATCACAACCCAAGTTCGACACAAGATCAGATTCGGTTATGGATCGACCGACATCGTTGCAGGATAGGTTTTATCCCATTAGAACATCACTTCCATCCTGCATCCAACTTCCATCGGTTGGTGAACACAACTTTGAGCTTAAGCCACAGTTCATCAACACCCTCCCTAAATTCCATGGCTTAGAGTCCGAAGATGCTTATTTCTTCATAAGAGAATTTGAAGAAGTATGCTTAATGATGAAAATCTCACACCTTGCAGATGATGCTATTAGGTTGAGATTTGTCCCATTCGCTCTTAAGGACCTAGCCAAGAAATGGCTCTATAGCTTAGCGGCCGGCTCTATCACATCTTGGGATAGTTTCATCAAGGTCTTCTTGAAGAAATTCTATCCAATTCACAAGACCGCTCTCGTTAGGAAGAACATCATGCAGTTCAAGTAAGAACCTAGTGAACCGTTTTGGAGGTACTTTGAACGCTTCAAAGACCTCCTTGTCCAATGTCCTCATCATGGAATAGAGAAATGGCGACAATGTCAAATTCTTTATGACGGTTTAGACTACTCGACCAAGACCCTCTTAGAAAGCATGTGCCAAGGGGAATTCTTGCAGAAGGATGAGCATGAAGGATGGGATTTATATGAGAATCTAGCTGAAAAGACCATCCAATGGGAACCTACTAGTGAAAGCTCTAGAAATCTAAACTCTATCTCTTCAAAAGGAGGTCTCCATTCGATTGAATCATCCATAGCTAACGAGGCTAAGTTAGCTAACCTAGCGAGAAGACTGGAAGCTCTAGAAACTAAGGAACCAAGTCCAGTCAATCAAGTCAGCCCAAACCAATTTCCAACTTCGGGTTGTACTTACTGTCGGCCATGAATCATGAGTTTGAGGAGTGTCCTGTATTTCAAGCTCACCAACATTTTCCTGAACCGATGAATGCGGCCTTCTCAAGGCCGAACAATGATCCTTACGCTCCAACATATAATCCAGACTAGAGAAATCACCCCAATTTCTCATGGAGCCATCAAAATAATGACCACCCACGGTCAAACCATGCAAGCCACTTCCATCATTCCAATAATTCTTCCAATCATCAACCCAACTTTTCCAATCACCCTCACAATTCTCCCAACACTTTTTCAAATTATCAACAAAGTTTTTCCAACCAAGCTCCACCACCTTCCTTCCAGAATCCTCAACTCGAAAGGAGAATGACTGATTTTGAGAGAAACATAGAAAGGTACATGAAGAACCAAGATTCTCTCATGCAAACAATACAGAGGCTAGAAGGTCAAATGAGTCAGTTAGCCAACCCACAACATGAGAGGCAAAAGGGTACCTTACCCAGTCAACCAATTATGAATCCTAGGAATTCACAACAAGCTCATTTGGTTGATGATCAATCATTGAATCAATGTAATGCTGTTCATACATTGAGGTCGAGAAAGAAAGTTGATAACCAAGTGTCAACACCACCCAATCTTAGTCAGCACAATCACACTACAGCATCCACCTCATCTAATCCCACTCCTCCTAAATTTGATGAATCTAAAAAAGATAAGTCAACCAGTCATGTGCACCAGCCTATAGCACCATTTCCTAATAGGCTGAAAAACAAGCAAAATTCGCACATGGATAAGATAATTGAGATCTTTAATCAAGTGAAGATAAATGTGTCACTTCTTGATGCCATCCAACAAGTTCCATCTTATGCCAAGTTTCTTAAGAACATGTGCACCAAGAAGAGAAAGATTAATGTACCAAAAAGGGTCTTCTTAGCCACTAACATTACTGAGCTACTATCGGGTCCGATCCCTGTCAAGTACAAGGATCCAGGTAGTCCAACCATTGCCTGCACAATAGGACAAGCCAAGATTAGTCGTGCACTTCTTGACTTGGGGGCAAGTATCAACTTGCTTCCATTCTCAGTTTATCAACAACTCGGGTTGGGCGATCTTAGTCCAACTCGAGTCACTATCCAACTGGCTGACCGTTCAGTGAAAGTTCCAAAAGGGGAGATTAATGATGTCCTTATCCGGGTAGGGGAGTTTATTTTCCCTGTCGATTTCATAGTTCTAGAGACACAACCTGTGTCCAACTCCAATCATAGGGCTCAAACTCCTGTTATCCTAGGGCGATCATTCCTTGCTACTGCCAATGCCATCATCAATTGTAGGAATGGGTCCATGAGGTTAACTTTTGGGGAAATGACTAGAGAAGTCAATGTCTTCAACCTTGAAAAACAACCTCGTAAGATAAGGGATCAAACATTTGAGGTAAATTATCTTGATGAGAAGGCATATGTCGGAGATCCTAATATTAGAGTACCCTTTAAAAAGGGAAAATTTGATTTGAATATCTTCACTTTCGATGAGCCAACCAATAATGTATCGCATGAGAATATAGTTCAAGAACCTCCGATTGACATACTCTTTGAAAACCTTTTTGAAGAAGAACTCATGTGTTTGGATGAACCAACTAGGGATCATTTGGTTAATTATACATTTTCAGGTGAAAGTGTTGACTTAAGCTTTGAGGAGATCTATGGAACTGAGTTAGAATTCCTAAGCATTCATAATGAGGAAGTTCTAACTGAGAAGGGTGGTGGTGGTAAATTTTTGAATAATGATTTGGCAATAGGAGGAAGAAACACCTAAAGAAGGTGAGACTGGGGAGGCAGGAAGCTAAAATGACAAAACAATTGGCCTCCCCACTGTGCCCTGTAAAGAGGACCCATTGGAATGATGGGAAGAGAGCTAGAGGAATAAGACCGAAAAAGACCTAGGTGTGGGAGAAACTTGATGTTGTACATATTCCTGTATAATATATGCACCTCTTTTACATTTCATTTAATGCATGTATACATCTATTTCATACATTGGGGACAATGCATGAGATAAGTGTGGGGGAGGGTTCTAACATGATGACTACTATAACTTAAAAAAAATAATATATATATATATAACTTCAAAAAAAAACTTTTTGAAAGGTTAGAACAATATTTTGATATATTTTTTGTAAGAAATTAAGTCAATTTTAAGGAATAGGAGAATTATAATTAGGATTTATTACACTTGGTCAAAATAAGATAACTTGTTTGATTTTTAGGGTTAGGAAGAAATTTTGTGAAAGTAATTTAGTCTTGATATTTACCTTGATTACATATGCACACTAAATACACTTACACACTTAGGGTTTAAAAACAGACTCTTATGCCTTATAAAAAAATATACTATGAAAAAAAAACAAGTCTAATTATTGATTAGCTAGGTGCTTTGGCCTAAGCAAGCCTTAGTATTTATGCAAAAGATAATTAGATAATTTTGAAAAAAAAATGTGTATATAAATCCTCTGATTAAGCTGGGTATTTATGCCTCATGAAGCATAAGTATTCACGCCTAAAAGGGATACATCGTATAAATAAAAACCTTGGTTTCGTGGCCTTATCTGCTCGAGTGTTTAAGTCCTTAGGGGTGTTTTCTCACCTGGTGCCCTAAAACTGTCCAGTTTGGGTGTCACTGACTGAATGCTCGTTACATGGGCAGATTAGAAAGCCTAATGAAATTGAGGAATAAATTTCACCAAAAATAAATAAATATAAGGCATATGAGTTAATGTTAAAGAACCCTTAGTCAACTTCACAGTCACGATGGTGCATACGACTCAGGGTAAATTAATAGACTAGATGAGAAGTACAATTTGACTCCTTACTTTAATTGATAACATGTTTTTGAATAGAGACTAAGTTTAGGAATGAAAAATTTGATATTCCTATAACTTATAGATTACTTAAATTCTCACAAATATATTTCAAATATTTTTCTCTTTCAAAATGCTTTTCGAAAATACTAACTCTTTATTTCTCTTTCTTTATGGATTTTGTGGGTGTAATCCACTGAAAACCCTCACGAGACAAAACTCGTCCTCTAGGGGTAACCTAGAGGTTTAACGGCTTGTTGCACATGCTCAGTGCAATCGAGTGACCTGTGAAAGTGGTCCAGTAATTGATTAGAATTAGTCTGATGTTTTGCTCGAGGGCGAGCAAAAGATAAGTGTGGGGGTGTGATTAGTCACATATATTGCATTTATATTGTCACATTACCATACTTTTTAGCTAATAAATCCTATTAATAAGTCTTCTTTTTCTTTGTTAAATGTATGCCCAAGTGCTAAAAGATAGAAAAGAGAAACAAGCTGTAACACCCCGCTCTCAGAATACGTACTTAGTTGCGTATTCAGATTTTTTGATCATATTTTTTGATTTACTTCCTGTATTTGTTTTGTATTATGAATTATTTATATGATCGTTTTGTCTTAGTCCGGATTCACGGACTCGAAGTCAGCCCTAGTCTGAACCGAGAACCCGATCCTAGTGAATTGCTCGATTTGGTCTTTCTGGTATTTAGATTTGACCGATTTCAGTTTTAAACATCATTTTCCAATAGTTTAGATTTTCTGTGATTTTCTGGAATTTTTCTGAATTAAAATGAAAATCTTCAAAACCGGTGTCGACCAGTGCCGCTGACCGATTCCTAGATTTTTAATTTGCAAATGGAGTCAAATTTTGAGAAACCGCTTTCACAAATTTTCTTAGAATAATATTTACTAACTTAATTCATTTTTTGAGAATTTTCAGAATTTATCAGATTTCTGCGAGATTTGGTGTACCGATATTGGCGGCTGATTCCAAGATTTTTAATTTAAAAACTATAAAGAATTTCTTGAAACAAATTTCACCATGATTCTTAGAATAATATTCTTGATTTTTGAGAATTTTTGCGGGTCGTTCCGAGATACTTGATTTTCGAACGATTTCGGTATTTTTCCGAAAGTTTTCCGCATCCGCAACTAAATCCCGGGAATCCGCTACTGTAATTATTTTCACTTTTTCTTCCAACAGAATATCTTCCTTTTTAATTTCTTTTCCTTTTTTTCCTTTTCTTTCCTTCCTTTTCCTTCCACCAAATTCTCCATTCTTCCATTACTTTCTACAACTTTCCACCAAAAATATCTCCTCCACCAAAAATATCTTCTCCAAAAATATCCCAACACACTCAAACACCTCTCCCATCACCATGGCCGGCCAAGAGAGCCACCTCACCTCTCCATTTTACAAAAAAAACCCCTCCCTAAACATTTTTACATCACCTTCACAATTCCAATTCCTATATAAACTTTTCCTTCTTCATTCCACTTCATTTTTCTCTTCACCAAAACTTTAACCACCAACTCCTCCTTCATCTCCACCACAACCACAACCACTACAACTTCTCCAAACTCCCTACCTTCATCTTCTTCCTCCTCCTTCTCCATTTAAACCACCACAAACTCCAAAACTCCACCAAAGCCTCCACCTTCACCTTTACCTTCTCCAAAACTATCACCACAACAAACCTCTCCACAAAACCACCACCCCATCATCTTCTCTAGGGCCGGCCACCCTCCTTGGATTGGGGCCGAGCTCTTCTTCGTCGGCAACATCTCCGATGATTATTCCGGTAATCGTTCACGATTATTCCGGTAATCATTCTGGTGACAATTGCAACGACAACACTAACGTCACCACCACCATCTTTGCTTAACCTTTTTCATCACCATCTCACCACCATCTTCACTTCTACCATCACTTTCACCATCTCAACACCACCTCCATCTCCACTACTTCAACCTCCAAACATCACCTTCAGCATCACCTCCTTCATCTTCACCAAATAACACCACTAACCCGAAATCACCTTTCCCTTCCTCTCTTCCTCTCTGTTGATTGCTGACGCGGATCTTCACCCCGCGTCTAGGCAATTCCTTAACGCGATCCGCGCGTTCCTGTATTGACGCGGCGCGGAGCCCATGCCCGCGTCTGTGTCCTTCTCGTGTCAACACGACGCAGAGCCCATACCCGCGTCTGTGTTCTTCTTGTGTTAACGCGACGCAGAACCCACGTCCGCGTTCGTGTTCTCCTGGCGTCCTGACTTAAACGCAGGTTTCGCGTTTATGGCATCTATACGACGCGAACCCCGCGTCTGCTACTCCCGTGTCTGCTATTCCTGCGTCTGAGACTCCCGCGTCTGCGACCCCTGCGTCTCACTCTCAAACTCGCGTCCCCCTGTACATACTCTCTCTCTATGTACTCTCTCTATGTACTCTCTCTCTCCCCATGGACTTCTCTCTCTAGCTCTCACATTCTCTCTCCTCTCTCTTTCTTTCTCTCTCTTGATTTCCTCTTCTCTCTATCACCTTCTCTCTAACGCACTGACGCGTTGATTTCCTGGATTCCGGAGATCAGGAATTTCACTACGACTTAGGCGAGTGTTCTCGCTTTCTTCTTGGCTTTCCCATCTCATCGGTCGACTTGTATTATTCACGATTTATGCTGTTTGGAACTAACACTTTCTTTGATTGTGTTCAATTATTGTTCTATCACTTGACAAGCTTGATATGTTAATACTTGTCATGCTTTTGCTTGATACCTACCATCTACATGCTAATACCTGACACCTGTCTGTATTACTTGACAACTGTTATGTCATCACCTGACACCCGACTTGCTACTTGACACGTGTTCCTTGTTCATGACATGACTTATTACCTATCACCTGCCAGATCACTTGTCACTATCATGATTAAAAGTTGATACCTGTTATGATTAACTCTCTACTCATGATTATCACATTACGGGAATGTAGTACCAGATCTCTTGTTAAGTACTCCAGTTATGCCTGTTATGAACTCCCGTTATGCTTGTTATGACTCCTGTTATGCCTGTTATGTACTCCTGTTATGACAAATTATGATCCTACTCATTCCCGTAATCTGATAATATTGTTAATAAGCCATAAAAAGGATAACTTGCATGGGGAATGGGAGGAAGTGATAGATGCCGGTATGATGCCTTTCTTATAGTAGTGGAATACCAAAACTGACGATTCGTGTTAGGGGGATTTCAGGCCCCCAGAAGATGCGTGTTAGGGGATTTCAGGCCCCCAAATGGTTGTGTCCCGGGCGGTCGGGAACTACTATAAGTATGAGCTATCAGTTCTTCATCAGCTTCCGAAATCCAATCTCGACTTACTTATATATGGATGTATGTGTGTTGAGATGTACACCAGGACACATACCTAGATATATGGGTCAGGCGAGTAATAATAAAATGCCAAGATAATAACTTGTTATGTTGCTCTACATGCTTGGTTATACCACTTGTCTCGTTACAATTGCATTCATCAAGTTTTACTTCGGATTTCCGGTTTTATGATTATTATACTATACCTGTTCATGTCCTGCTTTCTACTTGTATTCTAACCCGCCTGTCTCTTGCTCTTATCTGATCATCCTATGAGACTTCCCTGCTTGACATCAATTGTGGTATATCTACTTGCTCCTGTATGCTTGTGCCTACGGCACGGTTTTCATGTTTATGATCCAGATTTATCGATACACTTGTTCTTATCTTGGCTCGCCACCTGGCTTTCGCATCACCACTCGCCGGGGAGTTCTGACTCCTCTGGATCCTCATGTCCAGGTCATGGAGCTTGGAGCGTGTGAATCTCCCAGTTGCTGATCAGAGTGGCGCAGCGGTAGCGTGGATCTCCAGCAGACCGTTCAGAGCTCTATCCTTCCAGGCCCCCTGTGTGCCTCTCGAGTTTTCCTTTTGTACACTCGTGAGTGCCTATTGTACTGTTCATACTTGTACATCTACTTGTATTCTCGCATTTGCGCCTGTCGGTGATATAATATTCTTGTAATATTTATCACCTCTGGTGATAACTTTGTAATTGTACTCATGTCTTGGAATGTATAATGGACCACTTGCTTCCGTACTCTGATTCTTGCCTGTACTGATGCTTAGTGTATATACGTAAGTGTATTTCTGACCTGCGTATATACGTCGCAGTAACGTCTCCGTACCCGTGAGATCGGGGCGTTACAGGGTGGTATCAGAGCCTAGGCTCTACATCCTCAGTACGTCCAGATGGCAAATTAATGGTAAAGAAATTTGGAACTGGAATGCATGAGTCCTGGTTATACACTCCAACTACAAGTGCAGAGTTATCTATTCTTTCTTGATCATTCTTCCTTTGATTCCTAATCCCTTCCATCTTTCCCCTATTTTGGTTTTTCGAAGCCTTTATACCAACTTAAGATATGGATATACTAGAGGGGTAGTGGCTGGTTCTGAATAAAGCGATTATATGATCTCTTTGGCCAACTCTATGAAGCTCGGGTAGTCTCAGGATTGATCCACGATCGGGTTATCTTTCAGAAGTCGGTATTCAGGTTCTTCTACAGTTATTCTCTATTATTGGCTATATTCTTCGGAGTGATCGATGCATGGTCTTCAGAATTCTTGACTATCGGTCTTCTTTATTATGCTCAGGACTATCAGGGTTTTCTTTATCTTCAGTATTCTGGCTCATCCTCAGAGCGACATTAAGTATGCAGTGCAGCGGGAATTCTATTGCAAAGCTATGTTATCAGTCAGTATTATTCGGCATTGTTCGAAGGTTTATATAGCCGAAAGTGCAAAGGATGTCTATATTCTGATTATTGTTCAGTCAACTTGAGAGCCCTACCTATAGTGCTTCATATCTTAATTAGTATAATTCCCGTCCTTGTCCTCTTTGTGTTCAATTTACCCCTTATCGAAATTGTGAGCACGCAATTTTTTGTAAGGTGGATGGATTGTAACAGCCCGCTCCCAGAATACGTACTTAGTTGCGTATTCAGATTTTTGATCGTATTTTTCGATTTACTTCCTGTATTTGTTTTATATTATGAATTATTTATATGATCGTTTTGTCTTAGTCCGGATTCACGGACTCGAAGTCAGCCCTAATCTGAACCGAGAACTCGATCCTAGTGAATTGCTCGATTTGGTCTTTCTGGTATTTAGATTTGACCGATTTCAGTTTTAAACATCATTTTCAAATAGTTTAGATTTTCTGTGATTTTCTGAAATTTTCCTGAATTAAAATGAAAATCTTCAAAACCGGTGTCGACCAGTGCCGCTGACCGATTCCTGGATTTTTAATTTGCAAATGGAGTCAAATTTTGAGAAACCGCTTTCACAAATTTGCTTATAATAATATTTACTATCTTAATTCATTTTTTGAGAATTTTCAGAATTTATCAGATTTCTACGAGATTGGTGTACCGATATTGGCGGCCGATTTCAAGATTTTTAATTTAAAAACTATAAAGAATTTCTTGAAACGAATTTCACCATGATTCTTAGAATAATATTCTTAATTTTTGCGAATTTTTGCGGGTCGTTCCGAGATACTTGATTTTCGGACGATTTCGGTATTTTTCCGAAAGTTTTCCGCATCCACAACTAAATCCCGGGAATCCGCTACTCTAATTATTTTCACTTTTTCTTCCAAGAGAATATCTTCCTTTTTAATTTCTTTTCCTTTTTTTCCTTTTTCTTTCCTTCCTTTTCCTTCCACCAAATTCTCCATTCTTCCATTACTTTCTACAACTTTCCACCAAAAATATCTCCTCCACCAAAAATATCTTCTCCAAAAATATCCCAACACACTCAAACACCTCTCCCATCACCATGGCCGGCCAAGAGAGCCACCTCACCTCTCCATTTTACAAAAAAAACCCCTCCCTAAACATTTTTACATCACCTTCACAATTCCAATTCCTATATAAACTTTTCCTTCTTCATTCCACTTCATTTTTCTCTTCACCAAAACTTTAACCACCAACTCCTCCTTCATCTCCACCACAACCACAACCACTACAACTTCTCCAAACTCCCTACCTTCATCTTCTTCCTCCTCCTTCTCCATTTAAACCACCACAAACTCCAAAACTCCACCAAAGCCTCCACCTTCACCTTTACCTTCTCCAAAACTATCACCACAACAAACCTCTCCACAAAACCACCACCCCATCATCTTCTCTAGGGCCGGCCACCCTCCTTGGATTGGGGCCGAGCTCTTCTTCGTCGGCAACATCTCCGATGATTATTCCGGTAATCGTTCACGATTATTCCGGTAATCATTCTGGTGACAATTGCAACGACAACACTAACGTCACCACCACCATCTTTGCTTAACCTTTTTCATCACCATCTCACCACCATCTTCACTTCTACCATCACTTTCACCATCTCAACACCACCTCCATCTCCACTACTTCAACCTCCAAACATCACCTTCAGCATCACCTCCTTCATCTTCACCAAATAACACCACTAACCCGAAATCACCTTTCCCTTCCTCTCTTCCTCTCTGTTGATTGCTGACGCGGATCTTCACCCCGCGTCTAGGCAATTCCTTAACGCGATCCGCGCGTTCCTGTATTGACGCGGCGCGGAGCCCATGCCCGCGTCTGTGTCCTTCTCGTGTCAACACGACGCAGAGCCCATACCCGCGTCTGTGTTCTTCTTGTGTTAACGCGACGCAGAACCCACGTCCGCGTTCGTGTTCTCCTGGCGTCCTGACTTAAACGCAGGTTTCGCGTTTATGGCATCTATACGACGCGAACCCCGCGTCTGCTACTCCCGTGTCTGCTATTCCTGCGTCTGAGACTCCCGCGTCTGCGACCCCTGCGTCTCACTCTCAAACTCGCGTCCCCCTGTACATACTCTCTCTCTATGTACTCTCTCTATGTACTCTCTCTCTCCCCATGGACTTCTCTCTCTAGCTCTCACATTCTCTCTCCTCTCTCTTTCTTTCTCTCTCTTGATTTCCTCTTCTCTCTATCACCTTCTCTCTAACGCACTGACGCGTTGATTTCCTGGATTCCGGAGATCAGGAATTTCACTACGACTTAGGCGAGTGTTCTCGCTTTCTTCTTGGCTTTCCATCTCATCGGTCGACTTGTATTATTCACGATTTATGCTGTTTGGAACTAACACTTTCTTTGATTGTGTTCAATTATTGTTCTATCACTTGACAAGCTTGATATGTTAATACTTGTCATGCTTTTGCTTGATACCTACCATCTACATGCTAATACCTGACACCTGTCTGTATTACTTGACAACTGTTATGTCATCACCTGACACCCGACTTGCTACTTGACACGTGTTCCTTGTTCATGACATGACTTATTACCTATCACCTGCCAGATCACTTGTCACTATCATGATTAAAAGTTGATACCTGTTATGATTAACTCTCTACTCATGATTATCACATTACGGGAATGTAGTACCAGATCTCTTGTTAAGTACTCCAGTTATGCCTGTTATGAACTCCCGTTATGCTTGTTATGACTCCTGTTATGCCTGTTATGTACTCCTGTTATGACAAATTATGATCCTACTCATTCCCGTAATCTGATAATATTGTTAATAAGCCATAAAAAGGATAACTTGCATGGGGAATGGGAGGAAGTGATAGATGCCGGTATGATGCCTTTCTTATAGTAGTGGAATACCAAAACTGACGATTCGTGTTAGGGGGATTTCAGGCCCCCAGAAGATGCGTGTTAGGGGATTTCAGGCCCCCAAATGGTTGTGTCCCGGGCGGTCGGGAACTACTATAAGTATGAGCTATCAGTTCTTCATCAGCTTCCGAAATCCAATCTCGACTTACTTATATATGGATGTATGTGTGTTGAGATGTACACCAGGACACATACCTAGATATATGGGTCAGGCGAGTAATAATAAAATGCCAAGATAATAACTTGTTATGTTGCTCTACATGCTTGGTTATACCACTTGTCTCGTTACAATTGCATTCATCAAGTTTTACTTCGGATTTCCGGTTTTATGATTATTATACTATACCTGTTCATGTCCTGCTTTCTACTTGTATTCTAACCCGCCTGTCTCTTGCTCTTATCTGATCATCCTATGAGACTTCCCTGCTTGACATCAATTGTGGTATATCTACTTGCTCCTGTATGCTTGTGCCTACGGCACGGTTTTCATGTTTATGATCCAGATTTATCGATACACTTGTTCTTATCTTGGCTCGCCACCTGGCTTTCGCATCACCACTCGCCGGGGAGTTCTGACTCCTCTGGATCCTCATGTCCAGGTCATGGAGCTTGGAGCGTGTGAATCTCCCAGTTGCTGATCAGAGTGGCGCAGCGGTAGCGTGGATCTCCAGCAGACCGTTCAGAGCTCTATCCTTCCAGGCCCCCTGTGTGCCTCTCGAGTTTTCCTTTTGTACACTCGTGAGTGCCTATTGTACTGTTCATACTTGTACATCTACTTGTATTCTCGCATTTGCGCCTGTCGGTGATATAATATTCTTGTAATATTTATCACCTCTGGTGATAACTTTGTAATTGTACTCATGTCTTGGAATGTATAATGGACCACTTGCTTCCGTACTCTGATTCTTGCCTGTACTGATGCTTAGTGTATATACGTAAGTGTATTTCTGACCTGCGTATATACGTCGCAGTAACGTCTCCGTACCCGTGAGATCGGGGCGTTACAGGGTGGTATCAGAGCCTAGGCTCTACATCCTCAGTACGTCCAGATGGCAAATTAATGGTAAAGAAATTTGGAACTGGAATGCATGAGTCCTGGTTATACACTCCAACTACAAGTGCAGAGTTATCTATTCTTTCTTGATCATTCTTCCTTTGATTCCTAATCCCTTCCATCTTTCCCCTATTTTGGTTTTTCGAAGCCTTTATACCAACTTAAGATATGGATATACTAGAGGGGTAGTGGCTGGTTCTGAATAAAGCGATTATATGATCTCTTTGGCCAACTCTATGAAGCTCGGGTAGTCTCAGGATTGATCCACGATCGGGTTATCTTTCAGAAGTCGGTATTCAGGTTCTTCTACAGTTATTCTCTATTATTGGCTATATTCTTCGGAGTGATCGATGCATGGTCTTCAGAATTCTTGACTATCGGTCTTCTTTATTATGCTCAGGACTATCAGGGTTTTCTTTATCTTCAGTATTCTGGCTCATCCTCAGAGCGACATTAAGTATGCAGTGCAGCGGGAATTCTATTGCAAAGCTATGTTATCAGTCAGTATTATTCGGCATTGTTCGAAGGTTTATATAGCCGAAAGTGCAAAGGATGTCTATATTCTGATTATTGTTCAGTCAACTTGAGAGCCCTACCTATAGTGCTTCATATCTTAATTAGTATAATTCCCGTCCTTGTCCTCTTTGTGTTCAATTTACCCCTTATCGAAATTGTGAGCACGCAATTTTTTGTAAGGTGGATGGATTGTAACAGCCCGCTCCCAGAATACGTACTTAGTTGCGTATTCAGATTTTTTGATCGTATTTTTCGATTTACTTCCTGTATTTGTTTTATATTATGAATTATTTATATGATCGTTTTGTCTTAGTCCGGATTCACGGACTCGAAGTCAGCCCTAATCTGAACCGAGAACTCGATCCTAGTGAATTGCTCGATTTGGTCTTTCTGGTATTTAGATTTGACCGATTTCAGTTTTAAACATCATTTTCAAATAGTTTAGATTTTCTGTGATTTTCTGAAATTTTCCTGAATTAAAATGAAAATCTTCAAAACCGGTGTCGACCAGTGCCGCTGACCGATTCCTGGATTTTTAATTTGCAAATGGAGTCAAATTTTGAGAAACCGCTTTCACAAATTTGCTTATAATAATATTTACTATCTTAATTCATTTTTTGAGAATTTTCAGAATTTATCAGATTTCTACGAGATTTGGTGTACCGATATTGGCGGCCGATTTCAAGATTTTTAATTTAAAAACTATAAAGAATTTCTTGAAACGAATTTCACCATGATTCTTAGAATAATATTCTTAATTTTTGCGAATTTTTGCGGGTCGTTCCGAGATACTTGATTTTCGGACGATTTCGGTATTTTTCCGAAAGTTTTCCGCATCCACAACTAAATCCCGGGAATCCGCTACTCTAATTATTTTCACTTTTTCTTCCAAGAGAATATCTTCCTTTTTTAATTTCTTTTCCTTTTTTTCCTTTTTCTTTCCTTCCTTTTCCTTCCACCAAATTCTCCATTCTTCCATTACTTTCTACAACTTTCCACCAAAAATATCTCCTCCACCAAAAATATCTTCTCCAAAAATATCCCAACACACTCAAACACCTCTCCCATCACCATGGCCGGCCAAGAGAGCCACCTCACCTCTCCATTTTACAAAAAAAACCCCTCCCTAAACATTTTTACATCACCTTCACAATTCCAATTCCTATATAAACTTTTCCTTCTTCATTCCACTTCATTTTTCTCTTCACCAAAACTTTAACCACCAACTCCTCCTTCATCTCCACCACAACCACAACCACTACAACTTCTCCAAACTCCCTACCTTCATCTTCTTCCTCCTCCTTCTCCATTTAAACCACCACAAACTCCAAAACTCCACCAAAGCCTCCACCTTCACCTTTACCTTCTCCAAAACTATCACCACAACAAACCTCTCCACAAAACCACCACCCCATCATCTTCTCTAGGGCCGGCCACCCTCCTTGGATTGGGGCCGAGCTCTTCTTCGTCGGCAACATCTCCGATGATTATTCCGGTAATCGTTCACGATTATTCCGGTAATCATTCTGGTGACAATTGCAACGACAACACTAACGTCACCACCACCATCTTTGCTTAACCTTTTTCATCACCATCTCACCACCATCTTCACTTCCACCATCACTTTCACCATCTCAACACCACCTCCATCTCCACTACTTCAACCTCCAAACATCACCTTCAGCATCACCTCCTTCATCTTCACCAAATAACACCACTAACCCGAAATTACCTTTCCCTTCCTCTCTTCCTCTCTGTTGATTGCTAACGCGGATCTTCACCCCGCGTCTAGGCAATTCCTTAACGCGATCCGCGCGTTCCTGTATTGACGCGGCGCGGAGCCCATGCCCTCGTCTGTGTCCTTCTCGTGTCAACACGACGCAGAGCCCATGCCCGCGTCTGTGTTCTTCTTGTGTTAACGCGACGCAGAACCCACGTCCGCGTTCGTGTTCTCCTCGCGTCCTGACTTAAACGCAGATTTCGCGTTTATGGCATCTATACGACGCGAACCCCGCGTCTGCTACTCCCGTGTCTGCTATTCCCGCGTCTGAGACTCCCGCGTCTGCGACCCCTGCGTCTCACTCTCAAACTCGCGTCCCCCTGTACATACTCTCTCTATGTACTCTCTCTATGTACTCTCTCTCCATGGACTTCTCTCTAGCTCTCACATTCTCTCTCCTCTCTCTTTCTTTCTCTCTCTTGATTTCCTCTTTTCTCTATCACCTTCTCTCTAACGCACTGACGCGTTGATTCCTGGATTCCGGAGATCAGGAATTTCACTACGACTTAGGCGAGTGTTCTCGCTTTCTTCTTGACTTTCCCATTTCATCAGTCGACTTGTATTATTCACGATTTATGCTGTTTGGAACTAACACTTTCTTTGATTGTGTTCAATTATTGTTCTATCACTTGACAAGCTTGATATGTTAATACTTGTCATGCTTTTGCTTGATACCTACCATCTACATGCTAATACCTGACACCTGTCTGTATTACTTGACAACTGTTATGTCATCACCTGACACCCGACTTGTTACTTGACACGTGTTCCTTGTTCATGACATGACTTATTACCTGTCACCTGCCAGATCACTTGTCACTATCATGATTAAAACTTGATACCTGTTATGATTAACTCTCTACTCATGATTATCACATTACGGGAATGTAGTACCAGATCTCTTGTTAAGTACTCCAGTTATGCCTGTTATGAACTCCCGTTATGCTTGTTATGACTCCTGTTATGCCTGTTATGTACTCCTGTTATGACAAATTATGATCCTACTCATTCCCGTAATCTGATAATATTGTTAATAAGCCATAAAAAGGATAACTTGCACGGGGAATGAGAAGAAGTGATGGATGCCGGTATGATGCCTTTCTTATAGTAGTGGAATACCAAAACTGACGATTCGTGTTAGGGGGATTTCAGGCCCCCAGAAGATGCGTGTTAGGGGATTTCAGGCCCCCAAATGGCTGTGTCCCGGGCGGTCGGGAACTACTATAAGTATGAGCTATCAGTTCTTCATCAGCTTCCGAAAACCAATCTCGACTTACTTATATATGGATGTATGTGTGTTGAGATGTACACCAGGACACATACCTAGATATATGGGTCAGGCGTGTAATAATAAAATGCCAAGATAATAACTTGTTATGTTGCTCTACATGCTTGGTTATACCACTTGTCTCGTTACAATTGCATTCATCAAGTTTTACTTCGGATTTCCAGTTTTATGATTATTATACTATACCTGTTCATGTCCTGTTTTCTACTTGTATTCTAACCCGCCTGTCTCCTGCTCTTATCTGATCATCCTATGAGACTTCCCTGCTTGACATCAATTGTGGTATATCTACTTGCTCCTGTATGCTTGTGCCTACGGCACGGTTTTCATGTTTATGATCCAGATTTATCGATACACTTGTTCTTATCTTGGCTCGCCACCTGGCTTTCGCATCACCACTCGCCGGGGAGTTCTGACTCCTCTGGATCCTCATGTCCAGGTCATGGAGCTTGGAGCGTGTGAATCTCCCAGTTGCTGATCAGAGTGGCGCAACGGTAGCGTGGATCTCCAGCAGACCGTTCAGAGCTCTATCCTTCCAGGCCCCCTGTGTGCCTCTCGAGTTTTTCTTTTGTACACTCGTGAGTGCCTTTTGTACTGTTCATACTTATACATCTACTTGTATTCTCGCATTTGCGCCTGTCGGTGATGTAATATTCTTGTAATATTTATCACCTCTGGTGATAACTTTGTAATTGTACTCATGTGTTGGAATGTATAATGCACCACTTGCTTCCGTACTCTGATTCTTGCCTGTACTGATGCTTAGCGTATATACGTGAGGGTATTTCTGACCTGCGTATATATGTCGCAGTAACGTCTCCGTACCCGTGGGATCGGGGTGTTACACAAGCCTAAAAGCCCACCAAATTCTGATTTAATTCAGAATAAATTCGAAATGAAGAAATCAGGACAAAATCTTGGCATATCAAGAGGTTGAGAAGAATCCTCCCTGAATCAAGCGGTTGAAGCCACACAATCAAAGGCTGTTTCGTCAACGTTTGGAGCAGAAACAAGAAATCCAGTAGAAGAAACGGGCAAATCACCAAACCAGAAGATCCCCCCTTTGGTGTGGCCACCTGGCCACACCAGGGCCGCGGAAACGCGGTCCAAGTCGCGTTTCCGCGGCCAAGTGGAGGTTGTTGAGGGAGCGTTTGCTCCCCCAATCTTCCCGGGATCCTATCCTTTAGGTTTTTGCCTATAAATACTGATTTCAGCAAGGAAAAATGCAGCGAAGACTAGGATTAGAATTTGTGTTTATTTTCTTGGGATTTAGGCTCTTTGTTAGCTAGCACAAAAGTTGTAATCTTGTTTTTTACTTTGTAGTCCAGTATCAAAACTTGTGAGAAGAGAGGAATTGAGTGCTTGTACTTGAAGATTGAAGTGACATAAATACAAGAGTCGAGCCGCGTTTTCTTTCACTTGCAGTACGGTATGGTTTGCATTATTTCTATGCTTTCTTCTTCGTTTTCCATGGGTAACTAAACGGTTTTCTGGGTTCGCTATTGTAACTCTCTCTTGTTCTTCTTCTCTTCTGTTTTTAAAAGACCCAATGAATTATATGCATACCTTACTTAAAAGCCTTTCTTTTTGAAAGTGTTCTTGAAGGCACATGAGGATGGGTATGGATTGTTAAACTCTCACTTCTTTCATGAACATCTCTTGAATTGTTTTTACTTCATTCTTGCTTCTTCGCGCTTGATGATTTAATATTCAAATTCTAACGATTTCTCGAAGAAAAGACTAAACTCTTCCAACCATCTTATGTGTTTTACTTCAACCTTTCTAAAAATCAACTTTAAGTTTTGCAAATGATCACTTTGAGGCACTTAATATTTCAATAGAAGAATGAACAATTGAGTAGTGAGATAGTGAGCCCAGATTTGCTTCCTTACTATAAAACAACAAAACAATTCTCAAACTTTCTAAATCACCTTCTCCAAAACCTTTTCTAAAAGTTGCAATTTCTCTTTTAATCATCTCTTTCTTTCCATTCTCTTTTTCATAAAAAAAAACGAACACAATTCCTTGTTTTTAAATGATTCACCGAAAAGCTTACATCGCATTCCTCCTCGTGGACACGACCCGTTAGCCACAAGCTACACGGTAAACTCTTAAACTCTTGATTGTTCTTTCTTTTAGCAATCATCTATGTTTCCTAAGAAACATATCTCAAAGAATCAATCACATGCTACACACACTCATGTTCATAAATCACAATCATTACATCATGTTAAACGCCCTAAACATGTCCACTTCACACACTCATCATGCATTCATGTATGGTAAAGTTTATGCATGCACATATTGTGGCTGAAAGGGTCATTTGGTTAAATTTTGCTATGATAGGATAAATGCATCACATAATCATGTTTGGGTTCGAAATACTAACATTCAAGGACCCAAAAAAGTTTGGGTACCAAAGTCAACGGTTTTGTTAAATGATGTAGGTACATTCCAAAGACCAACGACGTAGGGAGCAGTGGTATCTTGATAGTGGTTGCTCAGGGCACATGATTTGGGATATCAACAACTTTGCAACCCTATCAAGATACCATGAAGGTGGCACCGTCACCTTCGGAGATGACGTCAAAGGAAAAAATCATTGGTATTGGTAATGTTAAACTTGGTACATCTCCTTTAATAGAAAATGTTATTTTAGTTGATGGCCTCAAGCATAATCTCTTGAGTGTTAATCAACTTTGTGATAAAGGTTTTAATGTTGTTTTTGATGACCTAGCATGTAGTGTTATTGATAGACAATCCAATGCATGTATATTTTTTAGATTTCGTGAAAATAATATATACATGATTGATATGTCTAAAATGCTATGCAATACTACTTGTTTGAATGCCTTCGATGATGACTCTTGGTTGTGGCATAGGAGATTATGCCACATTTCTTTTGACCATCTATCTAGATTAAACAATAAGGAAATGGTGAAAGGTATTCCTTTCTTGAAATTTAAGAAGGACCGCATTTGCGATGCGTGCCAACTTGAGAAACAAATCAAATTCTCTTTCAAATCAATCAAGGATATCATGATATCACGACCTTTGGAGTTGATCCATATGGATTTGTTTGGTCCTACAAAAACTAAAAGTCTAAGTGGGAATAGTTTTGCTTTCGTTTTAGTTGATGATTTCTCTCGTTTTACTTGGGTTTTCTTTTTAGAACATAAAAATCAAGCCTTTTCACATTTTCAAGCCTTTAAGAAAAGAGTTGAAAAGGAAAAAAATTTCTATTTTAAGAATAAGAAGTGATAGAGGTGGTGAATTCAATAACCAACCCTTTATCACTTTTTGCGAAGAACATGGAATTAAGCATGAACTATCTTGTCTAGAACTCCACAACAAAATGGAATCGTTGAGAGAAAAAATCGTACATTACAAGAGATGGCTAGGACAATGATAAATGAGTACGGTCTCCCTCAATACCTATGGGCCGAGGCCGTAAACACTTCTTGCTACATATCAAATAGGGTTTTCTTATGCAAAAACACTTCTAAAACATCTTTTGAGATTTATTATTCAAGAAAATCAAATGTTTCATACTTTAAAATTTTTGGTTGTAAATGTTTTGTTTTAAATACTAAAAATAATTTAGGTAAATTTGATGTAAAATCATATAAAGCAATTTTTGTTGGTTACTCTAACACTAGTAAAGCTTATAGAGTCTTCAATAAATCATCTTTGACTATTGAAGAATCTATACATGTAAAGTTTGAGGAATCTAATGTGTTTTGTCACGCCCCGCTTCTCAAAATACGCTGGAGTGGAGACGCGACACGAGTCGGTGACGCATATACACAAGGAAAATACCTCACGTATATGCGCTAAGCCTAAAGTAACCTGAACAAGCTATAAATCTGAACCATAATAATTAACGATCACTGCAATAATACATATAAGGGCTACACATGAATCTCAAAGGAAGTAGGAAATGAAATAGAAGGTAAGAATGATATACCATAATCAAAGAATAATAACAGGAATAAGAAAATGCAAGAATACTAGAATCAAAAAGGAAGAGTGTCCAGCTCCCTGCAAAGCGTACCATCTTATCGAACACCTGCATAATAGAACAAGCGTCCAATATCTGACGTGCAAATCCAGGGTCGTCAGAACGCGACCTGGTGAGTGTGTGTGTAAAGGGAAAAGCTCGTGCATATAAACAGGGTGCATAAAGCAGTAACAAGAATAGCTGCAGATATAAGATAATCAAATAACATGATAATATAAGCAACTGAATAACGATAGCAAGAATAAGAGTACAGGTACAAGACAAGTAAAACAACTGTAACAAACAATAGATGTCTAGGTGTATATCCTAGCAATATCACTAACCTAGTACATAATCTGGTCCTGGTTACAATCTTGTGTCTATCATAATGATATATATAGATATACAATCAGATGATTACGGTCAGTCACAATACATCAACAGTTTATTATTAATTATGTCAGCGAACACCAATTGTCACATGTAATAGACGCATCCCACACTACGCCTACCACACATGCCAATCGATGTCCTCAGTTATCGAAACTGATCGGTTGAAGACATTGTCCATGCTTTAGGTGGGTCCCGTGCATACCCGGGACCACGGCCCAGACTCCTGGCGCTGAACCAGGACCTACCGCAAGGTAGTCTGAAACATGTAAACAGGAACAGGTACATGTATAACATGTATAACAGGAACAGGAAACAGGACGGGGTGTCAGTCACCCCACGGGAACCCTGCAGTGGAACCCTCTTTCGGCTGCGCAACCTAAATCCTAGATCCACCCAAAAAACGGACGCTGTCTCCTCCATCAATCTCCCCAATCCCAGTGTAAGTAGTTCGTTATCATGTTTTAGTTTATCAAGATTATTTAATGTGCATGTTATTTAATTCCTGGGATAACTCGGTGGTAGTCACGGTAACAATATCAACATGTGAAAGTCAGGGTACGGTATAACAGGAGTATAAAATATCAAGGAACAGGATACCGGTATAACAGGAATGTATAACAAGTAAACATGCGGGTGTTGTTACTGTGTAATAATATTTTCCCAGCAATTAAGTAACATGGACAAGATAGTTATCAGGTAGATACAAAATATAGTCAGTCAAGTTCCTCAAGTGAATCAAAATATCCAGGGTAAACAATAACCAACTGTCATGAATAAAATAATCCAGGCAACATTATGAAGCAACTAATATTCTCAAAGTCGTCTCAAACTCTTACTTCTATCACAGTCAAACATACGATCCCAAAACTCAGCAACATATCGGATACAAGTTTCTAAGATCTATCAAGCCAAGTCAAATACAACCAATATCTATTCCTCATAATCATATCCTTCTATCTATAGCAAATACTATAGCTCAAGGGTAGAGTCCTCGATCTATAAGGAAGCTAAATACAGCAATCAGACTAGAGTTAGTCGACTAGGGGGAGGAGCAAGTCGACTAGGATAAGGGTTAGTCGACTAACAAGTATAATAAGTCGACTATAAAAGGGTACTGGTCGACTAACAGGGAAAGCAAGTCAACTAACATCTAAGTAGTGGTCAGCACAGAGGCCACACAACTTCCAGAACAGAAACTAGTCGACTAAGGATATGACAAGTCGACTAATATAAGATATTAGTCGACTAATAGGAATAGCAAGTCGACTAACAGGAGGAGTAAGTCGACTATAGGAAAGGGTCAGTCGACTAACATAGGTTACAGTCGATAAACAGAGTGCACAACAATTCTAAATGGAAACCTAGTCGACTAGGGGTCTATGGTAAGTCGACTAATAAGTGTATTAGTCGACTAACAAAGTGGGCAAGTCGACTAATACCCCTACCTGCACACCAGCTACTGAAATACACTCACACATGACTCCACAATCCCTTCAAATGCGCACCTGCTACACTCACTCACACAGCACACTACGTATACCACACACAGTGATACTCAGACACACACATTTGCACACGTGCGCGCACATGTACAGAAAATAAAAGTCACAACAGTTAAGCATAACACCTTTAACACATAGTCCCACGCACATGTTTATATAGATCCAAGTTTCTTAATAATGCACAGTACAGATAAAATCACTCACGCACACCCAAGTACTAATACACTGCACATGTAAACAAAGAAGGTAGGAGATAGAAAGGACTCACACAATTTAATCATGATTGCAATTATTTTAATCACACATATTCTGTTAAATGAATAGAGAGGGGAAAGGGAGACACTCACAGAAGAGAGGCGAGTGATTTCCTCCCAAGAACAATGCATGGGCTCTCAAACTCTGCATTTGAATTTGCTCCTTCCTGTCAAAATCCACCTTGCATACTTATAAAAAAAATAGGCCTACTGACTACATTTCTCACCATACCTGCAAGAGATCTCCCAACGAATATGATGTCAAGTACATCAATGAACGAAAGCGCCATCTATAGAGTTTCTGATCAGGTTGATCCACCATTGATTTGGGAAGAGATGGACTGTTAAGATTCAAAGCTCTAATCTCTCCTTCCCTCGTAGCTGTGCTGTCGCGCGCCGCAGAAGAGATCGGTTGCCGGAGACACACGCGGAGCTCGTCGGAGAGGCGAAGGAGGCCGGGGGGGTCCTGCTGGATGCGGCCTTGCCGCCGCTGCTGCAGCAGCCCTGCTACTGCTGCTGTTGCTGCTGCGGTGGCTCTGCTGCTGTTGTTGCGGCTGTTGGTGGTTCGCTGGTCTGGGCGTTGGGGACGTCCGGGTGCTGCAGTTGCCGTTGCCATCCGCTGCTGCTGCTGGATCTGCAGCAAGGCTGGTGGGTCTGCTGGATGTTGCTGATCCGTCTCCAACCTGCCGATGTTGTTCTGCTGATATTCCAGGCCTTCGAAAAGCTCTCGCATGCCATCACCTATTCCTGCAAAGGTTTGCCAGCTCTTCCCTTGGCTTCGACGAGCATCTCCAGTCAGATCTGGACTGTTTAAGGCTGAAAAATCAGATTTTTTGTATTTGCTGATCTGATAGGGTCTTACGGTTGGCTGTCGAGGAGGGGAGGGGATCCGGGGCTGGTCTGGACTGCTGATGCGCCACCAGAGGCTGATGTTGGGACGCTGCTGCTCTCAAGAAGAAGGGAGAGCACTCGGGGGTGTGGAGAGGCTGCTGGATCTGCCGCAGTCCAAAGGGAGGAGGGAACGCAACAAAAGATGAAGAGGTGGTGGTCCGGTGGGTGCTCCAACAAAGGAAGAAGGCCGTGGGGGATCTCGACGGAGAGGCGATGGCGCCTCGGGGCCTATAGGCTATGCACAGGGAAGGTGGGAAATTGGGAGCATAAGATTCTGGCCATGTGGCTGCGGGTTGTTGTTGCTGGATGTGGAAGAAAAAAAAGAAGATTAAGATTAGGTTTAGGGATTTAATTTAGAAGGTGATTATGAGATAAATATTTGGTTAGTTAAGATCTGATAGAATATAGGATTTGATGGAGATTGAGTTGTTAGGATTGAGATTTGGAGTTAGGATTTAGATTGGGTGGTTGAGATTTAGATATGGAGATAATGGGTTTTGGGTTTAGATCATGGGTATTGGATTATGAATGCTAAAGGGGTAATGGGTTTCGGGTAACGGGTTTGCTAATGGGTTGGGGGTTGGATCCAAATAGATAAATGGGTATTGAATATTCGAGTTTGAAATGGGCATATGATAACGGGTATTGGGTTTGAGGGTGTGGAGTAGGAAATAGGGAAGAAAGATAGTGGGTTATTGGGTATGGATCTAATGATAATGGGATCATAGGCTCATGGGTAAGGGAAATATGGAAAAGAATAGGAAATAATAAAGGTAGTAATAATAATAAGAATAATGAAAATAATAATAAGGTATTAATAATAACAAAAACAACAACAACAACAAGGATAATAATAATAATAATTACAAGAAGTAGTAGTAAATTACTTTAAATTGATAATCTTAATAAAATAATTAGTAGAGCAGAATAAATACTTTAGGAAAATAAAATACAGTATTACTAACTATGGGTATTACATGTTTGTTGAGAATGTTGTAGAAATAGATTGCCTAAATAAAGATATGGAGAGGATTACTTTGAAGGACTCACCTACTCTTGAAGACAAGCCAAAGGTTGATGAAGTTCAAGAAGTTGAAGTGGAGACAACACAACCACTTTCAAAAGATTGGAGATTCACTCATCATCCCAAAGATCTTATTATAGGTGAAGTATCAAAAGGGGTAACTACTCGTTCTAAACTTCATGATCTTTGTGGGCA
This sequence comes from Agave tequilana, assembly GCA_038442645.1. Lineage (NCBI taxonomy): Eukaryota > Viridiplantae > Streptophyta > Magnoliopsida > Asparagales > Asparagaceae > Agave > Agave tequilana. Next base: position 255,695 of record JAVJIF010002034.1, on the reverse strand, counting down.
CTATGCATTTATTTCTCATCTTGAACCAAAGAACATCCTCGAAGCCGAGGGCGACTCATATTGGTTGCTTGCCATGCAAGAGGAGCTTAATCAATTCGAGCGCAACCAAGTTTGGCATCCTGTTCCTAGGCCCCATGATAGACCAACAATTGGTACTAAATGGATCTTTAGGAACAAGTTGGATGAGTCGGGCAATGTTGTTAGGAATAAAGCTAGATTAGTGGCCCAAGGTTACACTCAAGTCGAAGGTATCGATTTTGAGAAAACTTTTGCACCCGTTGCATGTCTTGAAGCCATACGGATGACACTTGCATTTGCTTCATATAAAGATTTTAAAATTTTTCAAATGGATGTAAAAAGTGCTTTCTTAAATGGATTTATTGAAAAGGAAGTGTATGTTGAACAACCCCCCGAGTTTGTTGATCCTACACATCCGGAATTTGTTTTCAAACTAGACAAAGCTCTTTATGTTTAAAACAAGCCCCTAGGGCTTGGTATGAAAGACTTTCTTCATTTCTTATTTCAAATGGTTTTACTAAAGAAAAAATAGATACTACTTTGTTTACCAAACATGTTGAAAATGATATTCTTATAGTTCGAATATATGTTGATGATATCATATTTGGTTCTACTAATGAAAATCTTTGCAAAGCTTTTGAATCATGCATGAAGGAGGAATTTGAGATGTCTATGATGGGCGCTTAACTACTTCCTTGGTCTCCAAATCAAGCAAAGGAAGGATGGAATTTTCATCAATCAAGCCAAGTACACGAAGGAACTTATCAAGAAATTTGGGCTTGAAGGGGCTAAGACAAGCAAAACTCCCATGGCTACCACCATAAAGCTTGACAAGGATGAACAAGGTATAAATGTAGACATTAAACTCTATCGTAGCATGATTGGTAGTTTATTATATTTAACGGCTAGTAGGCCGGACATTATGTTTTGTGTATGTCTTTGTGCTCGATTTCAATCGTGTCCTAAAGAGTCACATTTGATTGCGGTAAAACGCATTATTAGATATCTTAAGGGCACAATTGAAATGGGTTTATGGTATCCGAAGACCGGACAATTTTTCATGACGAGTTTTTTGGATGCCGACTATGCGGGTTGTAGAGTGGATAGGAAGAGTACAAGTGGAACATGTCAATTTCTCGGTAATTGTCTTGTTTCATGGTCTTTCAAGAAACAAATTTCGGTAGCCCTCTCAACCGCCGAGATGGAGTATGTTGTGGCGGGGGCTTGTTGTGCACAAGTCCTTTGAATGAAACATACTCTCCTTGACTATGATTTGCATTATGACCATATTAAAATATTTTGTGATAATACTAGTACTATTAATATGACTAAAAATGCAAATCAACATAGTAAGACTAAACACATTGACATTCAATATCACTTTCTTAGAGATCATTATGAGAAAGGTGATATTGATATTGATTATGTTTCTACCGATTTTTAACTTGCCGATATTTTTACAAAACCACTAGACTATAATAGATTTTCTTTCATTTGTGGTGAATTGAATGTTTGTGTTATGGATTCATGAAATTTTTTTTTAAAATAATGTTTATTTTTACCCTTTTTGATGCATGACAAAAAGGGGGAGAAAAAGTTAGTTTATTAGTTTATTGTTTTGAGTTATTGTTTTGAGTTATTCTTGATGTTTTCTTTCCCATACAATTCATTCATGAATATAACCATTCATATATATTCATTCATATATATAGATTGATTTGAGGGGGAGCCTCCAAGCTCCTTTTCCCATTTTATTAGTTTATTGTTTTGAGTTATTGTTTTGATTGTTTTGAGTCATTCTTGATATTTTATTTCCCATACAATTCATTCATGAATATAACCATTCATATATATCCATTCATATATATAGCATGATTTGAGGGGGAGCCTCCAAGCTCCTTTTCTCATTATTTTTTTAAATAACTCATATGTTTTGTCATCATCAAAAAGGGGGAGATTGTTGGTCCAAGGTTACAATCACCCGGTTTTAGAGTTTTGATGATTACAAAACATATATAGTTATTTGTACTAATCATATTTTAGTATTTAAGTTTGTTTCAGGGTTCTATGGATTCAAGATGTTTTCTTCCCTAAAGGAAGGTAGTTTTGACTCAAGTTGACTCAATTCGGGATCAAGGATTCAAGTTATTCAATAATGCATACGGAGAAGCCTAAAATTGAAGATCTTGTAGTCATCTAGAACCATTGTAAGAAGTAGTTTGTTAAAGAGTGGGATATGATAAGTTGTGCTCAAGAAAACACACACATATATTCACTTTTCAAAGTATAAGTTTTTTTGGGTTATTTGGTTAAGGTGCATGATTGATTGATATACATGTCTCAAAATATTTCAAATTTTTATATCTAGTTTAAAACAAGTATTTCATCCTCTATAGCATGCTATTTAAACTTCAAACAATTTAAAATATTTCAAAAATTATTCAAAATTCAAAATTCCTTCTTTAAAATTCTGTTTCAGGCCTTACGGTCGACCGTCGACCGGATTTATTTCAGGCCAGATCGGTTGACCGTCCGGTCGACCGGGCCTCGTGTCTTTGGGCGTGCACGTCTGTGCACGCCTGCCGGTCGACCGGGTCAGTCGATCGACTGCAAGACCCTTAGTCTCGGGTTTTGTCGGTTAGCCTGCGGTCGACCGGACCGGTCGACTAAAGCCAATGGCTCTTTTGCCATGTGGCTTGCCGGTCTACCGGCCCGGTCGACCGACAGCCGTCAAAAGTGCCCAACGGCTCTTTCTTGAAATCTGTTTTGATTTTAATGCTTCCTACACATATTTCTGAATTCCTAGTGGCTAAACTCTACCCTAATGACCTAGTATTCATTATGGATGATATGAATTCACTCCCTATAAATAGAGGTCATTGGTTATGTGTTTGATAGAAGAAAAATTCATATTGTTTCAAGTTTTTCAAAAGAGAAGAAAGTTTACTTGAATTGCTTTTCAAAGTTCTTTCATTTGCAAAAGTTTTCAGTTGGTTTACAAGCTCTTTTTACTTCTTTACAACTGAAATTTTTCTCACTTCACTTCTTAAGCCAAAAATCATCTCCACTCTATAAGAAGTTGTAAGAGAGAGTTCGTGGTCTTTTGATTACCAAGTGACTTGTATTTCCTTGTGTTGAGATCCCTCTTGTGTAGAGGTTGGATTGGTTGGAGTTTGGTACTCCGGTCATGTGTAGACTAATTGTAATCCCCTTGGGTGTAAAGGTTCCGGTGTGAAAATTCCCTTTGTAGATTTAGTGGAAATCCTTCATAGTGGTGAAGGCGAGGACATAGAGCAGTGGCTCGAACCTCGAAACAAATTACTTGTGTTTGCGATTGGTTTACTTATTACTTTTCATTGCTTTACATTTCTATCTTGTGCTACCACTTGCTTGCTCTTCATTATTGCACTCATTTCATTTACTTGCATTTTTGGTCTTTACTCATTTCAACAAGAAAGCAATTACGCGTCTCAACTCATAATCAAGAGGAATTAAAGAGGAGAAGTTTTAGAGCCCTTCACGGGGAATTCGGCTTCAATTTCTTGTTTTGAGTAACCGCTTGCATCATTTATACTTAGTTGTTTAAAAAGATCATTAGATTAACATTAACACCTATTCACCCCCCTCTAGGTGTTTTTCATCAATATCCATGTTATTTCGATTACTGGGACGATATGGTGACGGTAACAATATCAATGATGTAACAATAACAATGTGAACAATATTACTGTATAAACGGTAGAACAATGGAATAATGCATATGTTACGGTCTAACAATATTTTTTTCAGTAACTTTCAATAACATGATCAATACAGTAACAATCATGCACCGTTTAATCAATATACGATTCATATAGAACTGCTTAAAATCTCATCCACTGATACTGGATAATAACAGTAATGAATCCATCACCCATGATCTTAATACAATCATCGTAAACATCAAGTTTCACTCCATGAAAAAGTAATTCGGTACGGTTAACCACAAGTTAAATAAATCAATATCCAATTCTCTTTCTTGTCGATCTACTCTAATCCTCTAAGTGGTTGTAACGCCCTGATCCTAAGTATACGGAGACGTTATGGCGACGTACATACACGAGGTGAAAACACACTCACGCGTACGTTAAGCCTCAGTACAGAACATAGCCTCCATATACACAAGAGTTCCAGCAGGAAATTAGTACAAGAATACCTGCAGAAAGAGGCTAGTGATCATAACAGATAGAAAAATAGGGATAAATAAGATAACAGAAACAAATCACAAAGATACCTATGAATGGGCTCGATGATGAGTCTCCTATGTGAACCCAATGGATTAGCCGACTAAATGATAACTCGAATCTCCAACCTGGGCACGCAAACCCAGGGTCGTCAGAAAGCGACCAGTGAGTGGTAAAATGAAGGAGGCAGTAATATATACTATAGTAATACAAGCACGATAATAATATATAATACATGATGTTGTCTTAGTGATACCATATAATAAGCATATAATAAGCAGTAGAAATATATAAACATGTCATCTTTTAATACCATCACTACCTAGCATGTTATCATCGGGTCATGTCTATAGTCGTATCCAGTTTATATAACAAAATAATGTTGTCTAGTGGTGACGTGATAGAAGTGAACATGCAGATGGGCATATGTAATATAATCATAATATGGTGTTGTGCATAGACAGTAATGATGTCGGCAAGGTATACAGAAAACAGAATATATGCAATGCAGAGTATACATATACATGAGTAGTACGCCACCTCAGAAGGTATAGCATGAAACAGGTAAAGTAACAACGCATACATGTAACATGATAGCGGATAAATGATTAGGAACAGTAACAAGTACAACCACACAATAGAATACATGTATCAGGCAAGTCATGTTATTTAGACAATAATAACAATCAGTACCGCCTGCTATTTTAATCAATCTCTTCCAGTGTCCCATACTACTGGCAGTTCATACTGGAGCCCGCACTCCAGTCGAACCCATCCGGACATGGCATACGGGTACCATTATCCAAACGAGAGAGTGATCAAATAACAAGTGTTCCCGACGTCACTATTGTTTATATCATTTTATTATGTTCGTTGGAAACCCAATGGCCAAGGAGCTCTAGTCAGGTGGGTGTATCCCGTGCATACCCGGGACAACGGCCTTAAACAGACCCCTGGCTGCTGAGACCAGGGCCAGCCCGCTAAGGCTGTAACATGTAACGGGAACTCAATGAGCTAAAATAATAACGGGAAACGGGAGCTCATGAGCTATAACAGACGGTAGCCAGCACTACCCCGTCCCCTGCAGTGGGACAAACAATGGATCCAGACATCCACCCGACTAGACCTAGTCAACCATCAAGTCTCCCCCATACCCAAGTTCTCTTTATTATCTTTCACTATACAGTATATCAGGAATAAGTACAGAACATGGTACATGTAACACGATAACATGACATGAGCTTTGTTGATAGCACGAAACACGATAACGGGAAACGGGAAACAATAGATGTGGGATTCTACAGGTGGCCCCCGTGGCTTGGATCCACGTGGCACTTAGTTCCACACATCGCATATCAATAGCTCATGTATCCAGTACGGGAATTTCAATATCAGAACCGGAAATAATCATATAACGGGAATACAAGACAAACTACTCATGTAACAATAATCCATGTGACATAAACAATGATCAATATAACGAGAATACAAGAATATCCGTGAGTAATGATATAATCCATGATCCATGTAACAGGAATACATAGACAATTAATGCATGTATACCGGTGAGTCTATATAACAGTGGTGTAAGAACATGAAGTAACTGTGCACAGAGTATTCATGTAGCGGTATCCAGTGTAATAGCATCTTAGTGTATCAGTGGTTCACAAACATGCAGTAATAATGTCATGAATCTCAGTATCTATGTAAGAGTGAGACATGTACATGGAACATCATGAATTAACGGTATCTAGTGCGTTCAGTGCTTTAGAATGTCCGTGGAACGGTGATCCTAGCACATGAACTATCAGTGTCGCGTATCCATGACATAGTGACAATATACATGTAGCAGTAATGAAGTGACAATGTCTAGTGAATTGGTGTCTCTATATACCGGTGGGACATAGTGTTGCGTGTAAGAGGATCTGTGTAATGGTGATACATGTACATGAGATAACGGTGTCCCGTGTGATAGAATATCCAAGTCATGGTGTGAACACTAATGTTAGCGTCTGGGGTAATAGCATCCACTCGAGTGTCAACTACTACTAATAAGAATAACGATTCTTATATTCTGAATACGGTAGGTGCCACAAAATTATTATATATACAGTATCAATTTATTGTTTACTTTACTGGTGACAATTGTTAACTTCTGAATCTCGATAACGAAACGATCAGCCATATATATCTCCATACATTTATCATAAATCAGGTAAGAAAATAAAGTATGATAACAATCCTATATGTTTACATTATGTATGATTTAATTATAGAGATTTACCAACAATTACATTTTAGTAAACAATAATAATAATGATTTCTGATAATCAAGTGTTATTAAATAAGGCAACCAACCAAGATTACTAAACATGATAAAATATAATTTATAAAATAAAAACACTCACTAACTAGTCACGAAAAGGTAGCTCTCTTCCTCACGATCGCAACGGATCCAGAATCGTCTAATTCGGAGTCCGGATGCTCCAGATATCGCCTGAAAACTAAACGTAATAGAAATGGGTTAAATATGCAAAAAAGATATCAATTGCAAATAATATAAAATATCAGGGGGTTTTCTGTAATATTACCTTTCTTGGGTTTGGATGCGGGTTCGGGCTGTTAACGGGTCGGGTTTGGATCCACGACCCAAACCCATAACTTAAATTAATGGGTAATGGGTAATGGGTAACGGGTCGGGTTTGGCCAAGTGGGTTTTGGGGTTTCGAATAAACCCAAATGGGTTATTGGGTTCACACCCATTTAAGGGTGTGAACCCATAAGGGATGCAGCAGCAGCTGCTGCTGCTGCTGCTACCGCGCGCGCAGGCCGGCCAGCTTTGCTGGCCGGCGGCAAGGGGGGCCCGCCGGCGGTGTGGCGGTGGGTCGGACGGAGTGAGGGTGAGGAGAGAGAGAGAAGGGGGGAAAATAAGAAGAAGGAGAAGAAAAGAAAAGGAAGAAGAAAAGGGAAGAAGGAAAGGAGGGGCGGCGGTGGTGCCGGCCGGGCTGGGGCGCGGCCTTGGGGTCGCGGCCGGGCTGGGGCGCGGCCTTGGGGTCGCGGCCGGCGGCCTGGCCGCTGGCGACGGGTCGGGCCTCTCCCGGGGCTTGCACAGAGAGAGGGAGAGAGTATAGGGGAAAGAGAGAGAAGAGAGAGAGAGAGGAGAGAGAGAAATTTGAGAGAGAGGGTTAGAAATGAGAGAGAAAGAGGAAATTGTAATTAAGAGAGAGAGAGGGAGATTTTAAGAGGAGAGAGAGGAGCTGAGGCGGTTAAGAATGGCGGTGGGGGAAGCTTCGTGAAGAAGGGAGAAGAAAAGAAAAAGAAAAAGAAAGATTAAACAATAATATTTTATTATTATTATATTGGCCCAATATTTGACCAGCTCCGAACGGTGCCCAAAAATTATAAAAAATAAAGAATATTATTCTGAGATGTAATATGAAAACGGTTTGAAGAAATTCAATCCGGTTTGCAAATTAAAAATCCCGGAGTGTCTCGCCGATCCGGGCGACACCGGTTTGGCCGGATTTTCGATAAATTCATAAAAATCCTCAAAAATACCCTAACGTGAATAATACGATTCTAAGACACACGGTGAAAGCGGATTCTCAAAATACCACTTCATTTGTAAAAGAAAAATCGTAAAGCCGATTATCAGTATCGGTCGACACCGACTACGGAGATTTTCCAAAATAATCCAAAACAATTCCAGAAAATCCTGAAAAATTTATAATATTAGAAAATAATTTTTGAAACTGACATCGGCTCAATCGGACTACCAAGGAGGTCAAGACAACATTATACGCCATATCGCGTACTGATACTGTGATACGTACACCAGGGATCAGGGGGTTACAGTGGTCAATATGTCTCTCCTCTAAATCATTAATGTATGCAAGTCTCAATATCTAAATAATTATACACTCCACTATATCTAAATAGTCATCATTATCAAAATCCAATTCAGATCATCGGTCAACCCTCAGTTCCATCAAGCTCAATCAAAAGGATCCAAGCCCAAGGTAACTAATCAAATATGAAAAAAGTATAATTCACTAGTCTTGCTCAGTCCAATCAAACACCTATTCCTCAACCCAAGGTCTACTTCATTCCAATTGAGCCTACTGACAAGTCTAATTCCAAGATCCCATCTAAATTATCATCAAATAAAAGGAATCAAACCTGATAAGTAACTCACATGACAAAATCTAAAATTCACATATATTAACACTAAATACTTATCTGATATATCACCACCGAAATACTCAGCTCTCTGACATCATAATCAGCTGAGACTAATGATTAACTATATATTTGTAAAATTTACTATGTTAATTAATCTGATCTGCTCCCAACTCAACTCAAATTATGTTACCATTTAGTACACTGACCAACCCAATCACTAACAAATCCAGTTAAATCAAATAATCCTAAAAATCGGTAAATACAGATACCACATCTTCATGATAAGGTGCTAACTCTATAGAAGTTAACCATCAATGATATAACCAATTCATCATCTATAACATGTTTACTACTCCCCAGGATGGTAGTAACGATTTTATATAAAAATCTATCATATATTTATCTGAACTCCCCACAAATAAACAGAATCAATCACTAGTCGTCAATCTCAATGAATCTCATGAAACCATATCACGCGCGACATATCAAGAAGACTAACACCCGAATCTATGGAAACAATCCAATTATATGAAATAATAGATAAGATGATTCTCATTAACGAATTCAATTATTAATCAGGATTTTATTAAGATGCTCATGTAATTTAAATCAATAAACATTAAATAAGGAACCGTCTAAAATAAATGATAATAGTATAAGAAATAAACACTCACATATATGACGTAGTTTTAGAACCGAATCGCCATCTGGTCTTCACTGCACGAACCGGTACTGATCTACGGATCATCTCATAGATCGGTCTTCGAATCGTCAGTGTATTGGGTCCATAATGGGTACAAATTCGATCTCTCGTTACCGAGTTCGGATCGTCAGAGCGAGTTCGAAATGCTGTAACACGCAACCAAACACACATAATACACTAATACATACACATACATACACCTATATACACACACATATATATACATATATACATACATACAAATACACAATATAACACACATTAATTAAAATACCTACACATGCATCTATATATACATTCCCATGCACTCATTCATATAACACACTCAACACACCCAAAATACATACATGCATTGTATAATATATATATATTAATACACTTACAACTTAATTAAAGGGAGAAAGAGAGAAACCTGAGAGAGTGGGGGTAAAGAAGCCCCACGACCAGCCATGGGGAGGAGGCGAGCGGGGGTTCGCCGAAGTTTGTCGATGGAGGAGCGAAGCCTTGTGACATGGCTAAGTAGGAGTGCTCACAGCCTGGGGTTGTGGGGATTTGGCTCGGCCAGCAGGGGAGTTCAGGGGGCTGCTGGGCTTGGATGGAGAGAGGAGAGAAGGGTTATGATTTAGGTTAGGAAATAGGATGGATTAGAGTGTGCTTATATAGGGTAAGCTATTGGGTAGGTGGGTTTGGGGGTTGAGATTAAATCGGATAATTAGTTAGGATTTGGGATTTAGTTAGGATTTGATTTTAATAGATAAGATTATGGGTTGGGTTTGCATTTAATACATAGGATTTAGATTATATATTAGTTAGGATTTGAATTAGTTAAGATTAGGATGGATTTGTTGTTAGGATTTAAGATTAGTTGTTTAAGATAGGATTTAGTTGTTAGGATTAGATATGATTTTGATAGATAGTTTAGGATTTGGTTAGTTTAAGATTTAGATGAAATAGATAAGATTCTGGGCTGGGATTTAATGGATGCAGGCCTATTAGATATGGGTTTAGATAAAGGGTAATGGGTAGCGGGTTTGGGGTTAAGATAATTTGTTAGTTAGGATTTGATTTAGTTATTAGGATTAGGATTTATGATTTAGTAGTTAAGGTTGGGATTTGATTTGTTAGAATTAGATGGGGATAGGGTTAGATTAGGATTTATTTGTTAGGATAAGACTTTAGATATGATTAGAATTAGATAGGATTTGCTTAGTTAGGATTTTATTTATTATTTAAGATTAGGATTTAGATAAGATATGGTGATTGGGTTATAGGGTAATGGATTGAGATCTTATTGGATTTGGGTCTATATAAATGGGTTGGATTATAATCAAGGAAATAGGAAAACAGGTCAACAAATAATGGGTATAGGGAAAAAAATCAAGGAGAAAAAATAATAATACAAACATAATATTAATAATAATAATGATAAATAATAATAATTAACCATGTAATAATAGAAATAAATAATAATAATTAAATTGTTAATAATAATATTCTAATAATAATAACGAACAACATAATACCAATACATAATATTAATAACAATAATAGTTAACAATACTACTAATAATAACTAAAATAATTATAACAATAGCAATAATAATAATAATCATAATGAAACACCCATTACTAAGAATAACAATTAATAACAATAATAATAGTAATTAAAATATCAATAAGTAATAATGGCAAAAATAAATAAAGCCACTGCTAATATTTTAAAATAATTTGCATATCTAATAATAGTAATAACTATAAATCAAGTTAAAGAATAATAATAATATAATCAATAAAGTGAAATAAATACTTAGAAAATAAAAAAATACGATATTTTAAACTAGGGATATTACATTCTATCCACCTTATAAAAATTTCGTACTCGAAATTTCAATAGGGCAGGGAATGGTAAAAGAAATCAAGGGAGAAGACAAACAAACTTTCATGTCGATTCTTGGCGCATCATAAATCCACCATACTTCCGTTACACTACTTCGATTTCTGCTATCGGCTTCAGCATGGAGTGACCAGTTCCAAGAGATAGAATCAGGGAAATAGAATCAATAAAAGGGACGGGAATCAAGATGGAAACCCTGATTTATCTAAAGAAGAGATGAAATCAGGGATATCAAAAGATCAAATAGATGGATTTTCAAATAGAGGACGGTCAATTCCAATTGGAGTTGATATCATTGTATGGATAGTATATGTATATTACAGTGTAACATAACATGTTTCAGGTCACTGGTAAGAACAGGTCCTTTTTTATTTCAAATCTAGATCTGACACCAAGAAAATCCTGTCACGCCTCGCTTCCCAAAATACGTGGAAGCGGAGTTGCGACGAGAGTCGGCGACGTATATACATGAGAAAATACCCCACGCATATACGCTAAGCCTAAAGTAACATGAACAAGCTATAAATCTAAACCAAAATAAATCAACGATCACTGCAATATTACATATAAGCATCCACACATGACATCATATAAATAAAGAACTGAAACAAAGACTAAATCTGATATATATCGAGAATCAGAAAATAACAGGAAGACAAGAGAGATAAGAATATCAGAACCAAAAGAGAGAAACTTCAGCTCCTCGCGAAGCGTACGAGCTCAACGGACACCTGAACAATAAGAAGGAGTCCAAATCCTGGACGTGCGAATCCAGAGTCGTCAGAACTGACCTAATGAGCGTGTGTGTAAAGGGAAACGTGCTCATGTAAGCAATAACAACATGATAAGCTGAAATAAAAGATAACAAATTAATCCATATCAAGAACAAAGTTGTGAATGATATATAACTGATATCATGATAAAAGAAACCACTAATGTCAAAATGTGTAACTTAGTATATGTCTCTAATCTGGTATACAATATGATCATGTGTACAATCATATGTCTATCATAGTTATATATATGTACAGTCAGGTGAGTATGGTCAGTCACAATACATTATAATAGTTTATCATTATTAATTATGTCAGCGAACACCAACTGCCACCTGTAATGGACGCATCTCATACTATGCCTATCACACGTGTCAATCGAAGTTCTAAATTATTGAAACTGATTGGTTGGAGAAATTATCCATACTTTAGATGGGTTCCGTACATACCCAGAATCACGACGCAATCACCTAGCACTGAACCAGATCCTACCGCTAGGTAGTCAATAACAATAACAATGTATCAATAACAATGACAATATGAACAATACGGGATGTTAGTCATCCCGGAACCCTGCAGTGGAACCGTATCTCGGCTGCGCAACTTGTATCCCAGGTTCACCCAAAATATAGACATTCTCCTCCATCAATTTTCCAATCGCGGTGTAAGTTGTTCAGTTATATTATTATTTAGAACAATCAATATCCATGTTATTTCGATTACTGGGACGATATGATGACAGTAACAATATCAATGATGTAACAATAATAATGTGAACAATATTACTGTATAAAAGGTAGAACAATGAAATAATGCATATGTTACGGTCTGACAATATTTTTCCAGTAACTTTCAATAACATAAATCAATACTGTAACAATCATGCACCGTTTAATCAATATACGATCTCATATAGAACTGATCAAATCTCATCCACCGATACTGGATAATAACAATAATGAATCCATCACCCATGATCTTAATACAATCATCGTAAACATCAAGTATCACTCCAAGAAAAAGTAATTCGGTACAGTAAACCACAAGTTCAATAAATAAATATCCAATTCTCTTTCTTGTCGATCTACTCTAATCCTCTAAGTGGTTAATATGTCTCTCCTCTAAATCATTGATGTATGCAAGTTTCAATATCTAAATAATTATACACTCTACTATATCTAAATAGTCATTATTATCCAAACCCAATTCAGATCATCGGTCAACCCTCAGTTCTATCAAGCTCAATCAAAAAGATCCAAGCCCAAGGTAACTAATCAAATATGAAAAGGTATAATTCACTAGTTTTGATCAGTCCAATCAAACACCTATTCATTCCAATTGAGCCTACTGACAAGTCTAAGTCCAAGATCTCATCTAAATTATCATCAAATAAAAGGAATCAAATCTGATAAGTAACTCACATGACAAAATCTAAAATTCACATATATTAACATTAAATACTCATCTGATCTATCACCACCGAAATACTCAGCTCTCTGACATCATAATCATCTGAGACTAATAATTAACTATATATCTGTAAAATTCACGATGTTAATTAATCTGATCTGCTCCCAACCTCAACTCAAATTATGTTACCATTTAGTACACTGACCACCCAATCACTAACAAATCTAGTTAATCAAATAATCTTAAAAATCGGTAAATACAGATACCACATCTTCGTGACAAGGTGCTAACTCTATAAAAGTTAACCATCAATGATATGACCAATTCATCTTCTATGACATGTCTACTACTCCCCAGGATGACAGTAATGATTTTATATAAAAAAAATCTATCATACATTTATCTGAACTTCCCACAAATAAACAGAATCAATCACTAGTCGTCAATCTCAATGAATCTGATGAAACCATTTCACGCGCAACATATTAAGAGGACTAATACCCGAATTTATGGAAACAATCCAATTACATGAAATAATAGATAAGATGATTCTCATTAATGACTTCAATTATTAATCAGGATTTTATTAAGATGCTCATGTAATTTAAATCAATAAACATTAAATAAAGAACCATCTAAAATAAGTGATAATAGTACAAAGAAATAAACACTCACATAAAATAACGTGGTTTTGAAATCGAATCGCCGTCTGGTCTTCACTACGCGAACCGGTACTGATCTACGGATCATCTCATGAATCGGTCTTCGAATCGTCAGTGAATTGGGCACATAATAGGTTCCGAATATCTCGTTACCGAGTTCGGATCGTCAGAGCGAGTCCGAAATGCTAAACACACAACCAAACACACATAATACATTAATACATGCATATACATACACCTATATACCCATGCACTCATTCATATGACACACTCAACACACCGAAAATACATACATGCATTGTATATATATATATATATATATATATATATATATATATATATATATATATATATATATATATATATATATATACACTTACATCTTAATTAAAGGGAGAGAGAAAGAGAAACATGAGAGAGTGTGTGTAAAGAAGCCTCACGACCAACCATGGGGAGGAGGCGAGTAGGGGTTCACCAAAGTTCGCCGACGGAGGAGAGAAGCCTTGTGGCATGGCTAAGGAGGAGTGCTCGCAGCCTGGGGTTGTGGGGATTTGGCTCGGCCTGCAGGGGAGTTTAGGGGGCGGCTGGGCTTGGATGGAGAGAGGAGAGAAGGGTTATGGTTTAGGTTAGGGAATAAGATGGATTAGAAGGTGCTTATATAGGGTAAGCTATTGCGTAGGTGGGTTTGGGGTTGAGGTTAAATAGGATAATTAGTTAGGATTTGGGATTTAGTTAGGATTTGATTTTAATAGATGGGATTAAGGGTTGGGTTTGAATTTAATAGATAGGATTTGGATTATATATTAGTTAGGATTTGAATTAGTTAAGATTATGATGGATTTGTTGTTAGGATTTAGGATTAGTTGTTTAAGATAGGATTTAGTTGTTAGGATTAGATATGATTTTGATAGATAGTTTAGGATTTGGTTAGTTTAGGATGTAGATTAAATAGATAAGATTCTGGGCTGGGATTTAATGGATGCAGGATTATTAGATATGAGTTTAGATAATAAGGGTATAGATAAAGGGTAATGGGTAGTGGGTTAAGATAATTTGTTAGTTAGGATTTGATTTAGTTATTAGGATTAGGATTTATGATTTAGTAGTTAAAGTTGGGATTTGGTTTGTTAGTATTAGATGGGGATAGAGTTAGATTAGGATTTATTTGTTAGTATAAGATTTTAGATATGATTAGAATTAGATATGATTAGATAGGATTTGTTTAGTTAGGATTTTATTTATTATTTAGAATTAGGATTTAGATAAGATTATGGTGATTGGGTTATAGGGTAATGGGTTGAGATCTTATTGGGTTTGGGTCTATATAATGGGTTGGATTATAATCAAGGAAATAGGAAAACGGGTTAACAAATAATGGATATGGGAAAAGAATCAAGGAGGAAAAATAATAATACAAACATAATATTAATAATAATAATAATGATAAATAATAATAATAATTAATCATGTAATAATAGAAATAAATAATAATAATTACTCTAGTAATAATAACCAACAATATAATACCAATACATAATATTAATAACAATAATAGTTAACAATACTACTAATAATAATTAAAATAATTATAACAATAGCAATAATAATAATCATCATCATATGAAACACCCATTAGTAAGAATAACAATTAATAATAATAATAGTAGTAATTAAAATATCAATAAGTAATAATGGCAAAAATAAATAAAGCCATTGCTAATATCTTAAAATAATTTGCATATCTAATAATAGTAATAATTATAAATCAAGTTAAAGAATAATAATAAGATAATCAATAAAATGAAATAAATACTTAGAAAAATAAAAAAATATACAATATTTAAATTAGAAATATTACAACAATTGTGCAAGCAAAAATATACACTGAACCGCTCTTCTAATACTCGGCCAAAACATGAGTGACACTTGAGACTTGGCTCCGATCTATCCTTTTGTACACAGAGTCTCTCTCTCTCTCTCTCTCTCTCTCTCTCTCTCTCTCTATATATATAATATATATATATATATATATATATATATATATATATATATTATATATATATATATATATATATATATGAGAAAAATGTATATCAGCCCGCGGGCTGAGAGTATTCTCTCAGCCTACGGTGACGTGGCTCAATTTGTCACCTCACTGACTTGCGGCCCGCTTTTAGGTAGAAGTTAAATTACCAAATACCCCTTATGATAACTTTTCCTTATTGTTTATTATTATTTTCCCCCCTTTTATTTTTGCCGCTCTTTATATGATATAAATTACTTTTCACCCTATTTCCTGACCTCTTTTTGAAAGATCTAGTTTCACCTTTTCAGTCTGCGATAAACTTTTTTTTGAAAATATAAAATCTTTTGAGATCAATTTTTTTCTGCAAAATATTTAATGTCGACGTCTGAGCAGTATACCGGCGATCTTAATATGGAAGATATTGCATCTGGTTCTACTTTCTCTCAGAATATTGAAAATCTTGAAGGGTTGACATCTCTGCATGCCGATCAACAGGTTTTAATTGTTTATATCTATTTTAAAAACAATTTCTTAAATATTTAATGTTTTCTCTTTAGACTATGAGGTACTGCGACCGTTTTAATATTCGGTCGCAATCTTATTTGAAAATAATCTCCGGCTGTGAATTCTTTTTTTCTAGGGTATGCGTCTTAGGTCGCAGTCTTTAGTAAGGAGTAATATATATTTCTTCACATACGGATAACTGCGACTTAGGTCATAGTCTTTAGTAAGGAGTAATATAGATTTCTTCACATGCGGATAACTGCGACTTAGATCGCAGTCTTTAGTAAGGAATAATATAGATTTATTCACATACTGATTACTGCGACTTAGGTCGCAGTCTTCAATAAGGAGTATTATAGATTTCATGCCGTATGTGAAATCTTATTTTTATTTACTGCGACTTAGGTCGCAGTCTTTAGTAAGAAGTAATATAGATTTCTTCTCATACGGATAACTGCGACCTTGGTCGCAACAGCTGATAAGAAGTAAATTGTTTTCATCTCTTATGCGACCTTGGTCGCATTTATATAACTTATATTTTAGAATACAGTGATATCTAAAAAATATTTATATTCATTTAATTTGTGTAAATTCTTTTTGTAGGATATGAATGCACATGCAGAAATGTCTGGAAGCTCAGATAAGTTTATAGGGAAACAGTTCCTGTCGCATATGGAAGCATACAATTTTTACAATTGTTTTGCAAGGAATAGAGGTTTTAGCGTGAGAAGAAAAGTACAGATAAGTCACGGAAGCCTCTTCATGAGATTATTTGCAGAAGATTTTGCTGCAACAAGGAAGGGCTGAAGAAGTTGTGTGACAAAAGACAAGAGGGGCTTACAGTGCATCGTCGAGTTAACACTAGAGTATCTTGTCCTGCTGAGATGCATATCCGTCTTCGTTTATTGTTGGACTCAACTCGATATTGGGTTATCACAAAATTTGTTGATACTCATTCACATGAATTGTCTAGCCCGGATAAGGTACATCACCATTACTCTCACCAGACTCATCGTTCAACAATTAGCAGAAGCATTATGAGCAATCTGGTTGATGTTGGAATGCGGCCTTCAAATATTTCCCGCGTTGTTAATGCAATGAGCCAGGGAGAAGGCTGTGAAGAAGTGCGCCCTCAACAAGTTATTGATTTCACTCGTCAACGTAGAAATAACTGCGGTCATGAGTTTATTGCTATTATCAAATATTTTCAAGAGAAAGCCGAGACCGATCCAGAATTCTTCTTTTCAAGTGAAGTTGATAACGCGGGCACACTTAGAAGCATTTTTTGGGCTGATGGAAGAGCTATTTCCTCGTATCTGAGCTTCTGTGATGTGATCATTTTTGACACCACATACAGGACTAATCACTTGAGCTTGCCATTTGCTCCATTCACTGGAGTAAATCATCACCGGCAGTCAATTTTGTTCGGCTGTGCAATGCTTGCTGATGAGCAGAGGGATACTTTTGTTTGGTTATTCCAAAAATGGCTCAAGTGCATGCATGGAGTTGAACCGAAGCTGATTATTACTGATCAGGATGCGCAGATTGGTGAGGCCATCAAGATTGTTTTCTCGACGTCTCGGCACCGTTACTGTTTCTTGCATGTACGGAAACATATTGCCGAGCAACAAATCCCAATGGCTAACAAGTATGGAGAAGATATGGTCTCCGATTTCCATGCTTGGTACACCTCCCGCGATATAAGCACTTGTGAGGAACGATGGCGTCTGATGAGTGAAAAATATCAATTAGAAGAAGAAGATGGCAGTTGGTTGATGAAGATGTACAGGCTTCGTGGACATTGGGTTAATGCATATCTCAAGGATGTTTTCTGTGCTGGAATGACAACCAGTCAGAGGTCCGAGAGTATTAATTCCTTCTTTGATGGTTTTGTTAACTCAAACACTAAACTAGTGGAATTTGTTCACCAATATGATAAAGCCGTTGCTTCCCGTCGTGCATCTGAATCTCTTCAAGATTTTAGGGGTTTGAATTCTGTGCCCAATTGTACAACCAATCCATATGAGATACAGGTTTCGAAGTTGTATACACCGAAGATTTTTCAGTTGTTCCAAAAGGAATGGGCAGTTGTAATGACACTGTTTTCAGAAGAGGTAGAACAGGACAAACCTGGATCAACATATTTGGTTGGTAATTTTTCAGAATCAAAAGACAGTTGGGAAAAGGTCAGTTATGATAAGCGAGAGGAACTTCATGTTTCTTGCAGTTGCTCGTTATTTGAAACAGAGGGTATCCTATGTAGACATATTCTGTATATTTTGTGGCGCAATTACGTTACACATATACCGGAATCATATATACTTCAGAGATGGAGGTTGGATGCTCGTTACAAAAACGTTGCAATTGAAAATGGCATGAGGCCTTTTCCCAGCCAAGGCACTCCACGGACGGCTAGATTGTGGACAGTTCGTTCAAAATTTAATGCAATTCTGGACATGGTCGCTGATTCTGATGAAAATATTTCAAAGTTAGAGGGAGTTTTGGAAAGTTTTGCCCAAAATACCACTAGAGAATACAGCGCAATGTCAGAAAATGATCATTCATCACATCCTAAGACTGCCGTTGGTTCCAGTGGATCCGTTGTCATATTGCGAGATGGTGAAGAATTGAATATACGTGATCCAATTGGTCATGTACCAACCAAGGGGAGACCTAGAGCTGCATCCAGGCTTAAGTCTGGTTTTGAAGATTCTATATATCAGAAGGAAGTTAAGCATCGAAGATGTGGTAACTGCCAAGAGCTGGGCCATTACAGGACTGGTTGTCCGTTAATGGTATATTACATTAAACCTGTTAATCATTTTTTTTATAACGATTAATCTTTAAAATTCTTACTATTTATTTTTTTTATTGGCAGAAGAAGTAGGTTTGTGTTGCCTCCATCTCGAAGGAATAAAGACTTCAATTTTTATGAAGTGCGACCAGGGTCGCACAGTGTAGAGAGATTAAGTCGCATTCTGACACTGGCGTGTAATTATAATCAGATTTATTATCATTCTTTGATTTCTACTGTATTATTTTTGTATGTACTTGTACTTTAAAGTTCTACTTTATAGTTTAATTTTTTTTGTACATAATGTAGTCAGAGACTTTGGTCGCAGTGTACATGATTAATTGCGACCAAGGTCGCAGTGTTGTTATTGATAAAGATGGCCAGCAACTGCAATCTAGGGTCGCACTACATGTACTGCGACTTAGGTCGCAGTACGTTAGGTAGGTGTTTCCTTTATATTAACACGCATAGCGACCAAGGTCGCAGTGTTGTTGTTGATTAAAACATTGCCGCCATCA
Source organism: Agave tequilana (assembly GCA_038442645.1). Classification (NCBI taxonomy): domain Eukaryota; kingdom Viridiplantae; phylum Streptophyta; class Magnoliopsida; order Asparagales; family Asparagaceae; genus Agave; species Agave tequilana. Next base: position 235,988 of record JAVJIF010002034.1, on the reverse strand, counting down.
ACTGCGAACAAGGTCGCATTGTATTTTATTAAGACTTCGGCTATCAACTGTCGCAACCTTCTTTTTAAAATTTTGAGGTGGTGAAGACTTAAGTCGCAGTACGTTAGGTATGTGTTTCCTTAATATTAACACGCATAGCAACCAAGGTCGCAGTGTTATTGTTGATTAAAACATTGCCGCCATCAACTGCGACCAAAGTCGCATTGTATTTTACTAAGGCTGCGGCTATCAACTGCGACCAAAGTCGCAACCTTCTTTTTAGATTTTTTAGATGGTGAAGACTTAAGTCGCTGTACGTTAGGTAGGTGTTTCCTTTATATTAACACGCATAGCGACGAAGGTCGCAGTGTTGTTGTTGATTAACACAATTACTGAAGGCATGTTTATTTCTAACATCAGTACGCAATAGTAAAAGCCAAGTTCTAACAAATGAAGACTGTAAATAATCAATGGAACTTATAATAAATAAATGTATAGAAATGTGTATAAATTAAATCAATACAACAAAAAAATTATGCAATGAATTGCACTTGAAATATTTTTTACATTTATAAAAAAAATTGTGGTATATCAATAATTTGTCAACTATCAGTCTTCATATGTCGTATGTCGTATAATGTCTGTTTCTTCATCCCAACTCTTCTCTACATCTGCAAGTATCATGTATGCAAGCTCACTTCTTAGTTTCTGTACACCATCAACCGTAACAGCATCAACAGCTGATAGATGATAGCCAGACGCTATGCTTTCCATGTACTTGCATACATATATAGCGCAATCAACACTGAAATTTCCATAGAGCAATCATTAAATGAAATTAGATTTTGTATCAAAAAAAGTAGAAAATATGAAATGAAATTAGATGTCAAAAATTTATATACCTGTTTGCTTGTTGGGGGCATTTTGCGTATTTTATTTTAATTTTTCTCATTATTTTTTGAAATGAATCTCAAAAAATCTCTAATAATCTTTCTTTCTGCAATGTCAATAGGAACAAAATTAGTATTAATCAAATTAATCAAAATATTAAATTTCAACTCACCATTATTCTTGCATCTCTTTGGTAAAGTTGTGTTATACTACTTTTTTTGTCAGCTGGGACCAAAGAGTTGTAAAAAATCCACTCTTCTGTGGTGCAATCGAATACCAGCAAGGTCCAGTGAAATCCCTGCTCGTCGGCACTATGTTTGTGATTGATCGGGAAGAACATGTACTGCACGTCAGCTGTCCAGTTTTTCAACAGCTTCTGCTTGATGAAATGACCTTCCAGATCTTCAATTTTATTTACAACACCGTGCTGCGGACAAGAAGAAAAAATTTAAATCAAATTCAAAATGAATTTAAAATATAACAAAAAATTATAAACTGCGACCTTAGTCGCACTATATTATTTAGTCGCAGTATATGAGTTAGTAGCAGTACATTTTAATTATAAACTGCGACCTTGGTCGCAGCTCCGACCTTGGTCGCAGGTCGCAGCTGTTACATTTTGTCGCAGTACCTGAGTTAGTAGCAATACATTTTAATTATAAACTGCGACCTTGGTCGCAGATCCGACCTTGGTCGCAGGTCGCAGCTGTTACATTTTTGTCGCAGTACCTGAGTTAGTAGCAATACATTTTAATTATAAACTGCGACCTTGGTCGCAGGTCGCAGCTGTTACATTTTGTCGCAGTACCTGAGTTAGTAACAATACATTTTAATTATAAATTGCGACCTTAGTCGCAGTACATGTGTTAGTAGCAGTACATTTTAATTATTCACTGCGACCTTAGTCGCAGTACATGATTTATGCCTACACAGAGATAGAGAATATTAGTAATCTGTTCCAGAGTTGATATTACATTAACCGTAAAGGAGAAAGTAGATTTTTACCCAAGCTTCGCTTCGGAAGAATATGTTTTTTAATCCTTCTCTTTTCTCAAGATGCTGCATGTAGAAATGAATTACATTTGCATCTAAGTCTCTACTGAACATCAGGTCCTCAATGTCATTCCTTGAAATGATGATTGAATTATTGGTATCCTGATACGCAGTAGAACTGCAAGATATTCAAAACAAAGTTAGTAATTTAATTGTTCTTATATAAAGGTATAACAGAATTTTTTTGATATGAATTAACTTGCTCAGAGTAGGACTTGTCGAAGAAATGTTTTATAAGAGCTTGTTGATGGGGCTGCAGAATTCTGTATGATGTGGTTTCGGTCAATTCTGTCGATTTTGGCTCAGTGGAGGAAATCTCTTTGTCGCCGAATCCAGCGGTAGAACTCGCAGCCGCAGGCTGTGGAAGAGGATTTTCATTTTTTTCTTCTTCTGTTTTGGATAAACAAAGTCGGAGTCATCGCGATCTCTTTCAGCGCGTTTTCGTTCTTTGACTCCCCTTTCTATTGTTCCTTTAGAGGTTTCCAAAACAGCTTCTTTTGAGGATTGCTTCTGAGGCGGAGTATGTTCTTGAATTTCTTCTTCAGAAGCTCTATCTCTTTGGATTTCTTGAGTCATTTGAGTTAGATTCAGAGAAAAACTTGGAATATCTCCCCAGTAATAATTAAAACAGACTCAGAACCCATGATTTTATTCTCTTCCAGTTTTTCTTCTTCTCCTCTTCAGCCTGCTTCTTCATCTGCTCCTTCATTCTTTTGTTCTCCATCTGCGCCTTCCTCCTCTTCTTCTCATTCTCTTCCTCCTCCCTCCTCCTCCTCTCCTGCCCCTCCTCTTCCCTCCTCTCTTCTCCTTCTCCTGCTCCTCCTTTTCCCTCCTCTTCTTCTCCTTCTCCTCTTCTTCCCTCATTCTCCTTTCATTCTCCTCCTCTTCCCTTCTTCTATTCTCCTTCTCCTTCTCCTCCACTTCTCTCCTCCTGTTCTCCTTTTCCTTCTCTTCTTCCCTCTTCTTCTCCTTCTCTTTCTCTTCCTCTTCCCTCTTCCTCCTTTCATTCTCCTCCTCTTCCCTTCTTCTATTCTCCTGTTGCCTTTTTTGGTTTTTCTTCTCTCTTTCTCTCTTTTTTAATTTTAATTCAGCCTTGAGTCTTTTCTCAGTCTCCATATTTTCAATCTTTTTTTCAAGCTGAGAAACATAATCTCTCAAGTGCTGATTTGCAGACCTCAATCGTTTTATTTCTGCTGCTTGAACATCCGGTGGAGGTGGCAAATAACCTTCAAAAATTGGTTCTTGCTCACTCGTTTCAGCCGGTTCTGGCTCCTTTTCCGCCGGGATGTCAGCCTCATTACATGTATGGCCTCCTTCATCTCCTTCACTTTGACCTTCTTCTTCTTCTTTTTCTTCACCTTCATCTTCACCTTCATCTTCTGCTACTTCTTCTTCCTCATCCTCTTCCCCTTCAACAGGAAGGCCAACCATATTTTTTTCATCATTAGAGATGTTGGCCATTCGACTCAAAATCTGAAAATAAACAGAAAAAGGTAAGCTAAAAATAAAATAATGAAATAATGATACTGCGACCATGGTCGCAGTTTATTTATGAAATATTTTTGGATAAGAATTCGACCATGGTCGCAGTATGTTTTGTCGTGCATAAATTTATCTGCCAAGACATGCAGCTCAACACTGCGACCATAGTCGCATTTCTGTTGAAAAGGGTATTTTCAAGAGAATGCGACCATGGTCGCACATTATTTGTCAGGCAGAAAACGAACTGCGAAAGTTGCAGCTCAATACTGCGACTATGGTCGCATTTTATTTGTACTATACATAAAAAGAAGTTTAACTTACAATATTGCTGTCAATCTTTTTTAGATCAACTTCAAGTAGAGATCTGCCAATATTTTGGAGGTCCCATCTTACTGCGCGTGGGGTTTTTTCCTCCAAACCAGACCTCTGCTCAAAAATAGGTGCCCTCTCACACAGCGAATACTGCAAAAATTAAAAATTAAATTAGTTTCCACAAATTTTCTCAATTATGGGTAAATTTTATACAATGTTGGCCAAATTTGAGATTTCTACTTACAATAATTTGCACGGAGCATCCTTGCAGCTCGTACGTGGTTTGCCTGAAGATGTCCATTGAGTCAATCAGGAATTGCCAAACAGCTTTTGCCCAGCATATTGTCCTCATTAGTTGCATATTGGCAATCTGTTCCACAATATACCACGGCACCGTGCATTTACTGCCAGAGAAGAAAAGAGTGGCCGACATGTATAGGATGACTAATGTGGTAAAGTCTTGAGCTGCAAGTCTATTTATGTCTCTTATAATTCCTTCATAGACATTTGCTGCTCAAATTGTTCATCCTGTGTCACATCTAATATATCCCTCCTCCTTCTCTTGACAGAAGATTATCCAAAGCATCTTCAATAGATACTTTTGTGATCTTCTTTATATTGGGGAAAAAATGTTTTATAACCCCTCTATCTTTCAGCGTACATGTCTTATTCATCACAAAATCTACCCCATTGACAGGTAGACCAAAAGTAAGGGCAACATCCTCCACTGTTACTCAATCTCTTTGCCCCCAATTGTAAAGATCCTTATATTCCTGTCATACTGGTCTAAAATACGCAGTACGGCAACGTTTGATTTTAAAGCTTTCTCAGCCCCAAATTCTTCATTGTAGAACGCCATGAAGATTGGGCCAAATGGGGTATTCTTCATCGCCTCTACGAAATCAGGCTGTATGTACTTTTTAAATTTCTTCATTAACTGGCACATTGGTTTTATGCTTGATCTCAGAGGACGAACCTGTATCTGTTGTTTACCTACGTAGGAAGAAAAATTAAACACTTTAGACCAATAATTATTTATAAACTGCGACCTCGGTCGCAGTCATGCATTGCAAAAAAAAAACAACTAGAACCAGGACTACACTGCAATCTAGGGTCGCACTACATGTACTGCGACCAAGGTCGCACTGCGACCAAGGTCGCATAGGACTACAGTGCAATCAGAACAACTGCGACCAGGGCCAACACTGCGACCAAGGTCGCATAAGACTACAGTTCAAAAAAAAACAACTGCGACACAAGTTTGATAAAAACATTTATTTAAAATAAACTGCGACCTTGGTGAAGACTTGAGACTACAACTCTTATTTAAACAACTGCGACCCCATGTCGTCAGTATGTGAGAAAAAAAAGTAAATTTCATATACTGCGACCTACGTCGCATTCATCTACAAGGAAAGGTAAAAAAAAAAAAAATTCCAAAGTCGCACAGATCTGAACTGCGACACAGTAAAAATAGAAGTAAATAATAAAAACTTTCAAAAAATAGGACCTTTATCGTCTAAAGTTTGAAAATCTCTTAGTAATTGCGACCATATTTCCAATATTTAAAAAAAATTTAAAAAAACATGCGACTTCAGAAATAAATCTTGAAAAAATTTAAAACTATTAAAATACACAAACCCTAAAATTTTTTGAAAATATCAATTTTGTAGTACCTTTTTCGACGGATGATTTCTTAGGCGCCATCAGTTGCAAATATTTTTTTCAAAAACGGATGAAATTTTTGAAGGAAAAGAACTAATTGGATCAGAACCGCCGGTTGAAGTTTTAGAGCTGTAAATTTTTTTGGAAGACAATTTTTTTACAATAAGGTAAAAGGTTGTGATGGAGGGTATTTTCGGAAAATACAATGTTGAGGTGACTGGCATTAAATTGGGCGGGATTTTACAGGATTTTGTCCGCCAAATTTTTTAACAGATGTGGGGCGGTGATGTTGCCACGCCCGCAGGCTGAGAAAACTCTCTCAGCCCGCAGGCTGAGGTACAGTAAGCCCTATATATATATATATAATATATATATATATATATATATATATATATATAACACGAATAAGGGGAAATGAAAATTTATGGTCAATTCTAAACTTTCAAAAATAACTTGTCACGATCATTCACCACCAACGGGACATCAAAACCGACATAGTCAACCCGCCATTGCCACAGATCTCATTCAAGCATTCAAATCAAATATTGGAAGATTACGGGTCACAAGCTGCTCGCTCAAAGGACCGAACCAGAATCCAGAGCACCGCACCCAATTCCCAATTGGGCGCGCTCCGGCTCGCTGAAACTCCGAAATTTTTATTGTGGCAGCGGATATTTTCAGCGGTCGAAAGACTAGGGACCGAGGCCGACGTGCTGTGGACTCATGGAGCAAACGCCGCCGCCTCTCTCAAGCACGCAACTCTATCGCGCCTCCCCCGCCTCCTCCCTCTATAAATAGCCTCTTCCCTCGTTCTCATTCCAGCTCTTTGAATTCTAGGGTTTCGGTTTCTCGATCTGGTCGATAACTCCGTAGAGAGTTTTTCCATCAATCGATCGCCCGCCGATGGCTGCGGCCCCCTTCGCTTCGGCGTCGCCTCTCCTCTTCATCGCGGGCTATTGATCGTTACCCCTCCTCTCCGATCGAGGAGGAGGATTGTTGGTGCGAGATGCTCGCTGGCGTCGTCCGAGCGCGAAACTCGAGGCGCGACCGGCCGGGCGGTGGAGGAGGAATCGGGGCCGGTGCTCAAGTTCGAGATGTCGGACTTCGCCGTCAGCAACCACGTCAGCCTCGGGCTTCAGGGACGAGTGAGTTTTCTCTTGAATTTTGGTGGTGTTTTAGAGCAATTTGGATCGTTGGGAGCAAGATGATTAGTTTGGACTTGTTCATCGGCGGATGAGGTGATTTTTGAGGCAACGGTCAGGGACGCGAAAAGGTAAGTGTAGCTTGTTATTTAAGGGTGGGTGGAGCTTGGAAAAGTTTATGAGTTGGATCATTTTGTTGCAGTCCTTTATATAATTCGAGAGTAGTACTCAGGAAGCTGACCAGCGTGCAAGCGCAGCGGAGAGGTAGACGAGCATTAGAGGTCAGACTCTAGGAAAGCTATGACTTTTGTTCAAATATTTTTATCTCTCCGTGCACTTATCTGTATTGAAAATTTCCCAATTGATAGGTTTGAAGAAGCTGGCACGAAGACTGCTTATGTATCCCTCATATGCAATGCAAGCTCACGGTTATGTATCTCCTATAAGCCGTGGGAAGAGCAGATCATTTATTTTGGTGCACGTGGTGAGAATGAATAATAATGTCGAATAAATCTATTTATCAAGATTTTTGCAATGTTCTTTCAAACTTTGCGCTTGATTGTAGTTTCTAGTCTAGGTAAAAGAAGTCTCTGTTGATGGGTTTCAAATCTTATACTTTTGACTCTTATGGTGAGGAAAAGATAAATTCATAGCTTGAATTTCGATGCTTCAAAGAAAAAAAATAGAAATAGCACAAAGGTAATATTTATTAGAAACCTGATCAATTTAATTATGCCCAACGGAGTCATGTTCAAGCATAATTCAGTTGCAGTTTTGAACTTAGATCTTAAGGCTTGAGCCCTATTTATTCACTATCAGGCTTTCTGACAAGCCAAATCCTGTGAACATGTCTTTTAAGCGACAGCCTAGATGCTGTATTTCTGTGTGTATCTGGTTGGTTATCATGTATTGCATAAAACGTCCTTGTTATTTTGGTTTCCTTACATTCTACATAGGAACTGGGTTTGAATTCACTTTAGAAACAGCCAATATATATATGACCTTCAATGGAAATGTTTTGTCAATTTTAACCTGTTATCTAAAGCATTAAAGTTCTACAAACAAGATTAGGTACAAAGGATGGGAGAAGAAGAAACTAGTTGGTAAGTAAGAAGGACTAATTTTGCACGACCTTTGTTTTTTCAGTACCATGGGAGTTATTCCTTGAGGCATTGACTTCAGCTCTTAGACTGGCTTCCAACTTTAGAAGCCACCTTGGCATTGGATGAAGAGTGGGCTAGGAGGCCAGGTGATGATACAGTTGGAGGGCCTGCCGTTACTCGACAGTTGTGTGTAACTAGAATTCTTATGAGAGATCTTTTGATTGGTGTAAGAATCACACTATCACTTGCAATTGCATCGGCCATGCACTATGTTAATGACAATGGTGTAGATCTTATATTTACCTTTTATTCTCTCTTTATGGCTTCTCAGGTAAATTACTTGCACCGCCATGCGCTGGCCCATACTGAGTTAAGGCTGGAGAATGTACATATTAGTCCAATCGATAAACATGTTAAAGTAAGTTGCAATCTTGTGCTAATTGGTCATATTTAGTTTCATCTTATACTGACCAAAAAAAAAAAAAAAATTGAACATTTTGTGCTGCTAGTTTTGCGAAATCATTATTATTTTTGTTATCCTTTTGTTTTGTTGGATTTTGCTTTCAGCATTGCAGCGATTCGTAAACAAAGATATTGAAATGAACCAAAAAAACCATTTTCTTCATTTATCTGCAAACATTTGGTAAGCTACATTAAAATAGAACTGGTGCCAGTACCAACTCGGAGTTAACACAATTGCTACTAGTCCTATTTGTATTTATATTTGATATACTTCCACACACCACACGTGCTACTTATTTGATTTTAGACTCACAGTGCATCATGCATGATGTGAATAAAAGAGGAATTAGTTGTTGAATACTTCTTAATCCAGTATGCAATAGTGATATTGATGTTTGAGGAGAGCATCCTACCCTGATGATATTATCAAAATCAAATGATTATCATTTATCAGTTCATATGCAGATTTAGCTCTTCTATTGGACATTAAAGAGCTGGTGATTATCTTTCAAAGTCATCATATAGAGTGGAACACAAGGCTTTGTGCAAAAGCATCCTTATATGGCAGGAAAAAAATGACCAATTTTCATTATATTTGGTTAATTCATGCAAATTGAGACATCATGAATTTTGCCTTCATTGCCTTCATAAAGTTAATAAGCCTAAGCGAGAGAAATGCTAAAGGAGGAAAATGCATGATACTGATTCTTAATGTTTGAGCAATGCTAAGTAAGAAAGTTAAGTGATGTCAATTAGTAAACTGCAGATTTCCAGCAATACTGACATGCAATTTCAATGATTACTTGTAACGTATCAAATACATCGTGACATATTTGAACAAATCATTTGCAACTTGGTTTAAGAATTGACCTGTTCCCTCCTTTTGCAACCAACCCCCTTATCTATGTTTCTAAAACTTAGTGATCCTAATTGTTGATCACCCTATTAATCACTGGGCAGATGGTTGCACCAAATCAGCATTAATTTCCTTTTTTCTCAATTGTTGGGTTGCAGATTTTACTCAGAAGTCTCTGAAAAGATCTCAGAAAGTGTCTTGAATCTTTCACACCCTCCTATCAATCAGAATCAATGTTATTCAGGTTCAAAATTTAATGCAATTACCTAAGGAGCTTCACCTTTGTTTGAAATCTGACAAGAGATGCATGTAAGGAGGCATGACCTTCATGCTTAGTATTTACTTTGAATTTCTGCCAGTAAGTCTCTCTCTGACATCTTTTAGACGAGGCACGATTGCATAAAATTTTTTACCTGCTCCACATTTCACTTACCATCACGAAGTCCAATGCCTTACTTCATAGCCTTGCAGATATCCTTTTTCTGTTCGTACTACTGCAAGTATGTACACATAAATTAAAGGGGTTATTATTGAATAGTTCATTATTCATTAAAAAAAACAACTATCTGATGACACTTATGAAAGGGAGAGTGTATACCATTCAGAAAGATGATATATTCTTTTCTTACCGTATCAGCATGATGAGGAATCTAATTTTGGTACGAGAAAATCTCTCAATTATACCCTATTTTTTGAAAAAAAAACTTTATTATAATTTGGAAATTTCTTAAACAAAGGTCTGAAGACTCTGAACTATTTTTGTCAGTGTTTCTGTCAACTTCTTCGACAGAACTTTGGTCATATGCCAGTATTAAGTTTACATCTCAAATTTTCTGTCATCTACAGTAGTTTCAAACATAACCTCGTTTCTTCCACTTCTTCCTTCTCCTCTTAGAAACTCTATCCCAAAAGCCTTAAATGAGATATCTTTGTCAAATTTGAGTTAATTTTTGGATATTCAGGCTTTTTGATAACTTCAATAAGTGAGGTTTTTTTTTTTGCCTCCATGGACAGGGTATAAAGATTTTCTATTTTAGGTGTAATTTACCTTTCATTAAATTATATGTACAGTCGCAGTCTTTTTTAATTCTAGACCTAGAGATTTTCACTACTTCAGGCTTTTGATTAGTTCTACAAGTAAGTTTTCTTTTCCCCATGGACAGGGTATGAAGATTTTCTATTTTGGTGTAATTTACCTTGCATTTAATTATATCTACAGTAGCTGTCTTTTTAATTCTAGACCTAGAGATTTCCACCATTATCTTATGTTTAGTTCCAGGACAAGCTTTAAGTGGAAAATGCCTATTGGGAACCTTTAAATGCCATTAGCTTCATTAGCTAACTATAGAAGTTTTCAATGTTATTATGCAAATTGTCTTACTGTTGGAATTTGTTTAGATTGCTTGATATAAATGTTCTCACAATCCATCAGCTTAAGAGCTTTTGAGTATAGTTTTCTGAGGCTGACATGGTGTCACAGCAATTGGTTTCAAGTAGGCCTGTTACTGGTTCGGGAAGCTCGAGTCTCGACTCAGTAAAAAGCTTGTTTGGACTTGTTTGATAACCTAAATGAGCTGAACTTGAAGAAAAACCAAAGCTCAGTAAAATAAATTAACAAGCTTGAGCATGTCTGAGCTCAGGTCGGCTCATGTTCAAGCCCGACCTGTTAAGGGCTCATATAGGCTGGTCTACTCGAGCTTGACTCATCAAAGGCTCGGTAAGTTGGGAAGGAGCTTGGCTCCTGGTTCAAGAAAGCAGTTGGGTTTCAGATTTCTTTTTTTTACTTTAATATTTGAATTAAAACATTTCAGGTTTGTCCCCTTGCATAAAAGAGCTTCTAAGGAATTACTTAGTAACTAGCAACATAGATATCCAAGAGGACAAGCACCTCGGAACATCATTGGTTGCAGTTAAAATTTAATTTATCTCATTTCTTCTGCCTCTCTTGGCGAGTCATCTTTCGGTTGAGACTTTTCACATAGCCTGAAGTTCCACATTGGGCAATGTTATGTTGGAAAATAATGTACGAATTACTGCTAAGCTATTTAAATTAAACATTCAAGAAGGAATGAACTTCTCTATTTTGATCGAGGCGTGTAGCGCACTGTCCTTAAGAGTAGATTGCGCCCCTTTGAAAGAGTATCTCGGTGCAGTAGGTTGATGGCGGTCTACTGTCCAAGATTCAACGATCGCTGACCCTGCAAGCGTGCACTCGCAATGCACAGGGCCTCGAACAGCTCGATTTTATTTTTTCTAGAGATGCAGGGAATAACTGAAGAGTTTAAGAAAATTTCAGAGGAGGAAGAAGATGGTTGAGTTGGGTTGTTGAGAGTAGAAAATAAGTCATTTATTAAAAGAGTTTTTCATCATTAGAAAATTCTTGGGCAGAGAAGATTTTTGGATAGAGAACCAATCTTTGGACAGAGGAAGAAATCTTTCCTTGTGTAGAGAAACAATATTTCCTTGAAAAGTGTCACTGCAGAACTTGGGCAGAGAGCTCTCAACGCCTAACTCTGACATGACAGGACATGAAAAGATACGAATCTCAACAGCTATCTCTGACCCAAATGTTGTGACAGGATTTGAAAAGATTTTATTTTAATTTTAAATTCAAAATAAAATTGGCAAAACTTAGCTATTCGGGACACACTCGCGAGGCTCTGAAATCCGGATTTGCACCCCCCTGCGCGTGCGAGCGGGCGCACATGCGCATTAAGGTTTTCCAGGCCCGGTAACCCAATTTCCTTCATTGGGCCTCAATGGGCTTGTGTGCGCGCGAGCACCCTTTAGTTTCTAGCCCATACAACCCATCATAAGAGGGACTCCATATATAAACACTAAAGAGTTCTTTTTCTATCCAATGTGGGACTAAAAGAACTTTGCTTAATTTTGAAATACCTTCAAATACTGACAATCCCCCACTATTTCAAAATTAAACGGAAGGATAATAGGAACGAAAGAGAAACGAAGGAATCAAATACGGAGGAAACATGAGAACTCAATACTTCAATAGTGGTGACTTTTGGTTTATGAACTACTACCTAGGATATGTAGGTGTGTCCCACAGGAAGTTCGTGAAACATAAAGTTTCTATGAACCAATCTCCCTAATTATGGATCATTAACATACTACTTACATATCATTCTTAGAATCGAGCTGTTCTAACTGGTTGGTGCGAATCGGCCATTACCCTTCCTGGATATTCATGAGCGCTCTAGAGAATATGTCTACATTCTCATAGGAAGCGACCCTACTTTCACACTCATATAGGTAGATCCATCAAGTGTGCATTATAATTAAACACACCACCCAATAAGTGCTATGGTAATCCATTAAGAGCTAATGTTCATCCTTTGCACATTACAATTTGCACTATCTACACATCATAGGAAGAGGCTTCTCAATAATAAAATAATGATAATGCATCACCAAATCAACAAATGATTTGTTATTACCCATATGAACCTACTTCATGAGTTCATCAATCACATAGGTTTGGTACTATCATTTTTGACTCTTTATTATAGACATGGGTCTCATTCCCTTCGATGTATTCTCCACTAGTTTTCTCCCTAGTGGTTTGGTAAATGGATCACCTATATTAAGCTCTGACCTCACATAGTCAAGAGATATGATTCCATCATTCAGGAGCTGCTTTACAATTTTATGTCTTAGGCGTATATGCCAACTCTTTTTTCATTGTATATTTTATTCTTAGTTCTAGCAATAGTAGCTTGGTTATCACAATGAATAGATACAGACGGAGCTGATCTCTTTCAAATTGGTATATCAATCAAAAGATTCCTGAGCCCTCAGCTTCAGTACCTGTTTTCTCTAAGACAACAAACTCAGACTCTATAGTGGAGCGAGATGTGACAGTTTGCTTGGATGATTTTTAAGAGACCGCACCTCCACCAAGTGTGATCACATATCCACTTGTGGACTTTAACTTATTAGAATCGGAGATCCAGTTAGCATTTGAGTATCCTTCTAAAACAGAAGAAAAGCCACAATATGTCAAGTTATAATTAATAGTTCTTTTAAATACTTTAGCACTCGATATAATGCTGTCCAATGGTCCTTAGTAGGACAGTGAGTGTAACGACTAAGTCGTCCCATGTCATAAACAATATCAGGCCGTGTATAATTCATCATGTGCATTAAACTACAATGATTTGTGCATACTCAGATTGTGACACATTTTGTTCTTTATTCTTTCTTAAGTGAATGCTGCCATCATAAAGTGTGAAAACAGGAGTGCAGTCAAAATGATCAAATCTTTTCAACATTCTTTCTATATAGTGTCCTTGTGAAAGTATAATACGATCAAAATTTCTAATTATTTTAATTCTTAATATCACATCAACTTCACCCATGTCTTTCATATCAAAATTAGAGGACAAAAATGATTTGGTGTCATTTATAATTTCTAAGTTTGTACCAAATATAAACATATCAACATATAAACATATGATAACACCAACATTATCCTCAAATTTAGTATAGAACACTATCAAATTTATCAGTCTCATTAATCTGATAACCATAGGAAACAAGAACACTATCAAATTTATCATGTCATTGTTTGGGTGCTTATTTTAGACCATATAAAGATTTTACAAGTTTGCAGACTTTGTGTTCATTTTCAGTTGTCACTCAACTTTCAGGTTGGTCAATATATATTTTTTCTTCCAGTTCTCCATTTAAGAATGCAGTTTTAATATCCATTTGATGTATCACAAACTTATGAATAGATGCTAAAGTAAACAACACTCTAATAGATGCAATTCTAATCACAGGAGCAAATGTATCAAAATAATCAAATTCTTTCTTTGAGTGTATCCTTTAGCAACCAATCTAGCTTTAAATTTATCTAAAGACCCATCAGATTTCAGTTTTCTTTTAAATATCCATTTGCAACCCATTGGTTTTACACCTGGTGGCAAATCAATAAGTTTTCAAGTGTGATTCGATAATATGGATTCTAATTCATTATTAAAAGCCTCTTTCCAAAATGGAACATCTGGAGAGGAGATAGCCTTTTTATAAGTGAGAGGGTCATCATCAACAAGAAATGTAAAGAAATTTTTATCAAAGTCAGTTTTTTTCTAACTCTTACTTTTTCTTAGTTCAATCTCTTCATTATCATTAGATTCTTGTGCATGACTAGATGATGAAGCATAAGGGTTTATCAACATGTTTTTCAATGGAAAACATGCTCAAAGAATTCTGCATTTTTAGTTTCAACAATAGTGTTAACTTCCATAACATTATCACTTATAGTCACAAGAAACCTATATGAAGCACTATGATGTGAAAAACCTATAAACATGCAGTCAAAAGTTTTAGGTCCTAGTTTCTTTCTTTTAGGTTCAGGTAGAAAAACTTTAGCTAGACACCCCCCACACTTTTAAATAGTTTAACTTTGGTGCATGTCCTTTTCAGATTTCATATGGGGTTATGCCGGTTTTCTTATATGGTATTCTATTTTGAATATAACAAGTAGAGAGTATAGCTTCCCCCACAGGTTTAGAGGTGCACTAGAACTTATAAATATAGCATTCATCATATTTTTGAGTGTTCTATTTTTTATTTTAGCAACATCATTAGATTTAGGTGAATATGGAGGGGTAGTCTCATGAATTATGCCATGTTTTTTTACAAAATTCATTAAATTATTTAAGTTCATATTCACCACCTCTATCCGATCTCAATCTCTTGATTTTCTTATTTAGTTGATTTTCAACTTCTGATTATATTTCAGAAACATTTCAAAGGCTTTATCTTTAGATCTTAACACATAGACTACTGTATATCTAGAACAGTCATAAATAAAGGTGATATAGAATCTTTTACCACCTCTAGTTAAATTATTTTTTAGGTCACTAAGATCACTATGAATAAGCTCAAGCAATTTAGATTATCTTTGTACACTTTTGCATGATTTTTTAGTGGATTTAGATTCAACACATATTTCACATTTGTCCTGATCAGATATAGTTACATTATGCAAGAGACCTATATATTTCATTTTCTTAATGTAAGAAAAATCAACATGTCCTAACCTATCATGCCAAAGATCACAAGAGTCAATCATGTAAGTAGAAGAAGCAAATGCATTTTCATTCATGATTTCAAGTACATTCAGCATAAATAAACCCTGACTACTGTACCTTTACTAACAAATTGTTTATTCCTAGTCATTACAATTTTATCAGATTCAAAGCAGACCTTCCAAGAAGAGAAATAAAAATGAGGTTTCAATGAATCTCAAGAACATGAAGTACATCTGTAAGAGAAAGGATCTTCCCTGAGTGAGCTTGAGAAACACCTTTCTCTTACTCACAACGGGTGAGGGCCTCGAATCACCCATGAACACTTGTTCACTATCATCAACGGAGGAGTAAGAAGAGAAAGCTCCTCTGTTAGCACATACATGTAGGGTTACCCCGGAATCATCACCCAGTTCTTATTATGTGCAACCATGTTAACTTCAGAGATTACAGTAGCTATAATGTCACTCTCAACCAGACTAGCTTGTAGTTTGGATGGAGCCCCTCCAGTCTTCCGGAACCTACACTGTGCTGAGTAGTGTCTGAGTTTGCTACACACAAAATAATTTCCTTTCTTCTTGAAAGTAGAGTTAGGGTTTCTTTTCATCTTAGGGTTCTGATTTGATTTGAAGTTGGCTTATGGAAATGTTTCTTTGATTTAAAAGGCTTGCTTTCAATTAGATTTGCCTTGGAAGTAAGCTCCCTGGCTCTTTCTGTTTTCTCTCTTTATTTATTTTTCTCTTCAATTCTAATATGAATTATTACATCTTCAAGATTCATTTGTTTTCTTTTATGCTTCAGTTCTTTCTTGTAATCTTTCCATGAGTCAGGTAGTTTTTCAATTAGGGCTCCAATAATAAAGGCTTCAGGTAGGTGATGTTTTCATTTTTAAGATCATCAATTAGAACATGATATTCATGAATTTGAGAGAAAATATCTTTTTCATCAGACATGACAAAATTCATAAAATTTTCAATAGCAAATTTTGAGTTCCAACATCTTTAAGAATGTATTTCTTATTAAGACTTTTCTAAATTTCAGTTGCAGTTTTATAAGGACAGTAAATATCAAACAGTACATTACTAAGTGTGCTGAAAATGATGTGTCTACAAATTTTGTTGGCTTTTCCCAGTTTTGTAGTTCTTTTTCTTTTTCTAGTTTAGGATCAGTTATAGTAAAGACATAACCAGTTACATCAAGTGTAGACATAACTTTTTCTTGCCATCTTTTATAGTGTGTTCCATTAAATGGATTAATTCTAGAGATGTCAGGCAGAGACTTAATATTAGTAGCAACAACCATAGCAGTATCCATATCTACTCTTAAGATTGTTGGAAAATAATGTACGAATTACTGCTAAGCTATTTATATTAAACTTTGAAGAAGGAAGGAACTTCTCTATTTTGATCGAGGCGTGCGGAACACTGTTCTTAAGAGCAGATCGCGAACCTCTGAAAGAGTATCTCGGTGCAGCAGGTTGATGGCGGTCTACTCTCCAGGATTCAACGATCGTTGGCCCTCTGAGTTATGTTATTGAGAGCAGGAAATAGGTCATTTTTAAAGAGAGTTTTTCATCATTAGAAAATTCTTGGGCAGAGAAAACAATCTTTGGATAGAGAACCAAT
Organism: Agave tequilana; assembly: GCA_038442645.1. Classification (NCBI taxonomy): domain Eukaryota; kingdom Viridiplantae; phylum Streptophyta; class Magnoliopsida; order Asparagales; family Asparagaceae; genus Agave; species Agave tequilana. Next base: position 219,365 of record JAVJIF010002034.1, on the reverse strand, counting down.
CTTTGGACAATGGAAGAAATCTTTCCTTGTGCAGAGGAACAATATTGCCTTGAAAAGTGTCACTGCAGAGCTTGAGCAGAGAACTCTCAACGGCTAACTCTGACATGACAGGACATTGAAAGATACGAATCTCAACAACTATCTCTGACCCAAATATTGTGATAGGATTTGGAAAGATTTTATTTTAATTTTAAATTCAAAAATAAAATTGACAAAACTTAGCCTATTCGGGTCACACCCGCGAGGCTCTGAAACCCAAATTTGCACCCCCCCGGCGCGTGCTATGCGGGCGCACATGCGCATTAAGGTTTTTCGGGCCCGCTAACCCAATTTTCTTCACTGGGCCTCAATGAGCTTGTGTGCGCGCGAACACCCCCTAGTTTCTAGCACACACAACTCATCATGAGAGGGACTCTATAACCGTTGGATCTCCTGCTCAAGTGTTATGAAATCTTTGTAGTGGCTCCGGGGCTCAGTTACGCGAATCGGACTCCGACGGGCCTGAAACATGCTCTGGAACAGATGAGTTTTGAGTTTTGGGGGGAGATGAACAGTAACCGGGCGGTTACTGTTCACGGAACAGTAATCAGCTATTACTGTTCACATGAACAGTAATCGAAACAGTAAGTTTTTTTGAATTTTATTATTATTATTATTTAAAAAAATTAGATCTGAGGTTTGAAATAGATTTTAGGTTTTAGAAGGAAAGAGAAAGATTTGAAGGGGATTGGAGCTAAAGCTCTGATATCAAATTGATGTAACACGGGTAGGATCGCAATCACCTTCGAATAAAAAAAAATGGAAACTAGGATTTAACAAGAAAAATGAAAAGAGAAACTAGGGTTTAGAGATAGAACCAGATAAATTTGGGCTTCACCTCCCTTACACGGGCTTCGCACCGCTTACACCACGGGCTTCACACCCCAATCTCAAGAACCCAAAAGTTATGAAATTTTTACTGAAATTTTTTTATATAATTATTGTCTACCTATTCATTGAGTTGAGCATCTTTATATAAACTCTTACAAAGTGAACTTTCCCATTACAATCAATGTGGGACTAAGTTTCATAATAATGAAAAAGTTAAATTCAAAAATAGACTAAGACATAAAAAGATAACTAATACTGGTGATGTCCCTATCAAATATGGGTTTAACTGCATAACTTTTATAGAGCTTCTTTGATCGCAGATAACATTAATCCCTCACAATTTTAATCATGAAGCTATTCAATATCCTACATGTATTCTTTTGCTGCTTTGTATTAGGATATGACTATCGTTTTTTATTCCCCTCTCCATGTAAACAGCGATCAAGAATAGCTCATTTCATCGAATTGATGGAGTTGCTGAATCCTCATCCCACATGGAAGGTAACTTCCTTTAACTATTTTAGACTTTCTTAGTATTTAGAGTTTGGACATATTACAATTGTAGTTGTTAGAGGAGCATTTTTACTTCTTGCTAAATTTGCATTGCAAGTTTTGAGCTTTTTTATCATCTTTTTGAAAGGGTGCCTGAACTTGGGAAACAAATCATGTTGTGAAGTTGTAGAAAATCAAATTCATTCTTTATCAAGTTTACCTTGAATCCTGATTCTCCAATCACAATCATGGCTTGTATAAATATTGAATCTGATGTTAAATTTCTGATCTTCTCTAATCAAGTACTGAACCAGCATGCATCATCTCATCATTTCACAGGTTCTTCCTTGCTATCTACCTTGTCTCGAACATCACGGTTCCCCCTTGTTTTGCAATTCAGAGAACTGGCTCAGATGGCGGCTACTGTATTGCACTGGGAGACACATCGGTCTCACACTTCGCCCACGAGTTCTCATCGGCAGTGCATGCCTCACTTTCACAACATTGTCCAATTCAGAGACACCAGACTTTTCACTCACATCTGCCATTTCCTTCAGTGTCATGCCATCATCTAACCTGGAACTGTGGGAAATGTACGCATTATGTCCTCAGTGAGAGTAGCACCAGGAAGAAGGTTGTTGTACCTCAGAGAAGAGAGCACCGAACCGAGCCCTTTTGGTCCTCAAAAAGTCAGCTGTGTCGAAAGTTTCAAGTAGGAAAATGGAAGGAGATTGGAGCTAAAGAACCCCCATTTGTGCTCCCTGCAGCAAAATTGGTCTCTGGGGAGATCGATGTGGAGATGAGACTTGATCCTGTGCCGTCAACCTCTCAAGAAGCTGGAAATGTGCTTCGCGAGGTCAGAACTCAGATTCTGCCTGAAATGTTTGATGTCTCCAAACCTGTTTGCGGCACTTGTATTTACCTTAAATGGTTCAGCTCTCCTCTTCGCCAGGTCATGTTCCTTGAGCTAATTGTACAGCGAAATCCGAATTGTTTTGAGTATGTAGATGCATTGTTTTGTACTTCATTGATGTACGCTAAAAGGAAAAAAAAGAAAGAAAAGAAAAGGAAAGAAGAAGAAGAAGAAAGAAGATTGAGAAAATGGAAGGCTTCAGGTTTAAAATCAAGCTACGATTTTTATTAAAAAGAAAAAAGGGTTGCTTATTGCATAACAACCTTCTTTTTCTCAGATCACTAAGGCTAGTGTGACAATAAAGTTTTCCAAACTAAATTTTAAGTTAACATGAAATTTAGGCTTGTAACTATACTGGCTACAATTTCTAAGCCTGGGCTCAGACTGATTTTTTTTTTTTTTTTTGAGAAAAATACGGTTTCTCGTGTTTTATTAAAAGAAATTAATGAAAACAACCTCCAAACCTATCGTTAAAAGAAATTTGCCGCTCATACTGGAGTTTCAAACTTCAATTTTATAGGTTTGGAGGCCTGCAAACCCTGCCTTTTCAATCTCCATTTTAGTTATTAAACATGAGCTAATTTCAATAATCTTCTCTTAAGGTTCTCCGTAGTTGGCATCGTAGTCAGGTTCGGGCTCACCTGAGGTCGCCCGGTCAAATTCGTGCGGGAGTGACATTGCGCAGTTGGGCTCTCTTTTTCAAAAAAAACAGAAAAAGGGGCCATCTTAAGCCCCAAAAACTCTCAAACTTTAGTTCGGAAAACTACTTTGTTCCCAAACGAGGCCTAATAAGGAGGGGGTCAAAGGTAATAACTCATCGAGTTGTCAAAAAGAGGGGAGTTAGGTAAAGGTTCTGATCATTTTTCTGGAGGATGACTGATCCATTTCTTTATATACTAATCAACGTACAATTTTTTAGGGTTAAAAAACTCTTCTGCGAGATGCAGGTTCAAATATCGTTTTCTCAATATCAAAAACACAAAATCTCAAATTAAAAATGCAAGAGTACACTATTTATTAAAGACTTTTACTGCAGAATGACTTTGAGTTAATAAAATAAGAAAATATTATACCAGCTTTGGGAGGTTTGCGATCCATGTGTGCAGCTCGCACCCCATTAATCTAACCCTCTCCCCTAAACTGAAAAATAGATTCTTCACTTTTCAAATCTCTTTGCATCCGAAGGCTAAGGAATTGAGAAGAAAAATGATACAATGAACCTAAGTAACAAAAGAAAACGAAAATGATTAAGTACCTCAACAGTAGGCTTTTTATATTTTTGTTTTGAGGAAAACAGGATCTCAAACTCAGAAGCTCCGTTTCAATGTACAGTTGGTGACTTGGATTGTTGTTTTAATTTAACATTTTTAAACTCATTGTAGTTTCCCGCTCGGTTGTCCAATCAGTTTTTTGGATCGGTTAGAACACACTGTTCTCTACAGTCACCAGTTCGAATATTGCCTCGCGGATATTCCTTCCCCCCAAACGTGACCCCGGTCAGGCCCCGGGTTTGCTTCCTGAAGGTCGCCGGTGAATCCCGTCGGTGATTCAGTTAATTTGTTATGAAAGTAAAAATGGGAGAGTAGTTAGCATAGATTCATTAGCTGGTAAAGCGAGAGGGATTTGACCTTTGGAAAAGGCAAAGGGAGTTTAGCAAGGCTCTTCAACAATAGGAATGGCCACCTTGGACTTAACCCTAGATGCAAACCAAAGGTACCTTGAGAGGCCCCCATGGATTCATGCAAATGACAAATGTTTAAACAATTGTTTATTAGCTCTAAAAAGATTATCTTTTTTCTCTAGGGGCCATATTCCATCTGCACCTTAAATAAAGGATATGATTAAAAAAAAAAACCCAAATTAGGACTGGTTCCTATAGACCCCATTTATCCTACAACCTGTTTATTTGTGCTCAAAATTTTCACTCTCCATAAAAATCTAGTCGATTTATTAATGTTTCATGCTGTAAGATCCAAGCACTTTATAACATATTCTTTCATTAGGATTGAAATTGGAGCATTGAAGTTTACACTGGTAAATAACTTTTTAACATTGCACTTTGTCCTCATATTTCCTTCAATAAAAGATAATATTTGTTCACAAAATGATGGATAGTTAATAAGATGAGAAGTGAACCATTCGCTTCTTTGCCCAAGTGCACTAGAGAGAATCTGAGTTCACATATCCTCGGTCTGTAGACCAGATCATATTTATATTTATTGGGTCCACACCGACGATTATTTTGCAAGATCATGTTTGAGTCTGGGCTTTTGTCCAACTGCATCAATTATTGGCCCTGAACCGAAAGAGAGAGACCAAAAAAAAAAAACAACTTTTTTCTATTCAAATATTTAAAACCCCATGAGACAACCAAATGAAAACTATGGTCCGTTTTATAACTGGATACATATGCCTCTACAATCAAACCTAAACAAAACACCCCACGACCCTTCTTAATTAACTCAATCGCTGATGAGGTGCATGGGTGACTCACGGAAAGTAAACTCGGAGCCTGACCTGAGCTACGTCGGGGAGAAGAATAAATGTTCGTATTGCGGGGTTCGGACTGGTAATTCGTGAGAAGTTTGTGTTATAACCGATCTACACCAACTGATTGAACCAACCGCAGGGAGACACGACAAACTTGTCTTGTGAAGTTGGAAATTGTCTCTTAGACACAATCAAGTGCCATTTCAATGCAGCTCCATCACTCTCTGTTGGTGAACCCCACACACCACAAGCATTTATTAAGACCTTGAGGGAAGAACTTTGATACTTGAACCTGCGTCCCCTCTTCATAATCCACAACAACTTGAAAGCACTACTAAAATTGTTGTTTGTTTCTAAAATTCCTCAGTCTCTCTTTGTTTTGTTATCTTCTTCCTCCTCCTCCTCCTCGTTCTTCTTTCCCTCCTTTTTCTTCAGTTTTCAGCGGAAATTTGTATGATTTCTTATTAAGGCCTGACTCAGAGACAAAGCAGAGATCTCATATTCAAAATCATATTGTGATATTTATTCAAAGAAGAAAAAACAAATCTTCACATGATTCAGCAATGCCATCATTTTTTTTTTTTTTTGGCTTGTTAAATCTGCCGACGTTGTGTTCGAATTGAGGACCACCAGATAGCAAATCAAATTTGACCCAGTGACTAACACCAGAAAATGAAATGTCCGCCACGTGACGAGATTCAAACTTAAGATAACTTGGAACTCTAACCGACCCAGTCCTGACGAGAGAGCAGCCGTGGGGGCAGCAATGCCACCCAATTGATCAGTGACATCCCACTTGCATCATGCATTGTTATTTCTTATTTATTTTGCTGAGTTTGAAGACAGAGACATGACGTTATTGCTCTGACTTCATCCATGGCCCACAAACAGCAATTAGCTTTTGCACATGGGTTTACATGTGGATCAAAAGGCCCACCAAATGTTCGGGCCCATCTGTGACTGGTTGTGTTAGTCGATTTCTTTGCGACTTTCCACCTGAACGCATGTGTGTGTGTTGATCCACTGTCAGACTCAATCGTGGGAGGTTGTAGGTTCGAATCTTGTCAGTGTTTATACTATTTGAATATCATTCAATGATTAGCAAAAGATCGATCTCGATGGTTCAACCATGAGAGGTTATAGGTTTGAATCTTATGATACTTTTTGAATATCCTTTAATGATTAACAAAAGATCGATCTCGATAGTTGGGGATGATGGTTGGTAAATATCAAATCAATCTCAATATATATATCGTCAATATTGTAATGAGTTTAAGGCATTGAATGTATAATGTAAATCGATATCAGAGCTAATATTGATCATTATTGATAATTGATTTGTTAATATTCATATTCTAGTTTTTTTTTTTCATGAATAAAATTATTGAATGATTTCTTAGCGATTCTATTGTACTACATACACTTTCTTGTCGGTTAGATTTTATTTCTGGCTTAATTTCAAGAAACCTCTGAATTTTAACTAAAGTAAGAAAATCTCTCTTTGTTTTAGAGTCAGAAAACCTCCTTGTATTTATTTTTTTAATCGCCAAGACCCGCAATAATCCATTTTGAAATATGAGAGGGTAACTATTAGATAACAGCGTTAGTTTTAACTGAAAAGAGCCGATTGCCGTTAATAATTTTGACAGTGTATGTAATACTCTTGTTGTGCAATACACAAGATAACATAAATAATAAATAAATAATAATAATGATAAAATATATTTGTGTGATTAGCTTGTTTATACCAGGATTTAAACTCATGTTTCTCTGTGCCAAATCCTTGTATCTAAATCATCGTGCCCACATTGGCATGTAATTATGAAGTTAATTTATTTATTTAAACAAAATTTACGTAAATTTTCAAATTTTAAATTTAAACTGAAAGATCTCATGAGAGTCTTGTTGATCTTTATCTTAATAACCTGATTCTTCAAAAAACTTAACATAAATATCTTAGCATAATATATTTACCTAATCCATCTCCTCCCGCCTCTTGAGCAAAAAAAATAAAGAAAGAAAGATATAAAGAAAGAACTCAAATCCCAAATTCAAATTTCCTCAGATCTCAAATTCAAATTTCCTTATATCTTTCCTTGGAAACCAACAAGGGAACATGCTTGGAGCGGGATCAATCCAAGTAAGTAATTAATAACTAGCAAATTTTATACTATTAATCTTTTTTTTATGAATCCGATATAAAATCTCACCCAATTAATAACATGATTTTGTTAAGAAATTTGAGATATCATGTTTAAAAATCTCTTTTTAAACTAGAATTTTTAAGAATTTGAGATATCATGTTTAAAATCTCTTTTTAAGAATTTTTAAAATACCATGTCTAATTTTTCCGTTACATGAACTTTAATCTCATCCAAAAATTAGATGAAATAAATTATATGGATTAAGATTGTTGAAATATCATGCAAACATCCCCATGATCTAGATAAAATAAATGGTTGAATTACAATTTTACCCAAAAAAAATGAGGGGAGTTTTTTCCCCTTCCCACCTTTGTATTTTGTTTGCATTTCTTGATATAAATTCTAAAAAAATAAAAAAAAGACTCTCAGGCTGTAATCAATGTTTTAGGAAGTGTTATGAGATTACATCAGTTATTATACAATCGTGGGCTAGGGGTGGCCCTTTAGCGCGAGGAAAAGTGATGGTCCTTCGTGCTGTGAGTTGTCCATCACAACTGATAGACGGCTCAGAGTGGGGGGGGAGAGGAAAAAAAAGGCCTTTTGTGGGCCTCACCATAAACTATTTTCTTTTCTCTTTTCTATTTTAGGCCTTTCATCAGTTGTGATAGATGACCCACAACACGAAAGACCAGTACGATTCTTCGCACGAAAAGAGCCAATTCGAGCCCTACCATCATATCACTCTTATCAGATACTAAGTTTAAGAGGGGCGAAGAGTTGGTGTAAATAGCACTAAAAGCTCCTATTGGGGTTAGTATTACATCAATTCACTGGATAAATATACTTTCGATAAATTTAGTAGTCATTACCATCAAATATAACTAAAAATATCTTAAAGGGTGAACTACTAGCTAGTTTTAGGAGAGTTGAGAATAAAAGAGTGATATTGATTGTTGGTTTACAAAAAAAATATTTCTTCTTCAACGATCAACACTCTTAATGATGTCCTCATCAGTTTTTACTGTAAGCTCTCTCTAAAAGTTAAGAGCTAATTGCATTAATATCCTTTTTTAAAAAATTAGCTAAATTGCACTAAATTATCTCTAAAAATATATTTAGCCAAAATTTAAAAAACATTAAATTTAGATTATTTTTGTCCAACAGAGTACCATAACTACTGCTGCTTTTACTTTTTACTTTTATCTTCATTTTCCCACACAGTTCAACAAATATGAGTGCTGTAAAAGTTCCTCCATATAGTACTGCATATATAAAATAAAAACATTAAATTTTAATAGAATATTGAAAACGGCAGTAGCAATTTCTTTTTTTTTAATTTTTTCTTAAATAAAGAGAATAATTAGCTAATGACAACATTGAAAGTGGTGAGTACACAGAAGTATTTAGTATTTCATAGAAATTGATATTTTTACAGAAGAGATATTTTTAATAAGCTCAATAGAGCAACTAAATATTTGACATTAAAAAAATCTATCGTCAATCGATCTAATATGCACCCTACAAAGAGAAAGAAGGCGAGGAAGAAAGAAAAAAATATTAATGATTTTGGGTTGGAGATAGACTTAGGAGTAAAAACATTAGATATATAAAGTTCTTCTCACGTGATGTGACCATATGCATGTGTAAGACAAATAATAATAAAAGGCAGCAAAGTGTTAATCTCGAAAATAATAAGGTATTAAAGTGTAAGGGAAAAAAAAACAATAGGTTATTTAAGTGTAAAATTGATAAAACTTCTCAAGAAAATATCTTTTAAAAACATCAATATTTCCTTAAGATCTACCAACACTAGTTAGTTTTTATCTGACATTATCCTTCTCACATACAAAAACGTTTCTTGTGCATATGGTGACAACTCAATGAATGGATAAGAGAAACAAAGAAATTAGAGGCCAATCATAGTAATTTCTCATGGCTATAATGAGATACAAAATTCCCAAATCAAAGAGCTCATAAATGGCCTCATTAGAATCAACATACAACAAGTGTTTCCAATGCAAAATGCAAAGAGGCAACTAAAACAAGCGAACCATTGACCCTCACAATTAGTAATCAAATCAAAGAAGAGAGATCAATCAATGCAACAAAATCCATGAGTCAAATGGGCCACTTGGCCCTATGAAAGGCCAACCCTAGGCTCAAAGCCTAATTAAGCTTTAAATTAAGTGCATAAAAACTCGTAAACGGTGGGCTAAGAGATTTTTAATATAGATCGTATCCCATTAACTTAATCTTGATTAATAATATTATAAGGTTATTGGATTTTTTTAATATTTTGTGTTGGCTTTTGGACGAATTTAATATGGGGTGTGGTGATCAATCAAGTTGCCGCAGTTTGAAGCAAAAGAGGAAGAGGAAGATGACTCATCTCCAAGGCTCTGGTTTGGATTATTCCGAGCCAACCTCTTTTTTAGCTTTGCAAACAAGAACTTGTATAATTTGTGTAATTTATTTGTTATTTTATCACTATTGTTATTATTTAGTTAAAGTTTGCCAGTAGAGTTCAAGGAGCTGATGGAGTTATTTTCTTTCTGATCTGACTCTGATCAGATCTTGAGTTTGCTCTCTAGAGATTATAGGTAAATCCCATCAGCAGTTGAGTTAATTAGTAGAAAAAAATGTTAGCTCTAATTATAATTTTATTTTTTCTAATTAACTCAATCGCTGACGGGATTCATTAGCGACCTCCGGGGAGCAAATTCGGAACTTGGCCAAGGTCATGTCGGGAGGGAAAAAAATATCCGCGAGGCGTGGTTCAAACATGTAACCGTGAGGAGCCTTGTTCAAAAGTGTGAAAGTACTTTCTCATCAACAACTAGTAAAATAAGATGTTTGCGCAAAAGTAAGAGCTGATGCAGCAATAATAATTATGTATAAAATTGATATTGAAAGTGTGAATTTGTATAAGATATCTTGTAATTTTCACTTTATTTTTAAAAATACAAAGTGACAAATGGAAAGAGAAAAAAAAAAACAGTGACATGATATTTATTAATAAATAATTTATTATTGCTACATCAGCTCTTAGTTTTACACAAACATCTTATTTTACTGGTTTGTTGATGAGAAAGTACTTTTACACTCTCATGGTTTTTTTTCCTCATAGATCAACATGCATGTCCACATGTTCTTCAAGAAACATTTTCACATAGCATTATTGTGATGAGCAAAGAAAGCAGTTAGAACGTGGAACATGAGGATTTTCCTATAGCCAATATAGGGTTAGCACACTTTTTTTTTTTTTCTTTCAAGAATCTTTGAATCAATTTTTCTTTGGTCACCACCAAACTATCAAATCACCAGTACAAATTAAAGAAATAATACATGCGTCACTGTAGCACAATAGTAAAAAAAAAGAATTTGTAGTGGACAAAAAATTTGACTTGACGGTTAAATTCTATATTGCATCGACTACAAGCAATATTCTAAAAGAGAGAGAAAAAAAAAAGTTAAAGAAAGAATCAAAGAAACCTAAACTCTATGATCGTTGGATAGAGAAAAATTTGTGTCTTTTTTCTATTTCTTTTCTTTTTCCTCTCTTGTCTTCTTAATTTTTATTTATTTTTGTACTTTCTTTAAGTTTTTTTTGCTTGTTATGCTTTTCTTTTTTTTCTTTTTTACCCCCTGAGAAAATATAGAGAAGTAGGGAAGCAAATCATTACTAAAAAGATAAATCTTAAAATATCAATCTTTTTAATTTTTTTATTCTAAATTTTAGGGATATTTTACTCTTAATGTTTCAATGCAAAATCCAAATCCTAAAAAAGATAAATCAAAACTATCTCATTCTCCTTATCTTATTATCTTATTCTAAATTCTAAATTCACAAACAATAAATCTAAACCTTGAATCTTCTTCTAATTCTAATCGCAGTATCTTTTTCTATTATTCAATTTCTTCACTAATAAAAAACAATGGACTAAATTAATCAAAAGTATATGTTTGTTTATATATAAAAGATTTAGACAAGAGACGTTCGTGTGCATGGCCTAAACTTCCAAGATTTAATTATATATTCTGGCGTAATAACGATAGGATTTATTTCCAATAATGATAAGATTCTAACTAAAACAACATTGATACTTCTATCTCCGAGGCTTTCCAGATTTGACTAGCTAAATAACTAAACTAATTAAACAGTGAACTTTTAGGCCGTATCTAAATCAAGACTCGAGGCACCGTCGGGCCGGGTCGGGTCGGATCGGTTTGGGTCAAGTCAGGTAACAAAGACACAAACCCTTACGGGTAACAACTTTTAGATTCAGATCAAACTTTATTTTGAATGGTTTCTGGGGCCCGGCTGAGTACACATTCAATGTCTCTGCCAGGTCGACGGGTAGATTATTTACTACAAAGACTCGTAACCCTACATCTTACTGGCATGTCTAAGCCGGTTTGGGTCAAGTCCAGGGCCGATGTCACGCGGATATCACTTATGTTTAAATTTCACAAAAAGAACTAACAAGCATAACAATATCAAAAGAATAAAAAAAAGGAAACAACAAATAAGAAATAATACACTAATTCAAGAATAAAAATGAAACTTAAAAAAAAAACAGTAATGCAATTTGAGCTTAAAATTATCATAGTAGTTTTTATTGGAATTGAAGAATATGAAGGCGAATCTTCGAGCTGAATTATAGCGAGATCCGTTGATCAAATCAACTGGATGATGGTTGGAGTGTGTTCTCCTTCCATTGGCGATGAACGTGGTATATTCACATGTTCAATTCCGACTTCGAATGAATGAGATATTCAAGTCCAAAGATTACCTAATTCAAAGCCAAAAACGGGACTAAAGGTAGCTTAAAGCATTTAGTCCCACATTGGCCATGTGATGGAAGTTTGTGGTGTATATATAGAGAAAATTGAGAACAAAGGGCGTGCCCTTTGGGTACTTGGAGTTTTCGCGCGCGAAAAGGAGGGAATTATGCTCGCACATGCGTGCGCGCCGCCGCCGCGTGCGCGCCGCCGCTGGCGGCGGCCGGGGCCGGGCGCGGGCTCGGGACCAGGTTTGGGTTTGGGTTTGGGTTCCCTACCTGGCCTGGTTCTTTTGAACCGGGTGTCGCGGGTATGGGTTACTCCGCTACCCGAACCAAACCCTCCCAGCCCACCCGCCAACAGTTGCCTGCGAACGGATCCGAACCGCGCCGGACGAGAATGCCCTTCCGGAGCGCTATAAATAGCGATCCAGAGTTCCATTCTCAGACACACCAAACTCCAAATATCTCTCTCTATTTATCTGAGTTCTGATCTGCGCGAAGTGATTTTCGACGTTCTGACCTGTGCTTCCAGCGTGAAGTAGGAAAGCGGCTTCCAGCGAGAAGTGGGAATCCGAAGCGACTTCCAAAGGAGATTCTGCAAAATTGTTCTAAAAGAGGAATCAGAAAATTCAACAGATTCTTTTATAAGAATTGTTGTCTGAATCTGGTACTTCTGAAGAAATAATATTCTTCAACCTTCCTTCGTCCTCAACAGTGGTGCTCCTCCAGAGAGTTAAGGCAAATATTCGTTTGAAATTTGTCCTTGTACCGCTGCTTCAACGATCCTGTGAAGTTACTGGTTCTAAGTTCGACCGTACGGTGATTTGGTAGTGCTATCCAAATACCGTGAAGGAGTGTTGTATCTTGGGAGACCAGCGTCCATTATCCCGTTAGCACCGGTGCGGGGGACGTAATTGTCTTAAGGAGATTCGCTCTAAGCGTACCTCACTCCAAATACTGTATAAGTGGATTAAGTCCTTTATACAGGGGATATACTTTACTGTATATCGAGACTGACTTAGATTCAGTCTAATTGGTGCTTTAACCAAGGAAGGAAATTGAAAGGTGTGGTCTTAAATTAAGGAACGTTCTATTGAACGAAAACCTCCCACCTGATATTTGCCGACCTGGCCAATTAGATTGTTGATATCTCAGTGATCTTGATTAGTTGTCAGATTGATTCTTGTTAAGCATAATACCCAACAATCTTAAGACAATTATTATTGTTTCTTACTTCTGTTCTGCTTGAACTTACAGAAAATGTCTGAGACAAATCAAGATAGCTCAAGCAAGGCAACAAACATGCAGCTCCAAAGTTTGATGCCTACTCCACTTCCTAACCCGAAGCCGGAGAAGCCAGGAAATTCGACGGCACAGAATTCAAGAGGTGGCAACAGAAGATGCTCTTCTACTTGACCACTCTTCATCTGGCCAAATTCCTGCAGGAGGATCCACCAGAACCCGGAACTGATCGGGACTCAGTCCTTGCAGTCGATGCTTGGACACAAGGTGACTTCCTTTGCCGAAATTATGTTTTAAATGGACTGGATGACTCTCTTTACAATGTCTACAGTCCTATCACTACGGCAAAGAAGTTATGGGCCAGTCTTGACAAGAAATACAAGACTGAGGATGCTGGTACCAAGAAGTTCGTCGTAGGACGATTTCTGGAGTACAAAATGGTGGATACCAACTGTAATCAGTCAGGTGCAAGAGTTCCAACTTATCTTGCACGAAATAGAGGCCGAAGGTATGATTCTTCCTGAAACTTTTCAGGTTGCAACAATCGTGGAGAAGCTCTCACCTGCGTGGAGAGACTTCAAGAACTACCTGAAGCATAAGCGAAAGGAGCTAAAGTTGGAGGATCTCATTGTGAGGCTTAGTATAGAGGAGGACAACCGCAAGTCCGAGAAAAGGAGCATCAAGAACTCCTACGAAGCAAAAGCAAATGTGATCGAGGACTCAAAGGGGAAAGCGTCTTCTTCCAAAAGCTTGAAGAGGAAGAAGCCTTCCCAGGGGTACAAAGGTAAGGCTCAAGACGGCAGAAACATGCGCTTCAAAGGGACCTGTTACATCTGCAACAAAGAAGGTCACAAAGCAAATGAATGTCGCAGCCGTCTTAAGAAGAATAAGAAGAGCCAACCACAGGCGAACATGACCAACCATGAATCTCCAAGCCTTTCAGCTGTGGTGTCAGAAGTGAATCTGACAACCAACAACAAGGATTGGTGGGTAGACACTGGAGCTACCCGACACATCTGCTCGGAGAAATTGTTATTCTCAGAATATCAAAGGCTAGAGTAAGATGAGCAGCTATTCATGGGTAATTCAGCTTCCTCAAAGGTTGAAGGAAAGGGCAAGGTCATCCTGAAGTGGACATCGGGGAAAGAGCTTACTCTTAACGATGTGCTTCATGTTCCAGACATCCGCAAGAATTTGATCTCCGGATCAATACTTAGTAAGAAAGGATTTAGAATTGTTTTTGAATCTGACAAATTTGTACTTACTAAGAGAGGGATGTATGTGGGAAAGGGTTATCTTGTTGATGGACTTTTTAAAGCCAATGTTGCAGTGGTAGATAAAAAGTCCGTGTATTTGTATCCAAAGCTAATAAATAAAGGAAATTCTTCTGTTTATTTGCTTGAGTCTCCTAATTTGTGGCATGCTAAATTAGGGCATGTAAATTACAAGTCTTTGAAGAACTTGTCTAATCTGGGATATATTTCCTAAACTCAACTTGGAAAAATTCGCAAGTGTGAGATTTGTGTGAGGCCAAGTTGGCGAAAAATTCATTTCACTCAATTGATCGAAATATAGAACCTTTAGGGTTAATTTATAGCGATCTGTGTGATTGAAGTTTATGCCAACTAGAGGCGGTAAAAAGTATTTCATTACTTTTATTGATGACTGTACAAGATACTGTTATGTGTATCTTTTAAACAGTAAGGATGAGGCAATAATATATTTACAACATATAAAGTCGAAGTTGAGAATCAACTCAACAAGAAAATCAAGATTTTAAAATCCGATAGAGGCGGAGAATATGAATCAAATGATTTTAGTGAGTTATGTGCTAGTTTTGGTATAATACATTAAACTACAGTACCATATACTCCTCAGCAGAATGGAATTGCTGAACGGAAGAACAGAACTTTGAAGGAGATGGTTAATTCCATGCTCGTAAGTTCTGGAGCTCCGCAGAACTTGTGGGGGGAAGCTCTATTAACTGCAAATTATATTCTAAATAGAGTACCTCACAAGAAACTTAGTCTTACACCATTTGAGTTATGGCATGGAAGGACACCTTCCTACCATTACCTCAAAATGTGGGGGTGCCTTGCAAAGGTGCTGGCACCATTACCTAAAAATACTAAGTTGGAAGCAAAACTATGGACTGCATATTCATAGGTTATACCTTGAATAGCAGTGCCTACAGATTTCTGGTTCATAAATCAGAAATACCAGATATTCATGTAAACATGATTATCGAATCTCGAGATGCTGTGTTCTTTGAAGGCATCTTTCCGTACAAACGGGAAGCAGATAAGACTTCTGGGAAAAGAACACACGAGATGGCGTTCAGGGACAAAACCCCGAGGAACCAATTGTTAATGCGGAAACTGAACCAAGAAGAAGTCAGAGATCTAGAATCTCAAAATCTTTTGGTCCAGATTTCATAGCATACGCTATTGAGAGCGAGCCTCAAACATTTAAAGAGGCTATGTCAACCCCAGAAGCACAAATGTGAAAAGAAGCTATAAATAGCGAAATAGAATCCATACTAAGTAATCATACTTGGGATTGGTAAACTTGCCTCCTGGCAGTAAACCAATTGGGTGTAAGTGAATTTTCAAACGAAAATTAAAACCCGATGGATCTATCGATAAGTACAAGGCTAGATTAGTAGCCAAAGGTTATCGGTAAAAAGAAGGACTTGACTACTTCGATACTTATTCACCAGTAACAAGAATAACGTCCATACGGATGTTAATTGCAATTGCAGTATTGCACAACTTAGATAACCATCAAATGGATGTCAAGACTGCATTCTTAAATGGTGAATTAAATGAAGAGATATATATAGAACAACCAGAAGGATTTATAGTCAAGGGCCAAGAACACAAGGTGTGTAAATTGGTAAAATCCTTATATGGTTTAAGCAGGCTCCAAAACATGGCATGAGAAATTGATAGTTTCTGATCAAAGATGGATTCACTATCAAAGATGGATTCACTATCGCGATAAGTTGTTTACAAAAAAACAGTTGGAAACGCATGTATCATTGTTTGTCTTTATGTAGACGACATATTGATACTTGGGACTAATATTGAAATTATTAAGTCCACTAAAAGAATGTTATCCAACAGTTTTGACATGAAGGATCTGGGGGTTGCTGATGTAATTTTAGGAATTAAAATTACTAGAACACCAGATGGAATCAGTCTATCTCAATCTCACTATGTGGATAATGATAGAAAGATTCAAGGATCATGGGATAAAAGAGAATACAAATCCTTTTCTCCCACACGTCCACCTTCATAAGAATACAAGAACTGGAATATGCCAGTTGGAGTATTCTCAGATTATCGGGAGTCTAATGTATTTGATGAATTGTACTAGACCCGATATTGCTTACGCTGTAAGCAAGTTAAGTAGATACACTAGTAATCCTAGTGATCTACATTGGACCGCTCTACTACGAGTATTGGGTTACGTATCATATACCAAGGAATATGCCTTGAGATATGGACAGTATCCACCTGTACTGGAAGGATACAGTGATGCTAATTGGATTGCAGATTCTGAGGATCAAAATCAACTAGCGGATACGTATTTACTCTAGCAGGAGCAGCGGTATCATGGAAGTCTTCTAAGCAAACATGTATTGCCCGTTCCACTATGGAATCAGAATTCATACCCTTAGATAAGGCTGGAGAGGAAGCAGAATGGCTTCGACAATTCTTAGAAGATATACCATTATGGCAAAAGCCAGTGCCCGCTATATGTATACACTGCGATAATCAAGCAGCTATATCTAGGGCACAAAATGTTATATACAACGGTAAGTATAGACATATTCGTCGTAGACATAATACCGTGAAGCAGTTGCTCTCAAATGGAATTATCTCTATTGACTTTGTATCGTCAAAGGATAATTTAGCGGATCCGCTTACTAAAGGTTTAAGTGGAGAGCGTATAAACTGCGCATCGAGGGGAATGGGTTTAAAAGCCTAACCTTACCGAGTCAGCTTATGGAAACCTCACTTAGCGACTGGAGATCCCACGGACTAAGTTCAAGAGGAAAAACTAGTTATGATTAACTCAGCAAGTAAGCACATGGGAGCTTGACTCCAATCCATTCCTAAGGTGCACATAAGTGCTTTTCTACAAGTGGGTTAAGGATAAGCTTAACGCTTTTAATGATGCTATGTCTTGTTACTAAATAAGTGGAGTAGAGTAGACTACTCTTAATAGGTCCATCACCTATTTGAGTATAGAGTTGGGTCGGCTCTTTGGGATTTCTATGAGGCTGTTATTCCCTAAAGATACTCTCTGAAACCAAGAATGTCCAGGGCCAAAACGGACACAATCGAGATCCAAGTTGATTTGGAAAGTTACTGTGTGAAGCTTGTTGACTTGGCTTACACTAACGGCTAACAGTTCAAGACCTAGTTCACTGATTAGCCAGTAAGTCCGATAAAGCTTTCGCTATGGAAGGTTCAAGACCTAGTTCACCTATCCTTATGCAGTTTTTTTTCTCAAGTACCTTTCACAATAGAGTCAGTCTCTTTGTGTGTCATTCCTTGAATCTCCATTCATTGTGGGGGATTGTTGGAATTGAAGAATATGAAGGCGAATCTTCGAGCTGAATTATGGCGAGATCCGTTGATCAAATCAACTGGATGATGGTTGGAGTGTGTTCTCCTTCCATTGGGGATGAACGTGGTATATTCACATGTTCAATTCCGACTTCGAATGAATGAGATATTCAAGTCCAAAGATTGCCTAATTCAAGCCAAAAACGGGACTAAAGATAGCTTAAAGCATTTAGTCCCACATTGGCCATGGGATGGAAGTTTGTGGTGTATATATAGAGAAAATTGAGAACAAAGGGCGTGCCCTTTGGGTACTTGGAGTTTTCGCGCGCGAAAAGGAGGGAATTATGCTCACACATGCGTGCACGCGCGCGCCGCCGCTGGCGGCGGCCGGCCGGCCGGGACCGGGACCGGGTCCAGGTCCGGGTTTCCTACCTGGCCTGGTTCTTTTTGAACCGGGTGTCGCGTGTATGGGTTACTCCGCTACCCGAACCAAACCCGCTCCGCTACCCGATCCGCTCCAGCCCACCCGCCAACAGTTGCCTGCGAACGGATCCGAACCGCCCGCCAACGGCTGTCGGAAAACCGTCCGTGCGGTTGGGCGGTTGGACCGAACGGTTGCAACGGTTCTGTCCGAACCGTTGCAACTGTTGAAATCCGGCGGACGAGAATGCCCTTCCGGAGCGCTATAAATAGCGCTCTAGAGTTCCATTCTCAGACACACCAAACTCCAAATATCTCTCTCTCTCTATTTATCTGAGTTCTGATCTGCGCGAAGTGATTTTCGGCGTTCTGAACTGTGCTTCCAGCGTGAAGTAGGAAAGCGGCTTCCAGCGAGAAGTGGGAATCCGAAGCGACTTCCAAAGGAGATTCTGTAAAATTGTTCTAAAAGAGGAATCAGAAAATTCAACAGATTCTTTTATAAGAATTATTGTCTGAATCTGGTACTTCTGAAGAAATAATATTCTTCAACCTTCCTTCGTCCTCAACAGTGGGTGCTCCTCCAGAGAGTTAAGGCAAATATTCGTTTGAAATTTGTTCTTGTACCGCTGCTGCTTCAACGATCCTGTGAAGGTACTGGTTGACTAAGGTTCGACCGTACGGTGATTTGGTAGTGCTATCCAAATACCGTGAAGGAGTGTTGTATCTTGGGAGACCAGCGTCCATTATCCCGTTAGCACCGGTGCGGGGGACGTAATTGTCTTAAGGAGATTCGCTCTAAGCGTACCTCACTCCAAATACTGTATAAGTGGATTAAGTCCTTTATACAGGGGATATACTTTACTGTATATCGAGACTGACTTAGATTCAGTCTAATTGGTGCTTTAACCAAGGAAGGAAATTGAAAGGTGGTTCTTAAATTAAGGAACGTTCTATTGAACGGGAAACCTCCCACCTGATATTTGCCGACCTGGCCAATTAGATTGTTGATATCTCAGTGATCTTGATTAGTTGTCAGATTGATTCTTGTTAAGCAGAATACCCAACAGTTTTGACTACAAAAGAAACTCAAAATTTTAGCAATTGTGTATTCTTCTCCCTGTTACACATAAAGAGGCACTCCTGACTATTTAACTTTTAAACTTAGGACGTGTGTAGATTCATGAAAGTGAGAGAAAAATGAAAAGTGAGAAGTGAGAGTGAAAAATGTGAAAGTGCAGTGAAAAATTGAGAGTTGTGAAAATAAATTTTTCGGTCTTTGGTTGTGATGTGAAAGTGTAAGTGAAAAAGTATATTATATTTTTCAATATTTGGTTAGTAATGTGAAAGTGAAAGTGAAAAAGTTGACCATAAAATTGGCCACAAAATAATATTAAATTTAATACTATTTTTGAAGTGACATTTTGAACTGTAATTGGACTGCAAGTAGGATTTATGACATTCAAATTTAATGCATTAAACTACAACTTATTACAAGTGAGATTTACATGATCACAAAATTAACTGTATCACCTTAGAAGTGGAAAAAATTATAGAGTAAAAATGAGGTATAAAAGGGAAGGAAAAAAAAATTTCACTTCCTAATTTCCTCTCACTTTCATGAATCCAAACACGACCCTAATGGAGCAGGACAAAGATGAAGGTTACCGCTACAAAATGATTGAGGAAAAAAAGTGAAGTGGGCTTTGCTTTATTCTCAAGATTAAAGTATTAATGGGTTATGTAATTATAATTGATGCTAGTAGTTAGATGAACTTATATTTTTTTATAAGTTAATTCATTTTAGTAACAAGTTAGACATAATGAAAGCATGCTTACTAATATTAATATTAGTGTGTGTTAATAAACATCAATATATTTATTTAGTTATTTAAGTAATGGGTATTTTAACGGGTCTGGGTCCGGTCTGGATCCGTGTAATATAGAAACACTTGTCCTACCCAATCACTGAACTGACAGTTCTAGGTTCGGATCTGGGTCATTCAACATGAAAGGTACCCAGACTCTCTCTGAATTTATAAAAAGGTCTTACTTTTAACCCAGTATGTACACACACACACAAACCACACACACATGCTTGTAAGCATGTATAATACGAGTACGGATCGGGTCTAGCTCATGCCCGGTATAGGGATTTGTAACAGTGATTAAACGACAACAATAATATTCCAACTAAATAAATAACAAGCTTTTCTTTTTCAAAAATTGGCCTTGGACAACTATCTTTTCAATTAATTTAGGGAAAATCTCAATACAAATTTATTTCCACATCAGCTTCAATCCACGTCAGCCATGTGGTCCATTTCAAATTAAACTCCACCGTATAACTAACTCATGTTTTTCCTTTTCTAATTTTATCTTTTTTTTTCAGATTTGGCCGATTAAATTTTCGTTTTGGTTTTTTCACTCATTCTCTTCGTCATCTCTATGGATCTCGCCGATCTTTTCCATCAATCATCTCGTAATGAATTTGAACATTTTCGTGTTTATTTTGTGATAATTTTTGAGATCTAAGATTTGAGTTTTGATTTAGCTTCTACTGGATGATGACGATACTGAAATGCTTGCAATCCTTTTATATGAAGGTGCCACGTGACCTGATTTCGATTTAGGAAGCTAGAGTTTTAAAGGAGAGTTACATAATGAGAGAAGAGATTGTCGCAATCCTCATAATAAGGACCGTGATAATGGACGCAATCCTTACGACGACTGCAACTATGATCATGAGAGCTGTGACCATGATCGCATTGCTCGTAAGCGCATAAAAAACAAAGTAAAACATATGAAAACTGCGACTCGCAGTTCTGAAGTTATAGTTACAGTAGAAATTCTCACAAAGTCACAGTTCTCACAAAGTTTATGTTGCAGTTCTCAAAAAATTCTTACAAAGTCACAGTCCTGAAGTCACAATCGCAGTTGGAATCGCAGTTCTCACAAAGTCACAGTCACAGTTACAGAGTGTTTTCAATTGCAGTCGTGATAGCGGTTAAAAGTTAAAATAAGAGTTTAGTCTTTTGCATTTTTGTGATTAAATCATCAGTCAAACATGTATTTGCAATTTAATGCCCGCCAAAAAAAATGAGGCACATGCGAAGAAAAAAATTGTAATTGAGATTTTCTCTAATTAAGTTTTATTATAGGTAGTTCCGCCCAACCCCCTGTCTTCTTGCAACTTTATTTGCATAGGCTTTCTAGTTTTGGATAAAATTTAAAATCTTAACTAACTCAAAACAAAAGATGATAATAAATTATTTTTTCCCTCAAGATTCTATGAGATTTTAGTTTATTTTAGGAAAACTCAACTAATTTAAGGGGAAAAAAGGGATGATAATCATTGTTTCAGCTTCTCAGAATCATCTCGGATCAAAATAATCATTTCAAAAGGAGAAAAACTTGCCGGAGAGGCCTGACTATTGGTAAAGAGCTGGGATTAAATTATGGGAAGTCTTCCGTTTGAGTCTGGTTACGACTTAATATTTAAAAAAAAAAACTTATTAATGAGAAAGAATTTGAGTTATTTTCTTCTCTCTGTTTCGAAGAAAGATGTAAGTGTTACTGCATGATTAGGTGTGGCACTTTAGCCTGCGATAGCTTACACATAGCGAGTGCAGTGAGCCGTAAGATAATGATAGGATCTATCGGGTGGCGGGTGAGCCGTAAGATGATGATGGGAACCTACCTCCTCCACCCGGTGGCGGCCCACCAAATCAACAGCTCACCGTGCTGCGGTGAGCACGATAAGCAATATGCAGTGAGCAAAAAAAAATTCCATAAGAGCCAGCAAAATCACAGAAGAATAATAAATTTTTACATTTGATCATTATAATAATCCAGATGAAAATCACTATTTTTCAGAAACAATTTACTTTTAAATGTTTATCTGTTTTACTTATTCACCCACAGGGTAAATTTTTTTAACTTTGTTTTATGTTAAACCGGGGTAGCTTTGGTTTGTAAATTACTTAAGGTAAAGCATGTGGTATTATTTTCTTTTCTTACCAAAAGATAAGAAAAAAAAGAAAAGAAAATCATAATCATGAGAGAGGATGAGGACTACAAAGTGAAGAAATATCTCAAAGAAGAGCGGTAAAAACCCACTTATATTGATCATGAAGAAATATGTAATGAAGAAAGAGTCCGAACTCCCTCGTGAGAGTAAAATTACTTTAGAAATCTTAGTTGGTTTTCCTACTGCCCATATGGTTCACAATGAACTCTCAAAAAATAATATACCCTTCATACGTTATAAACACGAGTTGTTTTTTTTCGCTAATTTAGAGAGGGAGGTCGTCTGAAGGCGACCCGATAGCCGCGCGGATATGAGATTTGAGCCGTGAATTTCGTGAGAACTCTTAACAAATCCAAAAGTGTCACATGGCCACGTGCGGGAGACATAAGCATGAGTTGTTGTTCCCTAGAACAACAAAAGTGTGCTCATATATTTTCAATTTGGAAAATCTTCCTGGCCTTTCTCACGGTGCATTGAAAAATTCAAACCTACAACCTCTCGTAAAGAAAGTAAAGGTAAAGTAGCTTCATACAAAACTGATTTGTGAACAAGAGCCTTGTTCAATAAAACTACGCTAGTTGTTTAGGTATTTGCAATTTGAAAAATCTCGCCATTCACGATAGGTTAGAAAATTCATGTCTGCAATTAGGGATGAGAATGGACGTGTCAACGACACCTCATATTGAACATGTCTAATAGAAAATTTTCTATAAGAATATGAATTTTCTCATTTTCTTATAGAAAAATTTCTATTGGACATGTCCAATGAGGGCTCATGAACACGTCTATTCTCACCTCTACTTATAACCACAAATTAAAAAGAAAAAGTATCACGTTGCCTAAGCTAAATTTGCTTCATTCAGTAACTGATTGATTAAAACAGCATGCTTACAAATGACTTGATATCAATGTTTTAATTTTTTTGTTTAATTTATAAATCTAGATTCAGAGATCCCTTAACAGCATAACATAGTGGTCCCAAACTATGCAATGCACACATATCTCTCGCTAACCTCGGACATAACTATGTACGCATATGGGTCACAACTAAAACTTTGCTGGAACTAGCACAGCAAAAATTGTAGCAACGAAAAGTCTGTTGGAACTAGCACAAACAATTTTACAAAGAAACATAACAAGATTCATCAACAGTAACGACAACAATTTTATAAAGAAGTCAATTCTCACGTGGCTCATCAGTAAGCCATTGAGTTTGTTTCTCAATAAGTAACGGTTCGAATTTTATAAGAGGCGATATTTTTCTCACGAGAATATGCCCTAAAATTTCTCAATCACTGTCAAAAAATTACACCATAGAGTATAAAAAATTAGTCTGAGAAGTGATTACAAGACCTCTAAGATATTCTCCCTGTGTATTAAAAGAAAGCTGTTTTACAAAAGAACACAACAACAAGATTTGGATCTATGCTTGCTATCTGTGTCCTAATTTTGAGAAATATTCTTGACACACACATCTGAGCTCACGTGAATTTTGAGAAACATCCTAGCTGTCAAAATCTTGTAACTACCCCTGTTGGAATCTCCACCTTTGTGATGGGTTGGCATTAATGTGAGCAAGTTTTTGGAAATTTGCTCCTCAATTTAAACCAATCTGCTAGCTGGTTGGCTTGAATTTACCAAGTGAGGTACCTAATGAAAGGTACATTGTCACTTGGAAAGTTTTCAATCAGTGTCAAGATGTACTTGGTGAGCAAAAGCTTGTTCTCCTCTTTGGACAAAGATCAAGGTCCAATTTTGATTTAAAATCTTTTGTGACTCAACTCTTTCTGTTTTACTATTGGATCAGACCTCAATAGCACAACCACTGTGGTATGGAAAATGTAACTCTATACCACATAAATTGTTTAGCTCAAATTGCAAAACACTTAATGAAAAAGATCTTGAATTTGATCTTTTTATCCATTAAAATTCACTAAAAATTAACTTATACTATATTATTAAAATTCGTATTTAATGTAGTTCTTTGTTTCATAGGAGTTTCTTTTCCACGCTAACATATATGGAACCCCCCACCCCAACCCTCTCCTCAAAAAAAAAAAAAAAAAAAAAAAGAAGTTATTGGATTATCGGTTTTGATGTAAGCTCACGAGCCTTTTCATGAAGAAAAATATGATTTCACTGCAAGGTTGTGCTATGTAAAATTTAATTATATGCTAACTGAGTGTAGCTTAAGTAGCAAAACATTTGCATCGTGAAAAGTGTGTTGCTTGAATCTCTTCATATGTAGTGACAAACGAGTTTTTTCGAACTAATTTTGTATGCACGCTAAAAATAACTTATGTCAGACTATTGTGATTCGAGTTTTCAGCAGGTACTTTATCTCTTTTATGATGGTTTCTTCCTAGCACTATGAAATGTGACTTTTCTTATTATTGCCGGTTATGATGTAAGCTCACGGGTCTCTTTAGAAAGACATAATTTTACTTCAAAGTTATGATTTACCGATAGTTGTTACTTATTTTCTTTCCTTTTAAGATTTAAATATTTAAAGATGGGAAACAACTACAAAGATTACATTTTGGACTCTCTATGCCAATCTGACATTTCTAATTTAAACCCAAAATGTAATCCTAATCCAACTCTACATTTTTTTTATATGCTTAAATATAATAATTCTTCCAGCAGATTAGGACATGATTCAAGTTAATTAAGGTGGATATGTTGTAGGGTTTTGTGTTAAAGTGTGTAAGAAATAAAGATCAAAATTTGGATTAGCCATATGTATTTTTTTAATGATTTTTATTAGAATTTATATAAAGAACAGGAAGAAGAATTAGGATGGGTTAAGAGTAAAAAGGCTAAATTAGGGTCTGGAATTGGGTAAGGGATTACTATGGATTTGGGATTAGGGTCTAGATTCCAGAACAAAGGTAGAATTAGGGTTACGACTAGTCAATAATTAATTATCTTATTATAGTTAATTAATTGGCACATTCTTAGAATTTGTTATGAATTTAAATATTAATATTGTTTGGTTTAAAATTTTAGGCTTTGAATTTCATGTTTAAAACTCAAGGATTTGGTTTTTAGGTTTATGTTAGGCTTAAGTGTGTGGGTTAAAAAAAACATGCATGGTTGATTTTTTTTTTGGGGGGGAAATATAAGTCATAGATTGTTGCAAGTAGGATATGAACCCTAGACTTCTTACTCACTGCAAAGAGTTTCACCACTATCCTACAGTGACACTTGCTGATTGAAGTTAGTATAAGTATATTAACATATAAAATATTATAACAAAATTATAACTTTTTTAATAGGCCATTGAAGAAAAAAAAATCATTAACATTTTGTAAAAAAATAACTTACATACAAATATCCACCATAATTTGAAAGTATGGAAGGAGGAGTGTGTCGGGATTTAGGGTCGAACAAATAATCCCACATCGGCTAGACAGAATTTGGGTAACTTTTGAGATGGTGCCCCAAGTCCTTACAGAGTGTAGTGACAAAATAATTTTTCATTTTTTGGCTAATACTAACAATATCACCTATCATCTGATCTTGCGAGCGTGCGTAAAATGTTGAAAAATAAACTATGGAAAAGATATGTGTTGTTCAAATAAATTTTTTTTTAAATAGAAAAAAAACGCTTTTATTGCTACAAATGACCATGCCACCTGTTTTTTTTTCCAATTTTCTTTCCTATTTAAACAAACTATTCCTAAATCTATACTTAAGACACTAAGATTTTTCATGTATGGATGAAATAGCACAAGCCAGGTCAAACTGACATCAAGGCAAAAGAGATGGGGAGGCAAGAAAGAGCCCAAAGTTTGTGAAATAGCACCCTTAGAGTTATTTTGTTGGAATCTTGTAACCACAAAAGAGGGTGAGAACCAAAGTGTTTTGTTGAGTTGATGGGCATCCACATCAAAGTGATAACAAAGAACATCAGTGAAAAGAATTGAGAACCACTGAAGGGATCAAATCTATTCATGATGGATTCCACAAAATTATTGGCCAAAATATTCCACAAAATACACTAAAAAATGAAATAATTTTTTTTGGTCTGCTTCTTTAATGAATGAATCATACTAAGCTAGGAGAAAAGTGCCCACTAAGATTTAGGCCTGGTGCATCAATGCTAAACTTTATATTTAATTTAGCTAAAATATATAATATATATATAATACTTAATTAAAATAAACAGGTTCAAAGGAGAGCTTCAAAGGTTTGCTTGAGTGGAATGGTATTTTTGTTGCTCTTTTTAGGACCATGTGGAAGTATCTATTGTTACCTTCAATTATTTGGTAAGGACTTAGTTAGCCACCTACTCCTAACAATTAGGAAATGTTTCACAAAAGATGTCTCATGTGGACAAGTTGAGTAGTGAATCCAAGCACTTCTTCTTCTTCTTCTTTTTTCTTTTCTGAGAGAAAAGTGGAACTCTTTTTTTTTGAGTATATTCTCTTGATCATTTTTATATTGTTTTTTTACCTAACTCCAATGTTGACTAGCAACCAATTAATCAATAAAAGTAGCTAACCATCATTTTCCCCCCTGTAGAAATTTGAAAGCTATGGGAAATATGAACTGTATAGATTCATGCCTTGTAGTTAGGTTAGGTATCCATATGAGTTGTGTTTTTCTTGCAAACAAGTATATTGTTGATCTAGAGTGATGGATGATTAAAATGAATGTAAGTTGTGTTGTTAGAAAGAACATGTTGTCTTACTTTTATAAAATTTGAATGATAAAATTCTACCATGTTAAACAAATTAAAATAGAAATGAAGAAAAGATTCATGCAACCAAAAAAGTTCTATAAAGGATTTCTTATTGTTATTGATTAGTAATTTTTTTTCCACGCGCACCATTAATTTGTAATAAAAGTCCAAGTCCCCTCTCTATGCGGAAGAAATAAGTGTTACTGTCATTTTCATTTGTTTTGAGGAAGTGATGTAATTTGCACATTTTCATCTCACTTGCAGCAAATCAAAACAGGCCCGCTGAGAAGCTAAATCTCTTGTCATTTATTTACTTTCATACAATTAAGCATTGAAATGATCCCCCAAAAAATAATACATTTAACTGTTCCACCTAAAACTTTTATGTTATTTTTCAAGCAATGTCCCCACAAAAACTATTTCAGCTTTTGTTTGCTTTGATTTGACAAAGGCCTTGTATAAAACTTTGCTTGCAATTGTGATATATATGCAAGTAGCTTTAACCTTTCAAGCAACCTACTACCCAATAGCTAGCATGCAAGGTCAATGTCCCAAACCTGTCAAGGGACCACATAATGTCATGTAGTAATCAAGAAACACAATAGGGAAAATATTAACCTTTATTTTCTCCCTTTCTATTGTTCATATTAACTTCAATGCTAACACTTGTAAATAGGCACAAGGATGGCTGCAACTTGCTCTATAATGTGTTGGAATGTTGAGTTCATTTCAGGCCCCTAGTTTAAAACTATAATTGAAGTTCTTTTGCCAAAAAAGTTATGTAATACACTCTTGAATCCTGAAAAATATTTAGGAAAAGCTTCTTCAGTGTTGGGAGTTTTCCCATCCAAACTTAAATCAATGAAGCGCATATAAAAAAGAACTAAAAAGATGTCACTAGTCTTAACGCATAGTTACTACGCATATCGCATGTCTCTACGATCAATCAAGACAGGTGTGCCTTTATTGGTACTATCTCTTTCTATCGGTATCCTTTGTGCGCATGATCACGAGCGGGAGATGATCATGAACAGTAAGATATACCTAGAATAAAGATGAGGAATGAAATTTGATGCGAGAGAGATCTTTTTTCCCATAAATTTTTTCATGTAATTTTCTTTAATGTGTTCATAGGATGTAACTAGCTAGAGACACAACCTCTAATCATAATATCTATTAACTCCACTAACTATAGCAACTAACTCTACTAAAAGAGTGTTACCAAGTTAATATTATTAAATATTATTATTTATGAAATTATATCTTTTTTTAAGATAAAATATCCAACATTCAGCTCATTTTGCACACATGTAGATCTTTGAATTTTCCTTTTTTGTTAGATCAAAAAAATTTAAGTTTCTGCTACTAAATGTATTTAAGTGAAAGATCCATCTACACAATATGAAAGCAACATACAAATTACAAGTATAGTAGGATTGCTACCAAAATGTTCCCAAAAATTTCCTTACAGATAATATTTCCCCCAAAATTTAGCAAAAAGATGCATTTCCCCATAATTTAGTAAAATAAAGTCAGAGAATATTGTGATGGTGTATTTGTAGAAAGGTGAATAGAGTTTTAAAATAAAAGTATCTAATTTAGAAAAATTTTAAGAACAGATTGTTCTGACAGAATGCTAGTCATACTGATAGAATGGTGAAATGAATTAAAAGATGACTAACATAATGCAACAGTAATTACAGTATATACTCAAGAGTGAAGCAAATAATCTTAATGAAATATAACAATAAATTATATGATAATATTCAGATGAGAAAGTAAATAAAGTTAAAACTCAAATTCTGACTGCTATAAATATTTCTGGTTGAATACCAGACTGCTGGTAGAATACAGAATTATACTGCAGATGATCTGGCAATATGTTCAGATCGCTGATAGAAGTCAAAAATACACTAAAGAATGTTAGGCAGAATGGTCAACAGATTAATACTTGAATAACTACAAATAAAGATAAATAAGAGCAAAATGAAACAATAAAAATTAATGAGGGAGAGAGAGGAAGAAATTTTTTTTAATAGTGGTTTGAGAATCCCATACATTCACCACCTAGAGGCATCTTCTCTAGAATTTCAAACCCACTATAATCTTCCAACCCGAAGCAAGGGATACAATGCCAACATTATAATCCAAGAGGTTGGACTTCCACTATTCTCTCTGAAGAGAAAACAACCGCCAACCTCCTTCACTGAAGTTGGATTTTCTCCTCTACACCAAGAGGGTATACAAGATCACAAGAATTGTTTTGCTCTCTAAAAAAAATGAGGCCGCTAAATCACAACATTTCTATTCAATTTGATATAAGATGGAACTCTAAGTAATCAAAGAATAATAAATATCTCCAATAATTGACACGGAAGTATAGAAAACTCAAGAAGAAGAATTTAAATGATTGTAGAATTGAACTCTAAGATTCTCCGATAAAAAGAGTGTTAATGAGAAGTGGGTGAAGAAAAATGATGAGAAATAAAAATATAATCACTTCTTAGTTGAGAAGTCGGTGAAGAGAATTGATGAGTATCAAAACACAACAACTTCTCTTTTTATTTTAAAATTTTTGAGACTAGGAAAGTTCAAACGCAGCTATTGTGGCTTGAATTTGTGCAGCTTGATCTTCCATCCTCCATCTAGATTTGACAATAAAACGTATTCCATTCATGCTCCTTAAACTTGTCTTATCCTGTAATAAGATAAAAAACTACTAACACAAACTCATTAATAGTTAATTCATAAGTTAATACACATCATCAAAATCCTTCAAATTACAGTGTTGAGTGAGGAGAGCTTTGGAGTTCTTTATGAACAGAATAACTCAACCCTAGCTCCACAGCTTCCATCAGGAATATAACTCTCCTTCTCTCTCTCTCTCCCCAATCATGACCGTCCGTTGGTCAAGATCCAATGGCTCATAGAGAGCACTCGAGACTAAACCCTAACCCTAACCGACCCATGACTGAACCGGCTCGTAGCCGGGTTTAGGTTCGTGTTTGGTCCAGCTCCTAAATTAATTGGACGCGATTTGGGTCATTAGTACCAACAATCGTCGTTGCTTATAACATCCAATAAAAGCATAAGTAGTCGTAAATTCTAGAATTTATCTAATTTTGATTATAATATCCTCATGTCAAGCAACCAAGTCAGCAATCAAGCAAATTAGACCCAGACCAGGACTTGTAACAAAGCTCCGTACAGTTAGTGAGTTCAGGCCCATATCAGAATTGAAACCTATTACTGAGACTCTCATTGGTATTTTGGTGCGTATTTCCAACAGTATTGCCTTTTGAGATATAGGGCCTGTTTGGTTAAGGGTGGAAGTGAGAAAGTAAGGAAGTGAGGAAGTGGTAATAGTTCCCTTTAGAACTTGAAAATTGGTTAGTAAGTTTTTCGGTGTTTGGATGTTATTGGGAAGTGTGGTTTGGAAAATATTATGTCTTTTCCGGTCTTTGGATGGTAATGGAAAATGGAAGTGGAAAAGTTGACCACAAAATTGACTGCCAAATAATATTAAAATAAAAATTAATTAAGAAAAATAAAAAATAGATTGTAATTAGAATGCAAGTAAGATTCATGACCAAAAAATTGACTGTTTTATGCTACAACTTATTATAAATGAGATTTACATGACCACAAAATTAACTGTAGCACTCTGGAAGTGAGGAAATAGTTGTGTAAAAGAGAGAAGAAAAAAGGAAAAGAGATTTTCTTATTTTCCTTTTCCGGTGTTTGGATAGATAGGGAAGTGCCGCATTTTCTTACTTCCGCCAACTTCCTTGCAGCCAAACACGCCAATAAATGCGTCAGCAATGATGAATAATTACTACGGGAGTTGAAAACTGTTCCCGTTGGCCGCTTAAGGGTATGTTTGTTTCGAAGAAACTGGATCTGAAAAACACTGCTTCGGTAGGCCTCGGAGCTTTTCCAACAATACGATTTTTGTTTTGAAAAAAAAAAAAGTAGTTGGAAAAAAATCTGAGCTCAGCGAAACGTCACTGGGAAAGAAAATTTGATTTCACAAATCATCAGAAATGACTGAAAATCTAGCTATGTAAGACTCAACATCAAGCATTCTTAAAGAAAATTATTTTTATGTGCTCGGCTGCCGGATTTCTCAAATTTGTTTCCCTCACAGAGAGGTCTAAAATTAGCTGTTGGTTTATGTTTTGCAGATCAGAGGGCTACTATGTGGGATCAGCTGTGACGTCAGCTCCTCCACGTGGCCAACTGTGCGACAAACTCTCTTGCCACCAAACCGAAGCAGTGCTCACAAAGTAGACCGTTTTGGCAGTTTCACATTGCGGAGTATTTTGTAGCCAGTTTTGGCTACGTGGCATGTTGACTGCAGATGTGATTAAACAGTTACACAATTAGTTAGTTGAAGTTTAAATGTTAATAGCTCGATAACAAATATTTTTATAATACAACTTCAATCATTCAACTTTTGTTTATGAGCACTGATTCTGTTCTCTCTTTTCCTTATTGTTCTCGTTTTGAAGTGGAACCATGTGGATTATTTCATCACATTATTTGATGCAAAATCTTGCCCGAGAAGGATGCATTTAAAATTTAAAAAAGACTAATATAAATTTAAACAAATAATAGAGCAAACATTATAATTGAGTACACAATGTAGTATAGTATACGTATAAAAATTGAGTTGAACTTTTTGTAACAATTGAAAAAAGGATTTTTTTTCCCCCTTTTTTCATACCTCTTCAAGCCAACCTAATTTCATAGCTGAATTTTAAAAATAATTTTAATAAAACACAAGCAATATGATAACAGGTAGGAATAGACTAGGAACAAATCTCCTTTTGTATTGCAAGTAGCCAAAAAGGAAGATACATGTAGTCATTTTCATTAAACAGAAATTATAGTTAAAAACAAACTTGAAATATTTTCTGAGTCATTTCTACATCTTCATTGGCGAGCCATAAAACGACAGAGAAACCAAGAAGAGTTATACACTTCGAAATTTGTCACAAGGGTGTCACAAGTTCAACTTGCGTAGGTATTAGAAAAAAAAGTAAACACATAGATCTTAGTGAGAAGGGAAAGGTTAAGAATTAGTGTGTCTTTGATTAATTTGGCACCTAATTTGTTAGATTTATTTGGATAGAATTTAAATTAATTTGAGTCTAAACAAAATTGAATTTATACACCTATCTCTATAAGCCTATATTGTTGAACCGAATAAAGAATTGATCAAGCCTACTGGTTTGAGCGTAGACAAGTTTCATTTACACTTAGTCATGAGTGTATTTAAATTAAGATGTGAGATTTATCTACACATGTGAAAATCGTGTTATCAATCAAGGATCTAGATCTGTAATGAGTTGAACTAAAATTCCTTACTATATATATCATGGGTAAGATTCTCTCCTCACGACCAATCATCGCGATCTAATCTCTCTCATCTCCTTTAAGGATTAAGAAGAGAACTTTTTGAGATCGTGTAATCTTTGACATCCATTTCGTTATGAAACCAAGTATGTGTAAAGCCTCTTTTCTTTTAATATTGATAAAGAGTTTTTTTTGGTTTATGTGTGAACTTGAATGAAATAATTATTAGAAGCAGTGTGATTATCTTATTTTGCACGTGAAAACACTTATTTCAACGATAGACAAAATTCGTACTCAGAACTAAAAAACAAGTCCACGGGCATATGACAAGTGTTAAAAGCTAGTACTTTTTTTTGATAAATGCACTCCCTATTTTCACGCACACCCCCAAACAGTTACAGTACAAAACGTTCCGGCCCTTGTCTACTCACAGCCCCAAGGTCGGTCAACTTGCCTCTATCTCCTCGCGTGGGAGGTGACTATACCGCGAGTAATTAATGCGTTACCGGATCAAGGGAGCATCAATTATTCACCGCGGAGGCTCGGCGCCGAGCCTAGAGTGCGCTGCCGCCGCGGGCTCTGGGGGGCCCCACCACGAGCGGCTGTCGCGTGCCGCGTACGGAAGCGTCCGACGTGGCACCGGCAAAAGAGATCCCCGCTGTCACGTGCCCCGCTGGCCGATGTAGTGGGCCCCACCGCGGCCCGAACCCCTCGACGGCCTCAACCCTCGACCAAATAAAACTAATAAGCAATTAGCAAATTAACAAAGGAGCTAACAATTTCCAGTAAAATAATGAATATCATATTAGGAAATTGGTAGGAGGGGGGTAGCTGGGGAGTGTGTGGGGCCCACTCAGAGGTCTATAAATAAGGCAAGGCATCCCCAGTTCACCTCGCGACGAGGGCGAGTGTTAAGAGAGAGAAAGCGGAGAGAAAGAAAGAAGGCGGATTGTCAGTTGGAGAGGCGATCCGGTGGGCGGCGCAGAATCCTCCCGTTTATTTCCCTTTTTTCTTCCTATTTTCTGTAATTTTCTATTTTTCTTCGATTTGAGTTCATACTCCTCTTAATCTCTGTCTCTGCCTGGAGATTAGATCGCTGAATCGAAGGTAAAACTACGAGAATGGTTGAAGAAATCCGAAAAGAGTAGTTTAATAGGGTTTTTATTTATTTATTTATGATTGTAGGGTTAGATGATTTTTATTAGTCTGTTTTTCTAATAAAATAGTGGGAAAATGATGGAAATCTGTCGCGATCTTCTGTTTTATCTTTGTAATTAGTTTTGATCGTGTTTCCGTGGTTGTTGGTTTGGATTAAGGGTTCGATCTGTCTTATTCTATTCAGAGCGCGGATCTTAAAGGTTTTGATGTTGCTTTCTTCTTTGCTTCCTTTTTGCAGAGAATAGTCGCACAGATCGACCGAGCTCGAGCGGTTTGTTTTGGCCATTCCCTATC
The DNA here is from genome assembly GCA_038442645.1 of Agave tequilana. Classification (NCBI taxonomy): domain Eukaryota; kingdom Viridiplantae; phylum Streptophyta; class Magnoliopsida; order Asparagales; family Asparagaceae; genus Agave; species Agave tequilana. The sequence goes on along the minus strand of JAVJIF010002034.1, from coordinate 185,909 downwards.
TCATTCCATCACCATCGCCATCGTAATCCTAATCTGATCGATCTGATCTATTTCGGATCTTGAAATCTTGAAAGATTGCCTGCAAACCTAAACGAAAGGCGTTCCCTTTCTATTCTAATCATTCTGGTTGGTATCCATCTTTCAAACTATGGCTGCGGTCTCTGGCCAAACCTTCAAGCTTCGAACCAACACTGTGGCCCTCCCTTCGGCTTTGAATCGGAGTTGGTCCGCCGGTCATCGGAGATGGAGTGCGGTGAGATGTCCTACTTCGAGTCGATCGCATGCTGTTCGTTTGGAGAGCAGATTTCTCGGGGAGAGTCTCCGCACGTCGGAGAGAGTCCATTTGTGGAGGACCGACGGGCCTGGTCGATCTCTGAAGTTGAGGGTCATGGGCCCCACCATGTCCCTGTCTCAGGTGCCTGAGAAGCCCCTTGGTCTCTACGACCCGTCTTTCGATAAGGATGCTTGCGGAGTTGGGTTTGTTGCGGAGCTCTCTGGGGAGTATAATCGAAAAACTGTAAGTTTTTGGTTTTTTTTTTATGATAACAAAGATTGAATCTTTTTCGGTTTTGAGCTATCTCGCTATAGACTCCAATTTTTGCTATATGGTGTCCTCTTACTGCTAAATTTGTGATTCTGCTGCTAAAATGGTTACTGTTTCTTGCTGAATTTCGCAGGTGAGCGACGCAATCGAGATGTTAGTCAGGATGACCCATCGCGGGGCTTGCGGTTGCGAGACCAATACCGGTGATGGAGCTGGCATCCTTGTTGCACTCCCACACGACTTCTACAAAGAGGTACCTTCTTCTTGTTTACTGGTGTCTAATCGTTACACTATTTATCTAATTACAGCACTGTTGTTTTGGTGGGTAATTCGTATTATTTATTTATTATAGGTGACAAAAGATTTGGGATTTGAATTGCCACCTGCTGGGCAGTATGCAGTTGGCATGTTCTTCTTGCCAACTAATTCGAGTCGAAGGGAAGAAAGCAAAGTTGTTTTCACAAAGGTATCATAGGAACCCTGGAAATTATTACAATGTTTAGCTGTAGCATAGATGGACTGTGAATTTTTATTAATCCCTTTTTTGGGACATTTTGTTTGTTTACTATATTTTTTATATATTTGTGGTACACTTTGGGTGTGCTCTGGAAATTAACGATTAATAAATTTAGTATGCATAATCTATGCTAGAATGTTTACAATTTTTTAGTGTCTACTAAATTGCTGTTATGTGGATAGTTGGTGAGTCATTATGTCAGGCTCCAACACCTACCACCTTCGGTTTAATATTCAACAAAAGCTGTTCAAGTTGCCCTTTTATCATAAGAGGCCTCGCTGTCCTGTTTATTCAATTAATTGCAATGGTGATTATATTACTTTCTTTTGGCCAATCATATTACATTCTACTATGGGAGTTGGTGTTATTATCGTTTTCTTGATACCCTACCTAACACCTAGGACTATTTTGAAATGGCTTTAGGCTTCAGGAGGTTGGTGACAGACAGTCCGACCTGTGAGGCTCTGACTCTGCAAGTCTCTACCTCTTCTTTGTTCTTGTAGGTCGTTTGTTCTGCTGTTATTCAGAATCTCTCTTTGTATATTTGACTTTACTGTTGACTTGTGGACATCAATTACTGTCATTCTGCAATTTAGAAGGAATTTTCCAGCAAAATTAGCTTTAGATTTCACTTTATCATGTATAGTTTAATTGCCTGCTTTTATTTAGGACCTCTTTGTCTATGCTTGACTTTACTGTTGTGAACATCAGTCACTGTTACTCTGCAGGTTGGAAAGCAAGTTGTAGCAAATTAGCTTTGGTTTTTGCTGCTAGATATTGTCACATCGTGTCCCTAAGATAATGTCTCCAATTTTTGGGGTCTGTTTTTGAGAACATTAGAGAGATGACAAAGTTATTAAGCATATAATCTATGGATTATGCCTTTGCATGAAATTTGTTTATGTTATAATACTTTAATTATAATCAGAAATCAGTTAAACTAAGCAAAGGTCAATCAGGGAAGGATCAGTGCACTGCTTCCAGATTTTCTTTATTCTTTGCGAGTAGGTTATTTCTCCCAACAATTCCCATGTTAGGAAACCACCATCTTCACAATTTGTGCATAATATTCATCTGTAAACTTTTTGTGCTTTTGCATATTTAGTTTCATCATATACTGACTCATAACTTGCCATACATGTCAAATAACATAATGATTATATGGTATACTTTTTCTTTTGAACATATATGTCAAATAACATAACTTGCCATGCATTGTTTTGAAGATCAGTATTTCATGTGATTGTAACTAATATCTAGTTTGAAGTATCTTCAGACTTCCTAAGAAATCTTCTGGTATTTTCAGGTTGCAGAATCCTTGGGCCATGTTGTTCTGGGGTGGCGCCCAGTACCAACTGATAATACTGACTTGGGCAAGTCAGCCCTTCAAACAGAACCAGTCATGGAACAAGTATTCCTTACTCCAAGTCCTAGATCTAGTGCTGAATTTGAACAGCAGGTTCTTTCCTATCTGCTTCTACATCTCCTAGTATCTTCTTTGAAAAGAGTAGCGATCATTCTCAGACCTCACTAATGTTAATTCCACTAGTGATCTTTAACATGAGTATTTTTTTTGGTGATCTTCTCAGATGTACATATTAAGGAGGGTATCTATGGTTGCCATTCGAGCTGCTTTAAACTTACAGCACGGTGGAGTGAAGGACTTCTACATATGCTCTTTATCTTCAAGGTAATTTCTTTTGTTTTATCCTTGTCTATTTTGAGAGAATTGTAGTCAGTTTCAGTTAAGAGGCTATGGATTTTTAGGCATTGCCACATGTATAAGTGAACTTTATAGTCCAGATATGACTTTTGTTATTTATGTTTATGTTCTGCAAACTATGTAATGCTATCTCTGTTAGTTGGATGGAGCTTTTAACTCTTTTAAAGCTGAGTCACTTATTTTCCTTGTTTAACAGGACTGTTGTTTACAAAGGACAACTAAAGCCAGATCAGTTGAAGAATTACTATTATGCAGACCTTGGTGATGAGAGGTTTACAAGTTACATGGCACTGGTAAATATCCTTACATTCTTCTTAATGCACAGTCTCTGCATTTAACAGCAAGCTGCTTGGAGAAGTCTCTGGTAGCAGAACAGATGTAAGGTTAAGCGACGAGGTTAAAGGCATCAAAGTTTGAATTATTTCTTCTGTTCTGCTGTATTGAATATTATTTGAATTTCGGTATTGGATGCCTTGGGTAAGCTGGTGAAAGGCCTTGATAGTTGATGCATAATAAACATGTTGCAGAATCCCGTCGCAGTGCTCACTGTGGTCTGTTCTTGAGGATGAGATTTCCAATATGGAGGTGGAAAGGGAATAATATATGGTCAAGGTAGCTTAGGGCTTCCACGTTACTTTGTATTGGCACTGACAATAGGCAGATCTGTAGTTTTCTAAAGTGCCTTGCTGCAAAATGATCTTGTATATTCTCGGATAAATTTCAATTCACACGAAAGCTTAAGATATAAGAAATTGTGGTACAAATTACTCAGTGCTACTCTGTCATGCAGGTTCACTCTCGGTTTTCTACAAATACATTTCCTAGCTGGGATCGTGCTCAACCCATGCGCATTTTGGGTCACAATGGAGAGATTAACACACTGCGAGGGAATATAAACTGGTAAAGTTTCAAAGATTTTATAGTTTGTTTGCTGAAATTTGCGTATATGTACAATTGCCGGGTGAATTAATTGTAATGTACGACTTTTCTCAGGATGAAGGCACGTGAAGGTCTTCTAAAGTGCAAGGAATTGGGCCTGTCGAAGGACGAGATGAAGAAACTTTTACCATTGTGGACGCTAGCTCATCTGATTCTGGTTGGTCAAAATCCTTCTGATTACTTGCAAATTCAGGCTGTAATCCATGCTTGCAGTTCATTGATGTTTATGTGAAGTTATATATTAACATCAATTAGATACAAATTACTACAAGGAGGCCTCAATATCTATGTACTTATTGTGTCAACTTGCATTATGATTTCATGTATACCTTTAATGTGAATCTTCTATGGGCAGAGTACACTACACTTGCATTCCATTCCACTGGGGCTTATGCTTGTACTCTTGTTTAAGTTTCATTGCAACATGCATGATTATAGTTGCAGAAGTACATTCATGAGAATTAAATATTATTAACCTTAAAATCTCAATATTTCAGGGGCCTTCGATGGTGTCCTTGAGCTTTTGGTTCGAGCTGGTAGAAGCCTGCCAGAAGCTGTAATGATGATGATACCTGAGGCATGGCAGAATGATAAGAACATGGATCCAGACAGGAAGGCATTATATGAATATTTTTCAGCTCTCATGGAGCCATGGGATGGACCTGCACTTATATCATGTAAGCTTATGTAATTGTTGAGTTTTCACAATTTGACAGATCCTGAAGAACTATTTGTATGTTCAGTTACTGATGTCCACTTTCTTGGTTAAAATTTTATTGCTATTTGCATGTTCAGTCACCGATGGCCGCTATCTTGGAGCAACATTGGACCGTAACGGGTTGAGGCCTGGTCGCTACTATATTACACACAGCGGGCGAGTTATCATGGCCAGTGAAGTTGGTGTTGTAGATGTTGCCCCGGAAGATGTGTCTCGGAAAGGAAGACTGAACCCTGGTATGATGTTGCTGGTTGACTTCGAGAATCATCAGGTTGTGGATGATGAGGCTTTGAAAAGGCAATATTCACTAGCAAGACCTTATGGAGAGTGGCTTAAGAGACAAAATATATCCCTCAAAGATATTGTTGATTCTGTCCCTGAAGCTGATAGGGTTCCACCGACCATATCTGGAACAATTCATGTAAGCTCCAGATCTTGCAAATAAGTTTGTTATTTTGTTAAACACTGTTTTCTTAGATAAAGAATATATGTGTTAATTAGCACTGATTATCCTAATTATTCATACTTAGGCACATAATCATGATGATGACATGGAAAACCTGGGAATTCATGGGATTTTGGCTCCTTTAAAGGCATTTGGGTGAGTTATATTTTAATACTGCTCAGCCTCCATTATTTTATCCACACCTTGTACATGTTTTGTGCCTTAAACATGCCAATATTTATACTGCTCAGCCTCCATTATTTTGTCCACACCTTCTTATACATGTTTTGTGCCTTAAACATGCCAATGCAGTTATACAGTAGAAGCATTGGAAATGATGTTACTGCCTATGGCTAAAGAGGCCACTGAAGCTCTTGGCTCAATGGGAAATGATGCTCCTTTGGCTGTGATGTCCAACAGGGAGAAACTTACGTTTGAATATTTCAAACAGATGTTTGCACAAGTTACAAATCCCCCAATTGATCCAATTCGGGAGAAAATAGTCACATCGATGGAATGTATGATAGGCCCAGAAGGGGATCTGACTGAAACCACTGAAGAGCAATGTCATCGTCTTGTGTTGAAAGGACCTCTTCTATCTGTTGAAGAAATGGAAGCTATTAAAAAGATGGACTATAGAGGTTGGCGTAGTAAAGTGGTTGATATCACTTATTGCAAAAAGCGTGGCAGGAAAGGTTTGGAGGAGGCTCTTGATAGGATCTGTGATGAAGCTCGTACTGCTATTCGTGAAGGCTATACAACATTGGTACTTTCTGATAGAGGTGAGGACTATCAGTAGCTGGAGATCCTTCTCTGAAAAACATGTTTCAACCTTTAGGCTGTAGCAGATCTTTTAAATACAAAAAAGTCACCATTGATTTCCTTTGGTTCCATCCTTTACACTTTTTCACCTTCAGTTGTCATGCTATGGTGTATAAGTTCTATAAAATGTATGTCTTTTTACTCTTCTTTTATAGACTTTACTAATTTATGAGCCATAATCTTTTTTGCAGGCTTCTCATCAGAGCGTGTTGCTGTGAGTTCTCTCTTGGCCGTTGGTGCTGTTCATCAGCATCTAGTCTCCAAACTTGAGCGAACGCGGATAGGGTTGGTAATAGAATCTGCTGAGCCTCGTGAAGTGCATCATTTCTGTACTCTTGTTGGCTTTGGTGCAGATGCTATATGTCCATATTTGGCCATAGAAACTATCTGGCGGTTGCAGATTGATGGAAAGATCCCTCCCAAAAGAGATGGTGGATTTCATAAGCGAGAGGAACTCGTCAAGAAATACTTCAAAGCAAGCAATTATGGCATGATGAAAGTTCTTGCTAAAATGGGTATCTCCACACTTGCCTCGTACAAAGGTGCACAGATTTTTGAAGCTCTGGGTCTTTCATCTGAGGTGATTCAGAAGTGTTTTAGTGGCACACCAAGCAGAGTTGAGGGCGCCACATTTGAGATGCTTGCTCGGGATGCACTTCGCTTTCATGAGTTGGCATTCCCTAAAAGGGCTTTACCACCTGGAAGTGCAGAAGCTGCCGCACTGCCTAATCCTGGTGATTATCATTGGAGGAGGGGAGGTGAGATACATCTCAATGATCCTCTTGCTATTGCAAAACTGCAAGAAGCGGCTAGACAGAACAGTGTGGCTGCATATAAAGAATATTCCAGGCGTATCCAAGAGCTGAATAAGAGCTGCAATTTGCGTGGTATGTTGAAGTTTAAAGATGTGGGAGAGAATATTTCATTGGATGAAGTAGAGCCTGCTAGTGAGATCGTGAAGCGATTCTGTACTGGCGCAATGAGTTATGGATCAATATCATTGGAAGCACATACCACACTTGCTGTGGCAATGAACACTCTAGGAGGAAATCAAATACTGGTATGCCCTTTTCCAGTAAGCTTATTATTCATTAGTTGATAAGTTCTTTAATGAAGTTCTAATAGAAAGTCTTCCTACTTTTTCACGTCATATTTTTTACTAGCACTCTTAAACATTGAGCAAATGACGGGTTGTCCTTTATGTTATGTCAGCTTCTATTTTGATTTCTTTTGGCACATACCTGCTGCACTTTGTTTCTATGTTTGACAAATAAATCTGAATTTTACCCACTGTTTACTAAAAAAAGTGTGCAATTTGTTGACGATGATAATTTTATATATTTCTTTACTTTAAATTCTATAAGTTTTGTTCGTGATGAATGAGTGGATTATGGGATTGTATTTGTTCTTATTTTGTTATTACGTTTCATGGACTATCATTTAAGGTGAGGGAGGAGAGCAACCATCACGCATGCAACCTCTTCCTGATGGCTCCATGAATCCGAAGAGGAGTTCATTAAGCAAGTTGCTAGTGGAAGATTTGGAGTTTCAAGTTACTATCTTACCATGCAGATGACTTCAAATAAAAATGGCTCAGGTAATTACATGAATCTATGCACACATAATCCAAAAACATCTTATGTTCAATATCTTTGTTGGAATGTGTTTCCTTGCTATGTACCTGGGACATTCCTACTGGAACAGTAGTTCCTCTTGTTTATGAATTTATGTTCATGGACAGATGCTGAAGACACTACAAAGTACCTATGTGTGTCTTTGTTTCTAATACTGATGCATTGCTTGACATTTGGTGAGGTTATATATTGACTAGAATTTACTTTGATTTTTCCTGTGGCATTCTGTTTGATTTTTCTATTTTATGCAATGACAGGGGGCCAAGCCAGGTGAAGGGGGTGAGCTGCCAGGCCATAAGGTTATTGGTGACATTGCAGTCACTAGGAATTCGACTGCTGGTGTAGGGCTTATCAGTCCTCCTCCCCATCATGACATATATTCAATTGAGGATCTCGCTCAGCTGATTCATGATCTTAAGGTATATAGTTCTAATCCTTTGATTTTCACATTCATGAAGTAGAAAAATTTAACATCGAGTGGAGTTTAAAATTTTTTTCATATTATATTTGTATTAAAGAAAAGCTTGTGTTTGTTGATTTCTAGTTTTGTTGTATTGCATCTTTTGCTTGTGTTCTTTGTTTCTAATTTTGTTGTATTGCATCTTTTCTTCACTCTCTTTGAGAAGACTTTGCCAATGGAAGAATAATGCTATCCAGACATTGGTCCTACAGAGTGCTGAACTTAGTCCTCTTATTGGTGGAAGTAAAAAATAGAGAAATCTCTCACATTACCATGGGCACCTTGCTATACACCAATTGATGAGGGCTATGTTGCATGATCTGTGGATCATTAGTTTTAGTATCACTACTCCGAAGGGAATAAATAGGTCTTTGCCTATTTTGTAGAAAGGTTGGGTACTTGATTACATGAGTGTTCCTTCCAATTTCTGATGATCTCTCTCTTTTCCATCCTCGCTACAGAATTCAAATCCAGGTGCTAGAGTCAGTGTTAAGCTTGTATCTGAGGCTGGTGTTGGAGTAGTTGCTAGCGGGGTTGTAAAGGACATGCTGACCATGTCTTGATCTCTGGTCATGATGGAGGGACTGGAGCTTCTCGTTGGACAGGCATTAAGAATGCAGGGCTACCCTGGGAGCTTGGGCTGGCAGAGACACATCAAACTTTAGTGGCAATGATCTCCGTGGCCGTACAACTCTTCAAACTGATGGCCAGTTAAAAACTGGACGGGATGTTGCAATAGCTGCTTTACTTGGTGCAGAAGAGTTTGGCTTTAGCACTGCCCCTCTCATTACTCTCGGTTGCATTATGATGCGAAAGTGTCATAAAAACACATGCCCTGTTGGCATTGCCACTCAGGACCCTGTGCTTCGGGAGAAATTTGCCGGAGAACCTGAGCACGTCATCAATTTTTTCTTTATGCTGGCGGAGGAAGTTCGGGAGATAATGGCTCAGTTGGGATTCCGCTCCATTAAAGAGATGGTTGGCCGTTCAGATATGTTGGAAGTTGACCCAGAAGTGGTTAAGAATAATGAGAAATTGGAGAATATTGATCTGACTTTACTCCTCAGACCTGCAGCTGAGATACGCCCGGAAGCAGCACAGTATTGCATCCAGAAACAAGATCATGGCCTTGATATTGCTTTAGACCAGGAATTGATCTGTTCAGCTACAGCTGCTCTAGAAAAGGGTCTTCCTGTTTACATTGAGACACCCATCAAGAATGTGAATCGTGCTGTAGGTACCATGCTTAGTCATGAAGTAACTAAGCGCTATCATATGGATGGGCTTCCTTCTGATACTATCCATATAAAACTAACTGGAAGTGCTGGTCAGAGCCTTGGAGCTTTTCTTTGTCCTGGAATTACTCTTGAGCTTGAAGGAGACAGCAACGACTATGTTGGGAAGGGTTATCTGGTGGCAAGGTTGTAGTTTATCCTCCAAGGGGCAGCCAGTTTGACCCAAAGGAAAACATTGTCATTGGTAATGTTGCTTTATACGGTGCAACAAATGGGGAGGCTTATTTCAATGGTATGGCAGCAGAGAGGTTTTGTGTGCGAAACTCGGGTGCTAAAGCAGTTGTAGAAGGTGTTGGTGATCATGGATGTGAGTACATGACTGGTGGTACTGTTGTTATACTTGGAAAACTGGCAGGAATTTTGCTGCAGGCATGAGCGGTGGAGTTGCTTATGTTTTTGATGTTGATGGGAAGTTTCATACTCGTTGCAACCCGGAACTGGTTGATCTTGATAAAGTTGAGGAAGAGGAAGATGTTACGACATTGAAAATGATGATACAGCAACATCAACGTCATACCAGCAGTGTGTTGGCAAGAGAGATCTTGTCCAACTTTGACAATTTGCTTCAGAAGTTTGTGAAAGTTTTCCCACGGGATTATAAGAGGATCCTTCATAATTTGAAGGCTGAGAAAGCTGCCAAGAGGCCCAGAAGCATGAAGAAATGGAGTTGATGAAGAAGGATGCATTTGAAGAGCTTAAGAAGCTAGCAGTTTCGAATGAGAAGGCCAATTTGGTAATTTCTTCAACTTCCTCAGTTCTTTACAAGTCATATGCCTGGATTTTCCAGATATGGATCTTCTTTTCTACGTAATATGGTTCTCTTTTTACAAAATTACTTCGATATTAAATACAAGATTTTTTCTTGATAACTGATCTTTTATCTTCAGCCAACTAGTGTTCCTTCAACATTTGTATGTTCATTCATTTCTTAGTTTTACAGATTTAAAAGCTGTTTACATGAAGAAATGATTACTTTTTATTTAAGTCAGAGTTAATATGGGTTCTTTATTGGTGTCTAACATAAAACTTCGGCCCACAGGATGTGGAAGATATATAAAGGCGCCACAGAGACCAACTGAAGTTCCTAATGCTGTGAAGCATCGCGGCTTTATTTCTTATGAGCGTCAGAGCATTTTGTACGGGATCCTAATGCTCGGATTAATGATTGGAAAGAGGTTGCGGTGGAGTCAAAGCCTGGACCACTTTGAAAACGCAGTCTGCTCGCTGCATGGACTGTGGAACCCCTTTTTGCCATCAGGTAACATTTAACAGCCGGGCAACAAATTTCTTTGTGGTGCAGATTATTGGCTGTAATATGAAGTGTTTTTTTGGCTTTCTAGGAATATAAGTAATTTGGCATTTCTGGTTCTTAGGTACTGTGTGATAACTTGATTTGGATCTGTTTTAGATGCATATCTGTCCTTAGAAGAATAACATTTCGCTTATATATACTATGATACCTGGAACAGTTCTCCCTGTTGAAATTGGTGTCTCCAATTGTATTGGACGCAGGACACAGCCCATCCATGTCTTGGGTACTCTCCTTTTCGTGTGCCCAAATGTATCCATCATATTTACTTCAAAATGTTAATGTCCAAGGTCTAAGGCATAAGGTCTTATTGGAGAAATTTATAGTAGAGAAAATTTTATATTCATTTTTTAATATTTAATGTTCTCTCGTGTACAATTAAAAACTGAAAGACACACACACACACACACACACACACACACAGATACACACCGCTCTAAATCCACTCATGTAACACTTGAAGCAAAACCCAAAATATGGTTTGTTTGCTGACGAGGGTGAGTTTGAATGTTATTTTTCTTGTAGTCTTTGTTTTGTTCTATGTCAGTGTACTTCTTTTCCTTTTCTTTTAGTGATAAAACTTAATTCTAAATTCTTTAACACAACTAATAAATATTTTCTTAATAACTTATTTACTCTCTATTTTGTCATTAATAGATTTCGTTGGATGTCTAACAAAATCAGAAAATTGTGATTTGTGTGAATTTTGAAAACAATAGTTCATGATATTTTTTTGATGAGTGTTTGGATAGGTAAGAAAATAAGAAATCACTTAAAATCATGATTTTAGAAATTTCTATTCTGAATAGAAATTTTAAGTTTCGTGACTGTCTTGTCTAGATAAATATATTTTCCACATTAACTTGATAACTTTTCAAACCAAACAATGATTATTTAAATTCTTTAAAATCATGATTATGCAACTTTCAAATCAATAAAGCACCAAAAAACTTATTTTTTTAATAAAATATCCAAATGAGGCCTAAGTTTCTTTTTTGCTTATTCTCCCTCTCTCCCCAATTCCTAAAATAATAATTTGCATAATCCAGAGCCACATTATTCCACAATTCTCATTATCTTCTCTATTTCTCTTTCTTCTCTTCTTCTTTCCAAAATGATCTTCTGTTTTCTTTTTCAAATTTGAAATTTAAGATCTAAGAAAATTGTGACTTGATCATCAAAAAGAGTTCAGTTAATCTAATTACCTCATTTGAGGGGGCAAAATAAAAAATCATGAAATCCACGAGAGAAATCTTTCGAGATCGAAGCATCAATGATTGTGAAGGTAGAGTAGTTTGAGCTTTGAAGTTCATGGGTTTGGATTTATACTGAAGGGAGGAGGGTATACGGATTTTCTTTTCAAGAAGAATTATATAGGTTTGGATTTAACGGAAGAGAGGGTATAAGATTTTCATTTTGGGTGGAATTATATGGATTTGGATAGGGAATAATAGTTTTCTTTTCAGGTGGAATTATATGGGTTTGGATTTGATTGAAGACAAGAGACAGATGGGTTTTAAGGGAGAAGTTGAAGAACAGTTTTTCTATTTGTTGCTAAAATACCCTTTTTAGTTTGTGTGACAATAAAAAGTTTTTTTTTGAAAGTTCTTTTTTTATATTGCTAAGATGAATGTAATAATATAGTTGTAACTTAGTAATTCTGGTACAAACGTATGATCTTCCTGAAATTGTCCTTTAGGATATTTGTCTTTCAGGTACATTTCCTTGCTGCTCTCTCTTATGTGGTAAGTTATTAATTACTCAACAACTCTGTTATAACTTCTTATGCATGCAGGATAATTCTGGATGCCCTCTTGGAAATAAGATACCGGAATTCAATGAATTGGTCCATCAAAATAGGTGGCGCGACGCTTTGGATAGACTTCTGGAGACTAACAACTTCCCGGAATTCACTGGCCGTGTCTGCCCTGCTCCTTGTGAAGGTTCCTGTGTTCTTGGCATCATTGAGAACCCTGTCTCGATCAAAAGCATTGAATGCGCAATCATAGACAAAGCCTTTGAGGAAGGATGGATGATTCCTCGACCACCACCTCAGAGATCAGGGTACGTTGAGTTTTCTGGATCTAGTTTTTTCTCTTAAAAATGAATATCATATTCCTTTTTGTGTTTGTATATATTTTTTCTTGGTGTCGTATTAAAGGTTACATCGTAGTCATATATGGACTACATGTATCATGCTTCTGAAAGAATTGTGAAGTTCCAAATTCTGGGGTTATTTTTCATGGATAGCATTTAACACATCTTCCGGGGCTGCTTCCTTCAGGAAGAAAGTTGCCATAGTTGGAAGCGGTCCAGCTGGTCTAGCTGCTGCTGATCAGCTCAATAAGATGGGACATTCGGTCACCGTTTATGAGCGTGCTGACCGTATTGGGGCTTGATGATGTATGGAGTTCCAAACATGAAGGCAGACAAACCGATATTGTTCAGCGCCGTGTAAACCTCATGGCTGAGGAAGGTGTCAAGTTTGTGGTAAATGCTAATGTTGGCAAAGATCCTGTCTACTCTCTTGACCGTCTTCGCGCGGAGAATAATGCAATTATTCTGGCTTGTGGAGCTACAAAACCAAGGTAATCAAATAAAGCATCAAGTTAACTAACTATTTACATACTGATGGACTAGTTTTAAATTTAACCTTTTATAGTTATCGAGAACTGTGACATCATTACCGATTTACAAAAAAATATTTTGTTGTGCAGGGATCTACCTGTTCCCGGGCGTGAACTGAGTGGAGTCCATTTTGCCATGGATTTTCTTCATGCAAATACCAAAAGTTTGCTTGACAGCAACCTGCTAGATGGTAAATATATATCTGCTAAGGGAAAGAAAGTGGTGGTAATTGGTGGAGGAGATACAGGAACAGACTGCATCGGCACATCCATCCGACACGGCTGCACTAATGTCGTAAATCTCGAGCTCCTTCCTGAGCCACCTCGAACAAGAGCGCCAGGCAACCCATGGCCCCAGGTATAAGCCTTCCCCCTTGAAATAACACCCATTCTGGTGAGGGAAAGAACGTACATGTGGGGGCCGTTTGTTTCGCGTAAAAGTTCGTAATTCGTAAATGACTTACAACCTAATTACAACTACGACGTTTGTTTGGACCGTAATTCGTAAAAGACTTACACAACCCAATTACCACTCACTTGCAACCCAATTACCACTCACTTACAGCCTTACCACTCACTTACAGCTCAGTTACAGTTAATTTTGTGGTCATGCAAATTTGTATTATTTTTTTATGTTAATATTAATTTTTTTTAATATTTAACATTTTTAATATTTATTTGCAATATTAAAACTTTTTAAATCACCAAATAGTTAATTTTGTGGTCAACTTTTTCACTTACGATTTACGCATTACGATAACTAAACACCGTAAAACACAATACACTTTTCCAATTACAGCTTTATATTACCAACCAAACACCATAAAGCTTACATGCATGTAACTCATTTACAACTGCAAAAGACTTTACCAATTACGACTTACGAATTACGGCCAGCTACGACAATCAAACAGGCCCGTCGTATACCTCTCTCATTGCTATGGTAATTCTTGTTTTCTGATAAACTGGAGCTTTTATTGCTTTAACAAAAAAAAAAAACTAAATTCAAATAGATTTTCTCAGTTTTCTTTTTTTTCAAAATCCCCATGTGTTTCTGACTGCTGATGGTTGTGTTAACAGTGGCCTCGGATATTCCGTGTGGACTATGGCCACCAAGAAGCTGCAGCCAAGTTTGGAAAGGACCCAAGATCATATGAAGTCCTGACCAAGCGTTTTATTGGAGATGAAAATGGAACAGTGAAGGGTCTTGAGGTTGTACGCGTACAATGGGCAAAGGATAGCAGCGGCAGGTTCCAGTTTGAGGAAATCAAGGGATCAGAAGAAATTATTGAAGCCGATCTTGTTCTCTTGGCCATGGGATTCCTTGGCCCGGAATCGGTAAGTTCCTATGTCATTTTGGCCTTTTACAAATCCAACTGTAAATTATCCTGTTCTCATGCAAATCAATGAGAACGGCTTGAACTTTAAAACACACTTATTTGTATGTCAAACCATGCTTTGCAGACAATACCGGATAAGCTGGGTTTGGAGCGAGACCAACGGTCGAACTTCAAAGCGGAGTACGGTAGATTCTCAACCAACATCGATGGAGTGTTTGCCGCAGGCGACTGCAGGCGTGGTCAGTCACTGGTTGTATGGGCCATCTCTGAAGGCCGGCAAGCAGCAGCTCAGGTAGACAAGTTTCTGATTAAAGATGACGACGATACCACCCAAACTGCAGAAGATGTCCGTGTCAGCAGTCTCGATAACAAACACAAAGTTGCCGCCTAAAAAAGTCAAGTAATTTGTGAAAGTACATATAGCGTGTATACGGGAGGAAAAGCATATGGATGGTTTGAAGCTAACTTAAAGGGGTGGGTGGTGGCGCCGAGCATGACACACAGCTGCTGCTGTTGGTGGAGATCATAGGTTTGTTGATGTTGGTTGGGCTCGTTCTAGGATGTTTTTTTTTTTTTTTAAATTTTTCTTTTGGTTTTGTTTGCTTTTCAGGATCAGCCGTCGCCTCTCTTCAATGTTGAGGGGTCTCCTTTTTCTTTTTTGATTATTTTGTCTAGTGTTTTTTTTCTTAGTTTTTGCCCCGTGTGATGGAATAATGTACAGTTTTCTGCTTTTTTGGAAATAAAATGGTTAGTTGATGGTCAGGTCTTGTTTGTTTATGGGATTCGTTGAATTATTTTTATTTTAAGCATTATCCATTGTATTTTGTATGTAGTCCCTACATTTTTTGTAGTGTCTTTATATTTATTCCTCCATTTTAATGTAAAATATTGTTATTTTCCTTTTTCAATTTCATGTGAAATATAGATAGAGAATGCTAAAATATGACGGCGGTTCCTTTGTTTTTGAATTTCATCCATAATTTTGATGTTTTTCCAATTTCATGCATGCAGGGGTAAATTTTTAAGAGGAATTTATCTATATTTCAATTTGTAACAAGGATTAAGACAGAGTAAAAAAGGTAACGCAAAGACACGAATTTTTACGTTAAAATCTAATTTGGGAAAAACTATGGAGGAATTCACCATTTTCAGGAGGTTACAGTGAACTCAGCATAGGTAAAACTCTCATCTAATCTTTGAATACAATGGAATAATGGTTTGGAGAGGTCTCTTCTTTGCAGTGGAATTTGTAGTGGAAGAGAAGTCTTAACTTTGAGGGCTTCATGCTGTGGATCTCTTTTCTTCTATTTTTCCTCTTTTTCTTCTTGGTGTTCTCCTCCTTCGGCTTGTCCATCCCCCAGTGTAGTGTATGTATATCCGAGAAACGAGCCTTTATTGGTAGCGCGAATCATGTAGATTTCAATAACTGCATGATCTGCACGTTGATTCTTTTGTAACGGCTTGAATTCTGTCCTTGATGGCGGTAACGATTTTCGCTACCTTCTGTAACCCTTGATGGCGGGAACAATTTTCGTTGCCTTGTGTAACAGTCCGCGTTGTGATTAAGACATTGGTCGAAAGAGTCTCCATAGATGGAGAAATCGTCCATGAAACGTTCGATTATGTCAGAGAATAAGCTTAACATGCAACGTTAAAATGTCGCGGGGGCATTGCATAAACCGAAAGGCATTCAACGATAAGCAAAAGTTCCAAATGGATATATGAACGTTGTTTTCTCTTGGTCCTCTGGGGCTATGGGGATTTAGTTATACCCTGAGTATCCATCCAAGAAACAGTAATAGTTGTGACCCGCTAATTGTTCAAGCATTTAGTCGATAAATGGAAGAGGAAAATGATCTTTGCGGGTGGTAGTATTTAACTTACGATAGTCAAACTCGAATCTTTGTAGGGAGTCTTGTTTGAACTAACTGTTGTTTGTCATTCTCTCCCACTGTAAAACCGGATTTCTTAGATACCGTGTGGACTGGCCTAACCCATTAGCTATCAGAAATGAGATAAATTATCCCATTATCTAAAAGTTTCACTATTTCAGCTTGTACCACTTCTTGCATGATAGGATTTAACCTACGCTGCGGTTCCCTCTTTGGTTTTGCCTCTTCATTTAGATGGATTCAATTTTGAACTATAGTCGAACTTAATCCCTTTATGTCGGTAATTGTCCAACCAATGGTTTCCTTATGCTTCCTAAAGATTGTCATAAGGTCTTCCTCTTGTCTGTTAGTTAAGTTGGATGTAATTATAACTGGTAGAGTCTCTTGTTCACCTAGGTAGGCGAACTTGAGATGCTTGGGTAAGATTTTTAGCTCTATGGAGGGAAACCTGATAGGTGGAGGAGTAAAACTTATTGGCTCCTGATCTGATGAACTTAAGCTTGATGCCCACTCAATAGTAGAATTGACTATCTCGTCAAAATTGAAATCCTCGGATTTCAACTCGGTATCACACTTTACTTCTACTTCTATCTCCTCTCTATGCTCACTAGTCACATTTTCAATTAGGTTGACCTCAAAGGGTTGGTCGTCCATGTTGTAGGGATGTTTAACTAAGTTGAAAATATTGACTTTCTTAGTCATATCTCCAAAGGTCAATCTCATGGATCCATTTCTCCAATTTATAATTGCATTGGCAGTCGCGAAGAACGGGCATCCCATGATGACGGGAGTTTGGGATCTAGGATTAGACACAGGTTGTGTATTTAGAACAATAAAATCCACTGGGTAAATGAATTCTCCTACACGTATAAGGATATCGTTGATTTCTCCCTTTGAAATCTTAATAGATCGGTCAGCTAACTAGATCGTAACTTGAGTTGGGCTGAGTTTGCCTAACCCAAGTTGTTGATATACGGAAAAGCAAAGCAAATTAATGCTTGCTCCCAAATCAAGAAGTGCTCTACTAATTTTGACTTGACCTATTGTGCAAGAAAGGGTGGGATAATCAGGATCTTTGTACTTAACTGGGATCAGGTTGGACAATATCTCACTAATGTGAGTGGCTAGATAAACCTTCTTAGGCACATTTTGAAGGTATACCTAGAAGGAGAAGAGGGTGAATAGGTGTACAAGCTAATCTAGGACAAATGATGTGAAATTTAAAACTTAATTGTTAACACACTATGTGCAATCAAGAGTGAGCCCGAATTCCTCGTGAAGAGCTCTGGAACTACTCATCAAGATTCCTCTAAATTAAAAGTTGAGGTGCTATTTCTTAGTTCAACACAAGTGTGGGTACACAAACAATACCAAGCATATATACGATATGAACAATGTAAGGTAATGTAAGATATCAAAAAGAGAGAGAAAATAGATCAAACGCAAACACAGGAATATGTTTCGAGGTTCGAACCACTGCTCTACGTCCCTGCCTTCACACAGAAGGATTTTCACTATGTCCACACAGGACCTTCCACAAAGAGACCTCCACTGAGAAATTACAACTCAACACCGGGAGTAGACAATTTCTCTCTCTCAACACAAACACCTCTATACAAGGGGGAAGGCACAAAGCCAAAGCAAAGAAAAAGTTACAATCTTGGTGATCCCATGATTACAAACTCTCTTGGTGATCTCAAAAAATCACAAACCATTTTTCTCGTAATACAAAGATCCTAAAGATAAACTTGAGATGATTGCTCAAGTATGTGAGATAACAAAGTGTTTTTGGAAAGAAAACAAAGAAAACACTTGGGAAAACTTTAGATAAGATATAGAAATTTTAAACATAAACTAGAATCCCAAAACTTATTTTCTTTTGATTTTCCAAAAAACTTTGAAACAAATAAATATAAGAGTTTTGACACTAAAACCTCTTTTGAAAACTTTATTAAAAGCACTTGAGAAGGTGGGAAAAATTGCTCTAAAAAATCTTAGAAGAAACAGGCCAAGGAACTCATATTTATAGGATTCCCAAAATATAGCCGTTGGGGTCCAGGACAGGCTCAGAATGGCCTGTCGGTCGACCGCCCAGTCGACAATTCAATGGTCAGATTTCTGACCGTTGGGATTATCGGTCGACCGGCCGGTCGACCGTCCCAAAGGCAAATTGCCTGTCGGTCGACCGAGACCAGAACCAGAGAGCTGGTCTCTCTGATCGGTCGACCGGGGCCATTTTCAGATAGCAGACTCTCTGAAAAGGTCGACCGCTAAAACCTGTGCACCTCTGTACACGTCGGTCGACCGTTAGCAGCCCAAAAATCAGGGTTATAGGGTTTGAAATGTTGGCTTTTAAATGCCTATAAAATCCTATAAAATTACATAAAATCTATAAAAATAAGTTCATGTAAGCACTTTAAATACAAATATGTTTGATCAAAAAGCAACCCATATTACAAACAATTTGAACTATTTTTGAGGCATAAAACTTAATCTTGAAACCAAGACTGTATTTTCAAAAAATTCGTTTTATTTATCTTCTAGAGTTTTTGAGAAGACTTCAAAATAAAAAACTATTTCTCAAAAACTTGTTCAAATACAAAAATAAGATATCAAAACTCATTTGAAGCATAGTGTGTATGGATAGAATCCAATACATATATAGAAGATATATCTTTGTTTTTGACATTATATCTAAAACTGAGTTTTGAAAAAACAAAACTTAAAGCACATGAATTAGAATCATCAAAATAAGTTTTTCTGCAATATGAAACAATGATATATATGGATGAAATCCAATAGACATTTAAACATGTAAAATTTGTTTTGATTCTATCTATTCATGAAACCATATATGTATTCTTGAAAATTCTTAACTGGTTAAACCAAAACCAAAACTTTTGAACTTGTGTGTGTACTTAAGCATATCAAAGCTAAGCTATCCTTACACAAGATCTAAACTAAACATACTAAATAAACAAAGATCTTCTCGTCGAACTTCATCTCCAAGGCGACTCGATCCAAACTTGATTCAAAGGAGCTAAATGCGATCGTTGCGATGTGAGCTCTTGAATAAACATTTGTTTGCTTCAACACTTTGACTGTGAATCTCTTGTTGAAGTCAAATCACTACTAAGATCTTGATCAATAACTGAAACTATATAAACACAAGATCATTAGTAAACTAATATTCATAAGTTAGTCATCATCAAAACTAAGGTCAAGGGCCTCTGGGCCAACAATCTCCCCCTTTTTGATGACGACAAAACTTATGAAGTTATATATGCGTTAATTAAGGATAAGCTTTATAAAAGTTCCCTCTTAACTCATGCATATGAATAAAACAATAAATATATGCAATATAGCTCAAGATACCGATAAAAACATGATATATATATATATATATATATATATATATATATATATATATATATATATATAATATATATATATATATATATATATATATATATATATATATATATATATATATATATATATATATATATATATATGCATAAACACTTAATAGAGCATGCATATATAATCCTAAATCCTTCTCCCCTTTTTATCACTCATCAACAAATGGGTGAAAACAAACAAACAATACCAATAAATATTTTTTAAATAAGGTTTGATACCAATAAAAATAATCAATTGAAAGAAACCAATTGAAAATGAAACAACCTTTTTACCAATCAATACCAATAGAAAGACATGATACCAATTGAAAGTAAAAACTAAATTTTTAGGTAAACACTAGACCATTTACAATAAAGATACCAAATTGAGAATAATACCAATTAAGATTATTGATACCAATATTGAAAATGTTAGTATATACCAAAACAAAATATTTTTCATCATAAAAGTGAGAGTAAGATACCAATTGAAAATAAAATCAATTGAAAGATAAAACAAGAAATTTTCTTCCTCTTTATGAAATACCAATAAAAGCAATGCATAGACTTATAAAGATATTAGTTATCATTAAAAATATAAAGCTTAGCATAATATCAATTTGCGCTATATGTATGAACATTGTAAAATAAGCACAAGAAAACATCTATATGTATGTATGATCAGAGCAATATAATATCAATTTAAAATATGATGCATACATATAGAAAACATGAGTATATAAAATGAATTTTCATTAAAATCATGTATAACTCATACCTACCACCTTATCATGCACATGTTTAAAAAGATGTTCAATATGAGCATATAAGACATGGTCGCCCATCCAACCGCTCTTTGATTGGTAGGAGTTTTTAAAAATATGATTTAAAAATACTTTTAGCATATTTGAAAACTCTACCAATTGAAGAATAACAAAACAAGTTTTATGATAATTTTGAAAACTAGTACGAAATTCTTCAAGTAAGGAATAAAACAAATATATATTCTATAATATATGAAAATTACACGAGAATCGACACTCAAAAATCGATAAAGCTCATATAGGCTCATGAGTCAAAGCATGAGTAAACAAAAGATATATAAAGTGTACAAAAATTATGTAATCAACAAAATCATAAAAATAAGGCATTGAAGTTTAATCAAAACAAATAAATTCCTTTTATCAAAAACATGAAACTATAAAAAATTTAATTTTCATCAAAAATTAAACATGCTTCAAGGTATATGTATGTTTTGTCGAAGCTAAAAGTATACATACATATCCTAAACATAAACGAGTCTACAAATGAATAATACATGAAAAGCAATTGACTCTAGGATAGACATGTATACCTATAGTTTTAAACAAAATTAACATATACATGAAGCTAAATACAAAAATATGTATAAAATAGGGATAGCAGGTAATGATGCAAGTATCATCAAAACAAGGTTATACAAGTATATCTAATGAGTACAAATGAGCACTAAAGCACAAACACATAATAATCAAGTGTAACTCACTAATTGTACAAGTATAAACACAAGTTTTAATAAAATTTTACATCTAAACAAGTAATCAAAATATGAAGTACAAAACACAAACAAACATGATCATCAGGGTAAATGCATAGAATTAGGATACACACTATAACTAAAGTATGTAGGTTCACCTAGAGGGGGGGGGTGAATAGGTGATGGCTAATTTAATGATCACTTAATGATGAATGATGCAAATAATGCGGAAGCTATAACAAATATGACCAAATTAAATCTTCTTTTAATTAAACACTTATGTATAACTCAAGAGTGTTGCCGAATTCCCTTTGCAGGGCTCTGGACAAGCTCCTCTAGATTCCCCTTGAATGGGTTGAGGTGCCGCGTTGGCTCTCTTGGTTGAATACTAGTGTTAACAACAATCCCAAGCAAGTATAGCAATTATGAGCACAAGGGAATATATCAAGCATGTAAATGATAAAGACAATTATTGAATGCAAGATATAAAAGAGACAAAGAGAGAGAGAGAGAGAGAGAGAGAGAGAGATAGAGTAAGCAATCGCAAACACAAAAGGGTTTGTTTCGAGGTTCGAGCACACTTGCTCTACATCCCCGCCTTCGACACACGAAGGATTTCCACTATGCAAGATCCCAATGGATCTCTCCTCGGTGCCGCAACACCTACAAGCCCTCGGACTCTCTAGTCCCGTACACACCGCAAGCCCCACAAGCTTGCCGAGGCCGCACCTCGAACCAAAGAGTTCACAACCGAACTCCAAACCACCACGAGCATACTTGCCCGTCTCCTCAAAGTACAAGGATGAAATCTTTGGTGATCTACAATACTTTGATCACCAATTACAAACTCTCACTACAACACTCTCCTATAGGATAGATATAACAATGGATGCTCAAGTGTGGTGTGAGAAAATCAAGGATTAGAAAGGTGGAGGAAAAACTCAAAGAATCACACTTTAAATTACTCTTGATAAATTCTTCCCTTTTGATTGGAAGTATTTGCACTCAAATATGTGGAGAAAACTCTGTTAAGAGGATGGGAAAAACTGGCTTAGAAATCTCCAAAAATCTTGGCTCAAAACAATGACCAAACCCCCTTTTATAGAGGTCAGAAAAATCTGACCGTTGGGGTCTGTCAGAGCTGCCGGTCGACCGGCCGGTCGACCGCCAACGGTCAAAAATCCGACCGTTGGAGCTTCCGTTCGACCGCCCGGTCGACCCAGAAATCCAGAGAGCAGAACTCTCTGCAGCGGTCGACCGTCCGGTCGACCGGACCACTGTGCTGACAGACATGCACAAGCTGTGCACGTCCGGTCGACCGTGGGTCGACCGGCCCTTGGTTCGGTCGACCGCCCGGTCGACCGGACTGGCCTGTCAGCAAATTTCAGGCCTGAAAAACTGGTATAAAAATTTATTTTAAAATCTTTTAACACTTATAAAAATTCCATAAACTTGTTTTAACATTCTATATTGAAAACCAAACTTGTGATAAAAATTTTCAAGACATATATCAACATATTCATATTATTTCAGCGTCTTGCAAATTTTATCAAAAATCAGAACATGTATTTTTCAAACTTGATTTTCATAACTTCACAAAATATAAAAACAAGATATTTGATTTCATTTTAAAGCATAGTGTGTATGGATATGATCCACTACACAATCATAATGTAATATCTATGTTTTTGACATTAAGCTCTAAATAAGGTTTTGGTTGAAACATATAACTTTAAATACCAAAAACCAAGGTATATATTTTGTCACAAAGAAAATCTTTTACTAAATAAAAATTCTTTTCTAAACATAAAAATCTTTTATGAAAAGACAAATGAATCAAGAGTGTGTGTGTGATATATACTTGAGCAATCCACCAACTATCTATTCTTTACATTTTATCTAAAAACAAAAACTAAATCTTATACCTAGACACAAGTCTTGATCTTCTTGAAGTCTTCCCTTGAAGTCTTCTCATCTTCTTGACTTGGTCCAAGCTTGATCCAAAAGCTCCTTGGATCACACCGTGCTAGCTCCAAATCTTGGCATTTTATCCTTTGTTGAGCTATGCACCTACTAAGATCTTGATAATGAATCTGTCACTAATTAAACACAAGATCATTAGTAATCATAACTTCATGAGTTGATCATCATCAAAACTAGGGTGATAGGCCTTTGGGCCAACAAAGTATAGTGAGAACACAAAACTATGAATCCATATAAACATGAGTGTATCTCAAAAACTATCTATGTACATCACATGTCTAACTAATATTGCATTTAACATAATGAGCATTAAAATATGACATGCTAAAAATCATCAATGAAAGCATGTAAACAAAAATGAGAGTTAGAGATAGTTACCAAATCATATGAACCAATATCTAGATCTCCAAACTATGGTGGTTCTTTCAACAAAACTTTCCTTGAAAGTGATGTATCTATAAATATGATCTTTGAGTTCAAAACGCATCAACCATCAAGGTACCGATACTCTCACATTTTGTGAGAGACCACATATACATCAAATATAATAGGAGTGATTTTTAGTATCCAAACTTTCTTGAGTCCATGGGGGTTAACACCTTTCCTAATCCAAACAAATTTATTTGTAAAATTTGAATTATGTATTCTATTATAACAAAATTTTGCAAGGTGACCTGTACATCCACAATATGTACAAGCGTACACATTAACATACATATAATCATGTGTGTGGGTATGATGAGCATGTGTATGCCGTGAATGGTGTGCATGCATAGGTGGAGCACGTTTCTTGCGAAACATGAATTCCAATCTCTTATGATCCATAACACATTGGTTTAAAATGGAGTCAAAACAATCTACACTCTTCTTCAAAGCATGTATATCATCATTAACAGTAGAAGAAGAAGTGGAGCATGCAATAGAAACACAAGAAGATGAAGTTAGAGTAGCATGACAAATATGATCATCAAAATCATTTTCAAAGAAACTTTTTCCTTTGAAGCTAAATCCAATTCTTTTGAAATTAAAACAATTTTATTTTCAAATAATCATTTTCTTTTAAAACAAAATCAAATTTTGAAAACAAATCCTTATTATTCTTCAAAACCTCATTAAGCTCATTTTTATTTTTCAAAATTTTATTTTCATTTAAAGTAAGGTCGAGTTGAGTTTTTAATGAATCTCTTTCATTTGCAACCTCAATCATTTCTTGCAAGACCATATCAAATTTTGAAAACAAAATTTTATTTTCTTCTTTTAAATCAAAACTCTTGCTTTCCAAAACTTTGTACTTTAAAAGTAAGTTTTCACAAAACATGGATAGTTCTTCATTTATAGCATGGGCATCCATAGTATCATCATTACATGAACAACTAGCACTATCATCTAGATGGGTATTCGAATTTACTTTAAGAGAGTCATTCCCTTAGACCATGTAGCTCGTTTGCTCGGATTCATCCCTTCTTGGTTCTCTCTCCAAAATGTGTTGCACTTGTTCCTTAAGAGAGATCAATGTGTTTCACACTGCAAAAGCGGAGCCACAATGAGAAATCAGATAAAGATATTCTTTACCAAGTGTGTGCCTAAGTGCCTCCATGGCTTGTGTATTAGCCTCAATTTACTTTCATTACCAAATAGGATTTCTTGGTAGTGGCAAGATAAACATGCAATCTTAGGGCTTTTAAATATGCACTCATCTTAAACTTTCACAAATCAATGTTAGATGCATCATATGTGGGTGGAGCAAGATAATCCATGAGTGTAAACTATATGTGTGCAATGCAATTAGCTAGATTAGTAAATGAGGATCTCACTCTTAGGTGGTTAAATTGAATATCAGGAGCGCTAGCTCTAATACCAATTGAAGTTACACCTAGAGGGAGTGAACAGATGTACAAGCTAATTTAAGACAAATGATGCAGAATTTAAAACTAAATTGCTAACACACTATGTGCAACCAAGAGTGAGCCTGAATTTCCCGTGAAGGGCTGTGGAACTACTCCTCGAGATTCCTCTAAATTAAGAGTTGAGGTGCTATTTGAAGCTTTCTTGGTTCAACACAAGTTGGGCACACAAACAATACCAAGCATTTATATGATGTAAACAATGTATGACAATGCAAGATATAAAAGAGAGAGAATAGATCAAACGCAAATACAGAGATATGTTTTGAGGTTCGAGCTATTGCTCTATGTTCTCGCCTTCACACAGAAGAATTTTTACTATGTTCACACAAGACCTTCCACAAAGGGACCTTCACTGAGAAATTACAACTCAACACCGGGAGTATACAACTCATCTCTCTCAACACAAACACCTCTACACAAGAGGGCAGGCACAAAACCAAAGTAAAGAAAAAGTTACAATCTTGGTGATCTAATGATCACAAACTCTGTTAGTGATCTCAAAAGATCACAAACAATTATTTTCACAATACAAAGATTCTAAAGATAGATTTGAGATGATAACTCAAGTATGTGAGATAACAAAGTGTTTTGAAAAAGAAACAATAAAGAAAACACTTGGGAAAAACTCTAGATAAGATATAGAAATTTTGGACAAGAACTAGAATTCTAAAACTTGTTTTCTTTTGAATTTTCAATAAACTTTAAAACAAATAAAGATAAGAGTTTTGGCACTAAAATTTTTTTGGAAAATTTTGTTAAAAACACTTGAGAAGGTGGGAAAAATTGCTCTATAAAATCTTAGAAGAAACAGGTCAAGGGAACCCATATTTATAGGATTCCCAAAATATAGCTTTGGGGTCCAGAACAAGCCCAAAATGGCTTGTCGGTTGACCGTCCGGTCGAACGGCCAACGGTCAGATTTCTGACCGTTGGGGTTATTGGTTGACCGGCCGGTCGACCTCCTCAAGGCAACCTGCCTGTCGGTCGACCGTCCAGTCGACCGAGGCCAGAACCAGAGAGCTAGTCTCTCTGGTCGGTCGATCGGGGCCATTTCCAGAAAGCAGACTCTCTGGAATGGTCGACCGCCTAGTCGACCGCTAAAGCCTGTGCACCTCTGTGCACGTCGGTCGACTGATCCAGACTTCGGTCAACCGGTCAGTCGACCGTTAGCAACCCAAAAATCAGAGTTATAAGGTTTGAAATTTTGGCTTTTAAATGCCTATAAAATTCCATAAATCACATAAACTCCACAAAAATAAGTTCATATAAGCACTTGAAATACAAATATGTTTGATCAAAATCAACCCATATTACAAACAATTTGAACTATTTTTGAGGTATAAAACTTAAGCTTGAAATCAAAGACTGTATTTTCAAAAAACTCGTTTTATTTTTGTCTTCAAGAGTTTTTGAGAAGACTTACAAAATGAAAAATTATTTCTCAAAAACTTGTTCAAATACAAAAATAAGATATTGAAACTCATTTGAAGCATAGTGTGTACGGATAGAATCCAATATACATATAGAAGATATATCTATATTTTTGACATTAAATCCAAAGCTGAGTTTTGATAAAACAAAACTTAAAGCACATGGATTAGAATCATCAAAATAATTTTTTCTACAATATGATACAATAATGTATATAGATGAAATTTAATACATATTTAAACATGTAAAACTTATTTTGATTCTATCTATTCATGAAAACCATATATGTATTCTTGAAAATCCAAAACTAGTTAAACCGAAATCAAAACTTTTGAACTTGTGTATTTGTGTACTTGAGCATATTAAAACTAAGTTATCTTTATACAAGATCTAAACTAAACATACTAAACAAACTGAGGTCTTCTCGTTGATCTTCATCTCCAAGACGACTTGATCTTACACATATTTTGCATTTTTTCATCACACTCCTACATTTATCGTGTAATAAATCTGCTAAATTCCTTATCTTAAATGTCTATTTTGTAGAAGATAATCATAAAGAGAAAGAGGATAAAACCAAAAAAATACTAGTTAAAATCAGATTTAAATGGATCTATTTAGTTAGCTGAGGATGATCCCAGATCTAGTTAGAACAAATCAAGAATTGGGGCATATGTTCAGCTGAAGATTAGAACGAATCAGAAAGATAACACCAAATGAAAACCAGTAAAATTTAGATTTTTATAAATCCATTTTGGTTAGCTAAAGATCAACCGTGGATAACGTCAAATACAGAGTCCAAATTCAAAATCCAAAGGGATAAATGGATAGAGAGAAGATCAACGGATAAGATGAAGCAATTTTGACTCGGATTCTGACTGGATACATTTTAATATTTGAATCATAACTTTCACTACTAAGATGCAAATCTGATGATTCAAGATGATCCAGAAAGAAGACTTAAAGGGCTACAACTCTGAAGTTGATCACTATTTCTAATTCTGTCCTTTGATAAGTTATATTTAGCAATCAACACGCCAATAAACTGCAGATCAGAACTGAATATCCACATCAAATCAAGTTTGGAGATAAGAGGAGAATTCAAATTCAGAAATATCCAGCTTCTCCTATCTTCATACTCCTCTACCCTCTGCATTTCTCCTATAAATACCTGCAATCTCAAAGGCAAAGGCGGACGACCAAGCAGAGAGTAGAACTTAGGTTAATTTGTAGTTTGTAACTAAAATTTTTTATTTTCTTTCATGTAATTTTTTATTTTCTTTATGTAACTGAGAGGAGAGGATACTTTCATGGAGGAATGAGAGCAATCTTGTACTGAAGATGACATCGGTGTAAGTGATCTTTGCTTCCATTGTTATTTGAATCAAATCGAAGTTTCTTTTTCTTGTTTACTCTTGTTTTCGTTTACTTCCCTCTTCTGTGTTTATGGATCCAAATGAAACCGATAGCCTCGAAGTTGCCTTGCCCTTGCAAATATCGTTGATGGCTTATGGTGATGGATATCCATTTCTATGATAATGTAGCTTGCCCCTTCAATTCATAGTGTAATACGGGAATGGCCAAGATCCTATTTGTCATACTTCGCTCGCCTTCAAGCAAAGGTACATCATCGATACGGGTCAAAGGTAAGCAAGCGCCGAAGAGGTAAGTAATTTTTTTAGATTTTAGTTTTCTTATCTTTTAATTTTAGTGTAAACTACCAACACTACAATCTT
This sequence comes from Agave tequilana, assembly GCA_038442645.1. Taxonomy (NCBI): domain Eukaryota; kingdom Viridiplantae; phylum Streptophyta; class Magnoliopsida; order Asparagales; family Asparagaceae; genus Agave; species Agave tequilana. The sequence continues at coordinate 157,670 of JAVJIF010002034.1, read as the reverse complement.
CCAAATCACTTTCACTCTTTTTCAATTTCTTTGTATATATCCACTTTCATTTTCTCCACCTTCACTATCTATCACTTTCTTCCTAACTTCACTTTAACTCTTTTTCATTTTCTTTTAAAGAACTAAAAGAAGACCTTTAACCATTCTTTATAACCTAAAAAAGTACTTGCTAAAAAAGCTTCCATCTCTAGTCTCTCCTTGTGGATCACGACCCGCATAACCACTTGCTATAGCGGTAGAATTGAGTACTTGCACATTCTATTCTTAAATTCTGAAATTCTGTATTTTGTGTGCAGGTAATACCTCAATCAAATTTTAGCGCCGTTGTTGGGGAGGGACGGTAAGTTATTCTCTTTTTAGATTTACATTTTTGGTTAACTTTCTTCTTTGTTTTTGGTGTACAGATTTAACAAAAAGGAATTTTTGCTGCAGTGGACATATAAGTGGCCCTGGACTCTGCTCAAGAAAGCAGAGCCAGGGCCCTCAGATTTTCTACATTCCTGTGGCAATCTGAGTGAACTACTAACCTGTATTTTCTGCAGGTTTATTGAATTGCATAGTTTAATCTCTGTAATATTTATTTCCTTGTTTGACTCACTGTATATACATTTCTAACACAATAGTAAAAAGTTGATTGTAAATGCTAAAAATAATTTAGACTTTGTATTTAGGCACGTGTCTATTTCATTACATTTTCTATTTACTGTTGAAGAGTGCTGGAGTGAACGTATGTGTGCATAGCATTTTGTATAAGGTTCATTCTTGTATGAAATATTACTTGAGTGTTACTTTTTTCTATATACTTGTACACTGCACTAAATTGATTTAAGGCCTTATCCTATAAACAAGATAAGGTGGGGAAGTCATTATCCTCCTTTAGCCCACAAATAATCTCCTCACTCACTAACCCAAGCCTAACTAAAACTGAGTAGATATTGGCCCTAGGGACATCTCGGACTCAAATAGGAGACTGACCTAATGGGGAAGTTGATTTGAATTTGACTCTGACCAAATCGGTGTCTAAGGTTGGGGATTGAGGGGTGAAACACCGAAGGCTGGTGGTTTGGCTTAATTAGGCCCATCGCTTCTGCGCGGATACCTTCCACCAATCTTGTCCCTACCTGGCAGATTAACATGTGGTCAGATTCAACAATATACCCCCCGTGGACAGTCTAACCAGTTAGGAGTCGTCTAGGTCTAAGGTCTACTCTAACTTAGTTTAGAATTTTTTTATATGTTTGCTTATTTGTTTGTTTTATTTGTTTGTGTTTAACATTTCTTGTGTGATATGGCTTATAACAATAATTTTCCAATTTTAATGGTAATCCATATTACACCCCGACCTCTTTTTTAGATATTACCAACCTGGCATATCATAACTTTAACCAACTTAGTGTGCCGGTTTGGTCTTATCCGAATCAATATAACCCATGCCCCCAATCTTATGACCATAATTTTCAAAATAATTTCAACTCTTCACAGAGTCAATGGGGATTCACCTCCCCCGAGTCCAATTTTTAACCAACTTGTCCTCCTTATCCACCTTGTCTACAATATTTTCAAGATTCATACTCAATTCCACTAGTTCAAATAGAAAACCATCAATCTTGAAAATGAGCATGCGTGAGTCCAAGCAACAATCACAAAATCTGACGGACTCACAATTTCACCACAAATTCCAAATAAAACTTCACCTTTTCAAGTCCAATCGTAACAAAATGATGAACCAATCGACTATGAAAAAGCTACTTGAAGCCATGACTCAAGCTTAAATCGCTCGTAATCATGACATAGATCTAATGGTCCAAACTCTCCATTCTCACCATTTGACCATTTCTGATGTCGCTAGCCATTCTGTTAGAGCCGAAGAACCATGTTGTTTTGGAAAATAAGATTCCATTTCAGCACACCCATTTGAACTTGCCCAAACTCTAAATTTTAAAAATGACATTGACAGTTTGGCAAGTTATCTCTTTCCTGAAATTGAACTTGAGAATGAATATGATCCTGAACTTCAACTTGGTGATTCAATTCTACTGTCTGATTCAATAATGACTCCGGTATCTTCACCTGATTTCAATCTTTTTTCCGATTCAACATTAGATCCTGTGCCAATTCATTATGAAGCTGAATTATGATCATCATATTGAACTTGACCAATTTCGTACTTTTAAAAGTCCCATTGATAAATTGACAAGTTCTCATTTTTATGAAATTGAACTCAATGAGAAATGTGACCTAGATTCTCTAATTTGTGATCCAGTTCAAATTCCTGTATCAATATTGACTCCTATTTTGCTACCCAACTTAAGTAATATTTTAGAGTCAGTATCGATTCCCACACCTGTCATTCTTGAACTTGAATCACCAATGTTAAGTCACATTCCGTTGTTGGGAAATGAATGTGGACTTGAGTTTCAACTTCTTGATTTGGACCCACTTCCTGAACTAATCTCGACTCCTGAACCTTTACTTGACTTAAGTCACTTTCCTGAGTCTGTATTAGTTCATGTACTTCCTAAGTCCAAGTCAATCATTCCATCTTTTTACACTCCATTTTGGGACAAGAGTGTTGATAAAATAGACTCCGAAATTATTTGTGGAATTTGAAAATTAGATGGGGTAAATTTTTTAATAAAAACCGTTCATATATACATCATTTTAGTGGGTTATATTAGAGAGGTTTCTAGTGGGTTCCTCTAAACTCCACACAAATTAGATTGGGCCGAATTTCGTGGACCAATCAGACCACTACCGGAACCACCACCTTAAGGTAATATTTTCCTTCCCTTTCTTCTTTTTCATACATCTATGCATTAATTCATACATTGAGGATAATGCATGAGATAGGTGTAGGGGAGGGTCTAACATAACTTAAGTTTTCCTTTTTATTAAAAAATTAAAAAAATAAAAAATTAAAAAAATTAACATTTTCTTTACTTTTAAATTTTTTTTGAAAATAGAAACAATATTTTGACATATTGTTTTGTAAGAAATTAAGTCAATTTTAAGGAATAGGAGAATCATAATTAGGATTTCTTATACTTGGTCAAAATAAGATTATTTGTTTGATTTTTAGGGTTAGAAAGATAATTTGTCAAAGTAATTTAGTCTTGATCTTTGCCTTGATGAAATATGCGCACTTTATACACTTACACACTTAGGGTTCAAAAATAAAGATTCTTATGGTTATTAAAATATATATATATATGTATATCTATGAAAAATAAACAAATTTAATTATTGATTAGCTAGGTGCTTTGGCCTAAGCATGCCTTAATATTTATGTAAAAGATGATTAGATAAGTTTGAATATATATATATAAATTCTCTGATTAAGCTGGGTATTTGTGCCTCCTAAAGCATAAATATTCACGCTTAAAAGCGGTTCATATAATAAAATCCTTAATTTTGTGGTCTTATTTGCTCGAGTCCTGTCCTCAGGGTGTTTTCTTACCCAGTACCCTAAGACCATTTGGTTTAGGAGTCACCGATTAAAAGCTCGTTACATGGGCAGATTAGAAAGCCTAATAGAACTAAGGAATAATACCACCAAAAATAAATAAATAAATAAATAAATAAGGCATAAGAGTTAGAGTTAAAGAACCCTTAGTCAAAATTTCACGGTCACGAAGGTGCATATGACTTAGGTTAACTAATAGACTAGATGATGAGTACAATTTGACTCCTTATTTGATTGATAACAAATTTTTGAATAGAGACTAAGTTTAGGAATGAAAAATTCAGTTTTCTTATAACTTATAGATTACTTGAACTCTTACAATAATATTTCAAATATTTTTCTCGTTCAAAATGTGTTTCCAAAATATTAACATTTTTTCTTTATAGATTTTGTGGGTGCAATCCACTGAAAACCCTCACGAGACAAAACTCGTCCTCTAGGGGAAACCTAGAGGTTTAACGGCTTGTTGCACATGCTAAGTGCAATCGCGTAACCTGCGAAAGTGGCATAATAATCTTTGGTTTAGTTTTAATGTTTTTCTCGAGGATGAGCAAAAGATAGGTGTGGGGGTGTGATCTTACACATATTTTGCATTTTTTCATTACACTCCTACATTTATCGTGTAATAAATCTGCTAAATTTCTTGTCTTAAATGTCTATTTTGTATAAGATAATCATGAAGAGAAAAAGGATAAAATCAAATAAATATCAGTTAAAATCAGATTTAACTGGATCTATTTGGTTAGCTAAGGATGATCCCAGATTTAGTTAGAACAAATCAAGAATTGGGGCAAATGTTCAGCTGAAGATCAGAGCAAATCAGAAAGATAACACCAAATAAAAACTAATAAAATTCAGATTTTTATAAATCTATTTTTGTTAGATAAAGTTCAACCATGGATAACGTCAAATACAGAGTCCAAATTCAAAATCCAAAGGGATAAACGGATAGAGAGAAGATCAACGGATAAGATGAAGCAATTTTGACTCAGATTCGAACTGGATACATTTGAGTATTTGAATCATAACTTTCACTACTAAGATGCAAATATGATGAATCAAGATGATACAGAAAGAAGACTTAAAGGGATACAACTCTTAAGTTGATCACTATTTCTAATTCTTTCATTTGATAAGTTATATTCAGCAATCAACAAGCCAATAAACTGCAGATCAGAACTGAATATCCACATCAAATTAAGTTTGGAGATAAGGAGAGGATTCAAATTCAGAAATATCCAGCTTCCCCTATCCTTCATACTCCTCTACCGTCTGCATTTCTCTTATAAATGCCTGCAATCTCAAAGGCAAAGGTGGATGACCAAGCAGAGAGTAGAATTTAGGCTAATTTGTAGTTTGTAACTAAGGTTTTTTAATTTCTTTCATGTAATTTTTTATTTTCCTTATGTACCTGAGAGGAGAGGATACTTTCATGGAGGAATGAGAGAAAACTTGTACTGAAGGTGACACCGGTGTAAGTGATCTTTTCTTCCATTGTTATTTGAATCGAATCGAAGTTTCTTTTTCTTCTTTACTCTTATTTTCGTTTACTTCCCTCTTCTATGTTTGTGGATCCAAATGAAACCGATAGCCTCGAAGTTACCTTACCCTTGTAAGTGCCGTTGATGGCTTATGATGATGGATATCCATTTCTATGATAGTGTAGCTTGCCTCTTCAATTCATAGTATAATACGGGAATGGCCAAGATCCTATTTGTTATACTTCGCTCGCCTTCAGGTAAAGGTACATCGTCGATACGGGTCAAAGGTAAGCAGGCGCCGAAGAGGTAAGTAATTTTTTTAGGTTTAGTTTTCTTATCTTTTAATTTTAGTATAAATTACCAACACCACAATCTTTCAAATCTCTTTCACTCTTTTCAACTTCTTTGTACATATCCACTTCTATTTTCTCCACCTTCTCTATCTACCACTTTCTTCCTAATTTAACTTTAACTCTTTTTCATTTTATTTTAAAGAACTAAAAGAAGACCTTTAACTATTCTTTATAACTTAAAAGAGTACTTGCTAAAAAAGCTTCCATCGCTAGTCCATCCTTGTGAATCACGACCCACATAGCCACTTGCTATAGCGGTAGAATTGAGTACTTACACATTCTATTCTTAAAGTTCTGAAATTCTGTATTTTGTGTGCAGGTAATAACTCAATCTCGACTCGATCCAAACTTGATTCAAAGGAGCTAAATGTGATCGTTGCGATGTGAGCTCTTGAATCAACACTTGTTTGCTTCAACACTTTATGAATCTTTTGTTGAAGTCAAATTACTACTAAGATCTTAATCAATAACTGAAATTATATAAACACAAGATCATTAGCAAACTAACCTTCATAAGTTAGTCATCATCAAAACTAAGGTTAAGGGCCTCTGGGCCAATACATTTGTCTTTCTTTTCTTGGTGCACATGTCCTTAAGGAATTTTGCATAACTAGGGACTTGTTGAATTGCATCAAGAAGTGGTATATTAAGCCTAACTTTATTGAACACCTCAAGTATTGTTTCCATATGTGCATTACTATTATTCCTAAGCTTATTCGGAAATGGGGCTATAGGTTGGTGCACTTATTTGCTGACTTATCAACTTCAGTTTCTTTGAAGTTTGGTGGAGGTGGAGTAGAACTAGATGGAGTGGATGTTTGAGTTGGGTCCGGTGGTATGGATACTTGATTATCAACTTGTTTTCCTGATCTCAACGTATGAACCAAGTTACACTAGTTTGGATCTTGAGCCTCATTAGCTTGCCTAAGATTACTAGGATTTGGTAATGGTTGACTTGGTAAAGTTCTCTTTTGTCTTTCACTAATTAGATTAGCTTGTTGACTCAATTGCATCTCTATCCTAATCATGACCTGAGCTAGTGTTTCTTTGCTTTTAACTAGGGTGTCCACCTTTTTTTCATATTGGAGAGTCTTGTTTCCGTATGTGAATTTTGGAAAGAGGGTGGACTTTGGTTGGAAAAATTTTGTTGATAAGGAGATTATTGGAAATTGTTAGAGAATTTAGACTTTGATTGATCATTATTGTTTAGACCCCATGAGAAATTTGGGTGATTTCTCCAACCTGGATTATAGGTGGATGAATATGGATTGTTGATGGGCCTTATGAAGGCTACATTCATATTTTCTGGCAACATTTGATGAACTAAAAAGACAGGACATCCTTTGAACACGTGGTTCATGGCCTGATAGTAAGTACAACGCGCCGAAGGTGTTGGGCCGACTTGGTTCACCGAGACTGGCTCCTTAGTTCTAGAGATTCTAGTCTTCGCATCACAGCAGCTAGTTTAGCTTCGGTAACTATGTTTGCCTCAATGAAATGAGCACCTCTTTTAAAAGAGTTAGGGTCGTTAGTCCTAAATTTTTTCGGAGTTGGTTCCCATTGGATGGTCTTATCAACCAAATATTCTTATAATAACCATCTTTCGTCTTCATTCTTTTTCAAAAATGCTCCTTGGTACATAGATTCTAATAGGATTTTCGTTTGATATTCTTATTTATCATAAAGAGCTTGACAAAGTCACCAATTCTCTATCCCATGTTGAGGGCATTGTGCAAGGAGGTCCTTAAAACGTTCGAAGTACTTCCAAAAAGGTTCATTAGCTATTTGCTTAAACTGTAAGATACTTTTTCTAATTTGCGCAATCTTGTGAACAATCTAGAACTTCTTCAAAAAGGCCTTGAAGAAATTATCCCGATGACATGGAACTGACTTCTAAACTGTAGAGTTATTTCTTTGCTAAGTCAGTCTTTCAATAAGAATGGGACAAAAACGTAACTTAATGATATCTATTCCTAGGTTGGGTATTTTCATTATGAGACATACTTCCTCAATTTCCCTTATGAAAAGTATGCATCCTCGGATTCAAATTATGAAACTTGAGAAGAGTGTTGATGTATTGTGATTTCAGCTCAAATTGGTTGTCTCCTACATTGGGGAGCTGCATGCAAGATGAAAGAGAGGTCCTAATAGGATAGAACCTATCCTACAATGATGGTGGTTGTGCCATGTGTGAATCAGGCTTGGGTTTGGGTGGTGAACTGTTCCAGTCAGTCTAGATGTGGTTGGGTCTCTTGACCAAGCTGACATGCACAGTTAACAAACAAGTTCACCCAATTAATCAAGAAAAAACAAAAAAATAAAAATAAAAAAAATCCTAGACTAGGGTAAGCCTGGACCTAGACGACTCCTAATTTTAGACTGTCTTTGGGAGGTATATTGCTGACCTTAACCACAAGTTAATCAACCAGGTAGGTGGCAAGTTGGTGGGAGGTATCCGTCAAAGACGTGCCTAATTGTGCCAAACCACTAACCTCGGGGTTTTCCCCTCAATCCCCAACCTAATCACCAATTTGATATGAGTTAATTTCGAACAACTTTCTCCTTCAATTAATCTCTTAATGAGCCCGAGTTAACCCAAGGCCAGCGTCTAGTCAATTTTTATTTAGAGTTAGGGTTGTGAGTGCAACGAAAATGATTTGTGGGCCAAGGAAGGGTAATGATGTCCCCACCTTATGTTGTTTATAGGTTTTGCTTTTAAGATGTATTAGTGCACGTGTCCAAACAAATAGAAAATGATTCACACAAAAGTAGTAAATCAGCCAAGTGTGCTTCCTAGTCTATATGCAATATGGACGTCCCTTGTCACCAGTACTCTTCAACAAAAATTAAAAATTTAAATAGACACGTGCCTATGATGCAAGCGTCTAATTTTTTTATGTTAATGAACTAATAGATTATTGTTAATTAATTAGCAGTATGCAGGCTAATCACAGAGAAAAATTATCAAAGCAGTAAACAAAACTTTGCAATTTGTAGTAACCTGCAAAAGATCAACTAGTAATGATCTACTAATGCCACGAAAATGCAGCTATTGTCACATTTGCGCGGCCGTTTAGTAGGCTCTGTTGCTCTGCCTTCTAGGGCAGAGGCACAAAATAGCTATATGTCCTTAGCTGCAGCTAGTTTTCCTGTTATCAGATCTTGTAAATAAAAAAACTAATTAGTTTTAGATAATATCATGCCGTTCTCTCCCCCGCAACGACGCCAAAATTTTGATTGAGGAAGAGAAATTGACTTGAAATAAAGAAAAAGTCAAGGTTAGAAAGTTCTTAGTCTCTTGTCAATTTAACCGCGTAGCAAGATCTAGCGGGTCGATCCACATGGAAGGATGCAATGAAAGCTTTTCGGAACGAATTCTCTACACAAATAGCTTGAAAAAATAATATTGATTGTAAGAAAAGATTTTAATTAAGTTAAAGAGATTATAGTCCACTAATCATCTATCACAACCAAATATTAGTCTAAGAGGAAAGAACATCATATTGAAGCCATAAAAATCTACCCTAGGATTTTGATTAAGAATAAAGTAAGATGAGTAAAAATATTATAAACCCTAATTAGAGTACACTAATTATAATTAGACTTTAGTTCATCCTAGTTTCTAAGCATAGCAGAAGAAAAGTCTTTTAAACCTAACTAGATGCTATCAAAGTTTCTAAATATGAACAAAGAATAATCATGAAAAATGCAACCCTAAATTAATTCAACTTAACTAATTATTCATCTTCAAGAATTATCAATTTAATCCTAGAGTTTCTAACAAGCATAGATTTCAATCAGTTCATCTTTTAGATTAAACTTAGTTGATCGAGAGATTAGTAAACTACAAGTTAAATTAGTTATTCATAATTTTTTATTTATACAAGATTTATTATAAAGAAAGAAAGTTGCATCAATAAGAAAAGAAGAAAAGAAAATAACAGAAATTAAAGCAATAAAAACTAAATTAAAGAACAAGAGAGATGAAAAGAATAATGAATCTTTATTAATGGATGTCACTGGCCAATTACAAGTTCTTCCTCTTCTTCAAAAATCTTCTTCTCTAAATAGAAAGCAGAATAATACAAAGAAATTTGAAAAATAAAATGGCTAACAAGAAATCTTATATTCAATCTCTTAGATGTCTCTCCTCTATTGCTCTTAAGGGGTATTTATTGGCAGATTTGAGAAGTAGAGTCCCAGTACAACCCTGTCCCTTAACCACGACACCAATTGCTTCAAAAGGGCCGTAGAAACGCGGATTTTGCCTCGTTTCGAGGCAAAAGCGTGGATTCTGACCACACGTTTTGGTGCGTGGCCTCCTCTGGTCCGTCTATCTGGCAATTTATCCTCAGAATCTTTGTAAGTATTTGAATTTTGAAATATGTAAATCTTCTAGATAACTTGGAAATCAAGTTATCTCTAAATCCGAATTAAATTTAAATTTTCTTCCCTTTATCTTCATCTTGTGGTGCAAGCAACCAGATTTAAATAGAAATCCACCTCTATCTTTAATTGGGACGAAGATTCATCTTATTCTATCCTTCTCCTCTTCTAGATTTTAAATTAATTAATTTAAAACTCAAATTAGATAGAAAAGATACTTCCTTTATCTTCCTAATTAATCTTTATTTTCATAATTCTTGTGGGCTGTTGGGCTTCTTTTGGGCTTTCTCTTGGATTATGGAGGCCTGCACATCACTAAATAATAAATGAATTAAATAGTAGTATTTAACAAAAATTAAGCATGAAAATATGATGCAGAAGTCGAACCACCTAGGGAATTTTTGCCAGTGAAGATAACTGGCAAATTAATGATCAAAATCTTGACTTCATAGTGGATGAGATTGTGCAGCAAGAACAGACCGTATCTGGCTGATTTGACACGCCAAAAATTTTGGGATACGAACTGACTCTTCAGATGTGGTTAAGGTTTGAATTCTAGGTGGTTCGACTTCTGCATCTATAAATAGAGAGGACCCCTGAAGTAGGAGGCCCATCTTCTCAAGAACCCGTTGCCCCCTATTTTTCTTATTCTCAGAGATTGTAATGTTGCTCTTCTTCTTCATCCGATGGAGGAAGGAAAGGGAGAGGATAGAGATGGCAGACGCATTGCATCAGCCTTTGTCTCGTTACTTCAGTTTTCGTGATGATCTTATCTCGTAACTTCAGTTTTCGTCATAAGGTCCCATCACTAGAGGAGATAGATTGGGCTCAAGCTCTGACTTGATTTGTTAGAACATATCTTCCTCTGGTGGTGGGTATGGCTAGAGTGAGGATATGCTTGGGTGGCAGTGGCGGTGGATCTTGATTCCATCTCTGTTTCTCATGTCTTGCAGTCTTCACTCTGCACTGAATCCAGCGGTCTACACACTAGGAGACTCTCTTCTTAAGGTGAGGCCCGAGAAGGAAGCACGCGTGGACGACTTGGGATGATGAGGTGTCCATGCTTTAGAGGCCTTTGGCCACTTGTTCGGATGGAGGGACCGTGATGTGATATCATCACGTTCTTGCATGTCCTGGATAGGATCATCTGGCTGCCTTGGAGTCGTGTCTCGATTGGAAGGGAGGAGATATTTCCTCATCTAGAAAATCTCTTATTTTTTTGCGAAGGAACCTCCATGGGCTTCCCCGGGATCTGTGGAAGATGGCATGAACAATAGGATCGCCCCTACGAGAAGCGTCTCCCGACTGGTGGATCTTTATTTGCTTCAGCATCAAGAGGTTGGTTTGCGAGTCTGAGTCAAGATTGGGTTATCTATATTTCTTTTCAAAACAAAAAAGCAAACACAAATGGGTGATAAGCCTTGTGTCACTCTTGTCAGATGTAACGAGTATGTATTTGAGTGGATGTAATCAAAAAGTTTCATAATAAAAGCAGTAATATTCTGGAATGCAAGTGTTTGTCAAGATCTTGCCTGATTTGCTCTGTATTTGTTTTGGACTTGGATGTCTGCTTGGAGAGATTTGTTTGACTCCGAGATGTTTGTGACTGATTTGGCGTGTAGTTTTCAAGTTATTGTCTGTCACCTGACTGAACCTGTAATTTTTTGTCTCCAAGCGGGGGAATCCTAGCTGCGGATTAAGCCTCCAAAAAGGGAAAATCCCCGCAACAGAGTTGGATTCATGTTTGTTTCCAAGCGGGGGCACATCTCGTCAAGGACTGCAATATCGAACCTTTGAGAGGGGGAAATCCTACAACACAGTCCGGTCTCCGCGCAGGGGAAATCTCGCAACGGAGGATTTCAGTTTTCATCAGAAAGCCGAGAAAAGCCCGTAGGTAAGTCTGCATTAACACTTTCACGCGGGGGCACATCCTATCTACGGAGAATCAGGGTTCTGCCCCCGAGTGAGTGAAATCCCACTCTCAAGGAAGATAAGTTGCAGGCAGCAGTTAGGATGCACATACAATCATGCATCGAGACAGATGAATTAAGCATTGAAGTAAGTGTGGGCAAATCTAGTTGTATGAGCTTAGTTTACATATTCATGAGATTAGTACGTTGAGAAGATAATCAAAACAAGGAAACCCTTGTAGATATACCTTATGTCTCACATCACCATTTTCCGCGCATATACAACTTGAGTTGCCTCCAGACAAATCAAGCATATTCAAACTTTATATCATACCTGAGGTCCTCATTGTTGGGAAGTTAGTCATGTAGCGTCACGTCCTCGGGAGAACTATTAGATGTATGGCCACACGAGATCGATACATCAAGGAAATAAACAAACAAGGAAACATCATAAATATACCTCATCCCATATATAGCCATAGTTCGGTGGTACCTGCAAAAATTGATTTGAGGTGGGGGAAATCCCAACAATAGATTGGATGCATCTATCCCGGATGGGGGTCCCTACCCGATCGACGATCTAGTACCTCCAACATGAGAGCAAGCCCAATAACGGAGTTGTCCTCTCGTGCTAGGGATATCCCATCAAAGGAGCTCTCCCGAGTGGGGCACATCCCATCATCAGAATATAGAAGAAACCCGGTAGAGCAAAACTACTAGGGGTTCATCTGCCTATAGGCTCAAACGAAGAGAATTCGTAGGCTTGCCTGTCCGAGTGGGGGCCATCCCATCAGCAGAACAGACTGGGGCTCTGAGAGGGGGCATATTCCTACATCAGAGTGTGAGACTCAGAGTGGGGGAATCCCACAACGGAGGGTTTCAGCTTTCGTAGGACCACCGAGAAAGGCCCGTAGGCATGTTGTAGCACCTCATTCCCAGGATACGTACCCAGATACGTGCCCCAAAATTTTTTGACCGTATTGTTCAGTTTTCTTACTGTATGTGTTTTGAGTTGTGATTACTTATATTATTATGTATCGGATCTGGATTCTCAGACCTAGAGTCAGCCCTGACCCGGACCGGGAACCCGATACCAGCCAGTAGCCCGATTTAACTTTCTGGTAGTCTGATTTGACCGATTTCAGTTTCAAAGACTATTTCTAATATTTTAGATTTTTCATGATTTTCTGAAATTTTCTAAAATTTTTCTGCAAAATCTCCAAAACAGGTGTCGGTCGGCATCGCTGACTGATTCCCGAATTTTTAGTTTTCAAACGGGATTGAATTTCAAAAACGGCTTTCACGTTACTTCTTAAAATTTCATTTTCTATCTAAATTCATTTTTTGAGATTTTTTAAACTTATCAAAATTTGAGCGATTCTGGTATCGGCCGGTATCGCCAGAAATTAGGAATTTTAATTTGAAAACTACATTAAATTTTTTGAATTAGGTTTCACTGAGTATCTTAAAATAATATTTTCTATTTTGATAATTTTTCGGAACGATTCTGAAACAGTCAAATTTTCGCCCTATTAAAATAATAATATTATTCACCGGCAATTTCTTTTTTGATTTTTCCTTCTTTACTCCCCTACTTTGTACTTCCAGAAATTATAATAAATAAATTAGTTAATAATAAAAATTTTAAACTATTTTATTTTCTTTTTTCTTATTTTCTTCCTTTTCTTTAATCTTCTTCTTTTTCTTTCTTTTCTTTTCTTCCCTTTGACTTCTTCCCCTGCCCCCGGCTCCTGCCGCCTACTCCCCTGCACAGCCGCCTGCAGCAGCCTCCTTCCCCCCTTTTTTCCATCATTTCAATTTCTTTTTCCTTTTCTATTTAAACTTCATCTTCTTTTCCTTTTCATTTTCATTTCAACTCCATCTCCTTCAAAACAAACCCACTCCTTCTCCTCTCCATGGCCGACGCATCCACCACCATCACCACCACCACCGCCGGCCGTCCCTAGGCCGGCCATTCCCTCCCCCACCCCCTCTCTACTCCACCAACTCCTTTTCATTCAACCACCACTTCTCCACCTCCAATTTCAACAAAATCCACCACCATCACCTCCCTTCCTCCTCCAAAATTCACCACCACCTCCATCAAATTTTCCACTTCTACCACACCATCATCACCTCCTCCTCCTCCTCTAACTCCCCAACACCACCAATCATTACCACCACCACCACCACAACAACCACCACCACACCAACCACCATCACCACCTCCACCAACAACAACCCAACCAACAACTCCCCACTCCACCTCCCCTACCCTAGGCCGCGCGCGCCCCACCACCGCCGGCGGAGGCGGCGCCTCCTGCCGGGTCCGCCGGCAGATGGCCAGCCGGCCACCTCCCCCCACCATCCGGCCACCTCCCCCCCACCATTTCTTTTCCTTCTTTCTTCCTCTTTCTTTCTTTCTTTCTTTCTTCTTTCTTAATCTTTTCTCTCTTTCTTTTCATTTCCTTTCCCTTAATAAAAACTCACTTTTCTACATTCCTAAAATACCCATACCCTCATTCCCAAATTATTTTCCCATATTTACAACCATACCCCTCCCCTTTTAATTCCTATTCCTTTTCTAAAAACACCCTATTTTCTCTCTTTCTCCCTCTCTCTCCCCCCTTCCTATAACTCTCTCCCTCCTCTCTCTCTCCTCTCTCATTCCCTCTCTAATATTTATATATATATTTATATTTATATATTTTAAAATATAACTATGGGCTAGTGCTTGCTCATACGGTTCGCTGATTCCCGGATTATTAACCGGTATTTCATTCCGGTTTCAGGCGAGTACATTTCTTTGACATTTCTTACTTTATTATCATCGTTTCATATTTAAAAATTATTATCTTGCTTTTAATATATGATGTCTCTTTATGTAAGTTAGTATATGTTATATAAATGATTATCATGCTTTATAAATAGCTTCCGGCCATTATTATACTTTGTCGAACCGGTATTATACCGGGTATGTCTAGATCTGCTCCCACTTTACTCGGCTTCGCCTAGATAATTAAAAGATAAATTTATTGTTATTATAAAAAGAGTTTGAATTGTTTATACCGTTTTCTCTTGTACCTTGTTATGTGACCGGTTGATACCTGATATTTGTTATTGTGACTCTCACCGATATATTAGTTACCTGACCCTAACATGTATACACCGGTACTTGCCATGCTATACTTATTATTTGATATCGACACCGGTACTTGCCATGCTATACTTATTATTTGATATCTGATACCGGTGCTTGCCATGCTTGTCACTTGATATCGATACGGTACATGTCATGCTATACTTATTATTTGATATCCGATACTGGTACTTGCCATGCTATACTTATCGCCTGCTACCTGACATCTGATATAGTAACACTTGACACTCGACCTGATATTGTGGCACCTTACTGGTTACTGTTATACCTGGCACCCGTATTATATCGCCTATGCATGATTATATACTGTTACCAGATATGTGGTACTCCTGAACTCCTGTACTCCTGAAGTCTTGTATTCCTGATCCCTGAAAAAGGGTGACTCCTGATATTATACTCCTGTTAATTCTCATAGTTGGATAATCATGGTTATACTGTATACACTTGTGGACATTATCTTTGGGCAATATATATAATAAAAATACTCAACTTACACTGGGTGGGGGAAACTGATGGAAACCGGTATGATGTCATATTTATAATAGTGATATTTCTGAAGTGTCGTGTGGGGTGCGTAATGATCAGTCCCCAGAAGCAGTAGCCTGAATCTGAAGTGTCGTGTGGGGCGCATAATGATAAGTCCCCGGAAGCAGTAGCATGTACTCCTGAGCTAGTCCCGGGCAGAGACGGGACTCACTATAATATGAGCCATCAGATTTATCAGTTTCCAAATAATAACTCGTCTTATTCATAAGTGGATGTATGTGTGCCGGTAGCACATACAAAAGCATATGAATCGGATGAATAACATAAAACAACCAAACAGTAATAAGGTTAGAAACGTGTGATATTTGGTCTCTTCTTTGTTCGGGTCCTGGTACTCACATATCAGACCCGGGTAAGTTCTATAGAGTGCGAACTCTAGTATGGACTATCGGTGATGTGAGGCGCTAGTAGGGAGGTGATTGAAATATCAAACGGTACTGATTATTATTATTGAATTAATTAAATGCAACACCTTTATATTCTCCAGTTACAGTATTATGCTCTGAGTTGACACCATGTTTTATAACACATGACCTCTGTGATACCATGATTACTCCAGACATACTCTAGTTCTGTTACCCTGAGGACAACTCAAGTTGTATGAATTCAGATGATGGTGACATCGGATATGTGGTATATAGATGAGGGTTTTTCTTGTTTGGATTATCCCCTCGACGTATCAACCCATGAATCTGTAATCTGAGCTTATACAACTAGTTTTGTCCATACTTATATTTATCGCGTGTTTAGTGTATTTATCACATGTTTGCCATATTTTGTCGCATGATTATGTGTACCTATGCTCTCTATACCATTTTCCATGCATGTTTTCTGATTCAGACTTATTGATATACATGTATTTACTTCATCTCAGTTTTACTGTCATTTTCCTTATATTACTTGTCATTTCATGTACCTGCATGCCTGGACCACATCACTTGATCATGTAGACGTGTGCCTGTTATGCACGCCATTTGGCTTTATCATATGTACTCGCTGGGGTTGCTAACAACCCTGGATTCTCATGTCCAGATCCTGGAGTCTGGACCATGGTGGCTTGGCTGTAACTGATCAGAGTGCGCAGCGGATCCTCCCGTGGTGATCGGAGTGCAGCAGAAGCTCGGACACCGCCGTAGTTCTTCCTCCCTGCTTTTCTCCTATTTGGCTCCCGAGGCCCTCTTGCTACTCGTGAGCACCTCTCAGTTTTTGTATATCTCTTCATGTATTATGTACTTTTGTATTTTCTGGTGATGTAATATTTCTGTAATATTGTATCGCTTTCTGTGATAACCATGTACTCGTATTATTCTGTTGGAATGTATATTGCCACTGTGCTTCCGCCTCTGATTCTTGCCTGTACTGAAGCTTAGCGTATATACGTGAGGGTAGTTTTGACCTGCGTATATACGTCGCAGTGACGTCTCCGTACCCGCCAGATCGGGGCGTCACACATGTCTGCGTTAACACTTTCATGCGGGGCACATCCCGTCTAGGTGGTACAGACATGATCCTCCGAGTAGGGGCATATCCTGTCTAAGTGTGTACAGACGCGAGTGGAGAATCATGCACTTTGAGAGGGGCATATCACTGCCGCAGAGCAGGATTGAATGGGGAAAATCCCACAACGGAGGGTTTCGACTCCCGTAGGACTATCGAAAAAGGCCTATAAGCATGCGTTAACAGTTCCACGCGAGGCACATCTCGTTTACGAGTGTACGGACGTGATTCTCCGACCGAGGGCACATCCCATCAGCGGAGAATTATGCGCTCTGAGAAGGGGCACATCCCTGTAGCAGAGCGGGGCTCTAGGTGTGAAAAATCCCACAATGGAGGGTTTCGGCTCCCGTAGGACTACCGCAAAAGGGCCCGTAGGCATGTCTACGTTAACACTTTCACGCAGGGGGACATCCCGTCTAGGAGTGTATAGACGCGATCCTCTGAGTGGGGGCATATGCCATCAGCAGAGAATCGCATGTCCGCCTACGAGTGGGGAAAATCCCATCATCGAGGCGTACGAGTGAATGGACGTCGGAACTGCCTCTGAGTGAGGGCATATCCCATCATTGGGTTTTTTTGTTGGCTGCCTCCAAGTAGGGGGAAATCCCATCAGTATGGCACATGGATGGATGGTTGTCAGAACTGCCTCCGAGCGGGGGCATATCTCATAATCGGGTTTTTTCCCTTGGCTGCCTCCGAGTGGGGAAAAATCCCATCAGTGTGGTGCATGGACGGATGGTTGTGCTGCAAAATGTAAAGCATTGAATCATATTTTATTCTTATAAATGCAATACATAAAGATAAGATTGGAAGGGTGTATACTGTATGTATGGAAGTCAAGATTATGTGTCGAAGCAGCTTGGCCTCCAGGATCTGCTTCTGGCTCAGATCGAGGGCATGGAGATTTGGGGCCCTCCTGCTCTCGGTGTCGCCTTCTGTGTGCACGGAGTTGTTCTGGAGGGCGGTGACCTGGGTTTGGAGCTGCTGGTTGAGCAGTTTCAGTTCTTCTTGTTCAGGAGGATATTGTCACATTCAAGCATCATCTGCTCCTGCTCACGATATGACTGCAGTTGTTGTTCCTTCATATGTTTTTTCATCTCACGGAGCATCTGAAATAACTGGTTTCTTGCTGTTGAGAAGTGTGGGAGCTGGCGGATAATTCTTGCAACGAGGCAAAGGCAGTATCCTTGGCGAGCGGTTGATTACTGGTTAGTTTGGAGGCTGTATCCCCAATAGTTACTTTGGCCTTGTCCTTGAAGGTCACGCCGCCAGTAACTTGCTTGCGTGGGGCCATGCCGATCTAGAAGTGGCTTTTTAAGGAAGGTTGAAGGAGGAGAGATCTTGAGCGTGGGGACTCAACTCTCAATGAAAGCACCAAAAATGTAGGGTAAATTCTCAGGGGGAATTTATCTACACTTCAATTTATAACAAGAACTAAGAGAGAAAAAAAGACAACATAAAGATACAAATTTTTACGTGGACCCAATTTGAGGAAAACCACGGGGGGTGGAGGGGGGAGAATTCACTATTTTTAGGAGGTTACAATGAACTCAGCAGAGCTAAAAATCTGATCTAATCTCTGAATACAATGGAATAATTGTTTGAGGAGATCTCTTCTCTGTAGTGGAAGGAAAGTCCTAGATTTGAGGATTTCAGGTTGTGGATCTTTTTCTACTGTTTTTCCTCCACCTTTCTTCTTAGTTTTCTCCTCCATCAACTTGTCCATCTCTCAGTGTATATATACCCAGGAAGCCTTCATTGGCAGTGCAGATTATGCGGATTTCAATAACTGCATGGTCTGCACATTGATTCTTTTGTAACGGCTTGGATTCTGCTCCTGATAGCGGGAGCGATTTCTAATACCTTCTGTAACAGTCCGCGTTGGAGTAGGGGTCGTTGCAACATTTGAAACGTGAGATAATCTGACAGAGTAATAGACTTTATAAATATAGGCAAATATCAATGGAGTCGGTTGCAGCAATCGCCTTTCTCGGGACGAAAGAACTGGTCTCAGGGCGGCAATGCTTTCGAAAGGAGGAGCGTCCTTGGGCACTTGTTCCCTCGGGAGGAGGAGTGGCCTCGGGAGTAGCCGGATGGTGCTTCGCAGAGAAGTATTCAGACGGCTTATCTTGTTGTGCGCCTTCGGAAGGTTCTGATAAGAAGGGACACGTGTTCTGATTTTGGTGTAAGTCAGAAATTGACCACAACAGATACGCCCTCTGCTTCCTCTTTTTCTCTAGGCTTCAAAGGAAAAGAGTGGAGCAGATTGATTTAGTACACTAATCAATATCATGTTTACTCGGTCTCATAAGACCACATATTTTTCACTGCATCAACATCAACTGCAACGTCCTTGACGGGGGAACTTTCACTAGGCGACAAGAACGACCCTTGACCGACCATCAAATCCAAGTCCACCTATGACCCTTTCAAGGATTCCCCCCATGAATTAAAAAATTCATTCAACATTTCAAGCTTAATTCCACAACGATTTCTAGTTTACTATTTACACTATTATATAATCATCTCAATCACAAAGCTATTGAGAGACCTCAAAACTCTCTCTCTCTCTCACACACATCATGGGCAACTGCAAATCCCAGAGCTCAGCTGCAATTGTGCCCATAGGCCAAAAAGATTTATCAACATTTCAACAAGTTCCCCCAAATTGCACCAATAATATTGTAGAGGATGGTGAAAAGGGTGTGATCAGAGTGAAGGTGGTCATGACCAAGAGGGAAGCAGCCCAGTTGCTGGCACAACTAGCCAACAATACTAGTCTGGTGACAGCTGGCCTTGCTCCTCCGAGGTTGCCGAGGACCGACGACGTGTGGAGGCCGGAGCTCGAGAGCATCCCGGAGAATTAATTATGAGGTTAGAGGAATGTGAAGGTGTTAGAGAGGAACAAGTGACTGATGGAGATTAATTTGGTTTTTGTTTTAGTTGTTTGATTGATTCCTCTGGTTTCAAATATTGTTGAATTTGTTAGCTAGAATCACATGCTACCTACCATGCATGCATGATGCTTGAAGATGGTGATAGGAAAGGGGAAACAATTGTTGTAGTTGCATATCACATTAGATTAGGGAGAATTTTGTTGATTTATACTATAATATACAGAGGGAGAACTTATAATCTTTGTGTGAAAATGATACTTTATCAATCCACGCAATTCTTTTGTGATGTTCGTGATGGTTTATGATTCTAATTACTAGCCGAGGTTTACGTAATTGTCCAGCAGTGATATCAGAGGTAGCAGCTCCAGTTTCTCCATCATCAGCTTGCTGCTCTTGCTGTATATCTTCTAGCAGCCTTTCTTCCAGTAAATTCTCTGGTTCGGCAGCGAACAAAGTTTTCAAAACTTTAGCTAGCAGATTTTCCAACCAAAATGTAATGTAAGAATTAATACTCTCAAATAAAGATGTGTTACTCCAAAATTTTTGAAAAAAAGACTGTTATTTCTCTTATTCCAGACTAACCAACAATCAGCCAGGGAAATGTCCCACTCATCTCTCACCTGCTGATTAACATGATCATCTCTCCATGTAGTCCATAACTCTAACATGTCCCTCGATGAACTGCAAATTTGTAATGCAGTCCAAAATATGAACTGCATTGTTACACTCAAGGAAAATATGAGTACAAGATTAAAAAACCCATCACATAAAACACAAAGACCAAGCTGATTGACCCTCTATGTGATGACATCTCCAGAGTACTTAATTTCCCTTTAACAGTTAGCCACCTAAGAACTCTGATTTTCAAAGGAACTGCTTATATTCCAAATATGAGCAGCAGTAAATTTTTAACCCCCTAAAATGTAAGAAATCATAATATGATCCAACAGTATATTTTTTTGAGAAAAAACCATCAGGCCAAAAGATCCCCCGGCATTCCATTAATAAATGCTTAACGAAACATTTCAATATTGAAGGGTACAAATATGTACAATATACAAATTTGATCCTTCAGAGGAAAAAAAAAATGAAAAAAAAAATACAACAGGTTTACTAAAGCTTTCAACGTCATGTCCATATTGTCGCTGCGATTAGATGTCGCTAATTCTAGTCTTACTCGAACCGTCCTCGTTTCATCAAATAAAGTCCCACCACCGCATCTCTCTCTCTCTCTGAAACCCACTATCACAGAAATGGCACAAAACCTAGCGGGTATAACTTGTCTAACAAACGCGATCGGATATATATCCATTATATTCCTATTTTCACACTCACTGATTCGTTTGGCACCACTGTCGAATCACATTGTAATTGTTTGTGTAATTGTTATTATACATATAGAATGAGTTTAGTCGAGACGTTACAAACACTTTGTATGAGTTCATTTTTTCCCCCAGATATAATAAAGAAAAATTTTAAATTAAAATACAGAAACATATTATTGCAGAGTGAGTAAACATGAGATTAAAAGCATATTATCTTCTCAAATTTCGAAAACCTTTCACATTGAGATTAGGATTTCTTAGCGTCAAAATGTTCAGAACAAATCTCAAAGCACATCATGTTTTTCATTACTAAGTATGAATTTGATGAAAACTGATTAGATCATAGTTAATTTCTATATTACGTTTGTAAGTGATGTGATCCTCATTCTCCAAGAAAAAAAGGGAAAAAAAAAGGAAGACAAAAAGAAAAAAGAAAAAAGTGATGTTACCCTCCATAAATGAAGGGAATTGGCTAGGAAAATTTTGCTCATCTCTACTTAAGTGAAAAGGACATCCAAGAGAAACTGACAAATTAAAAATCTATGCATTAGTCGTTGAGATTTTTGGGTCCCTATCATATTTAATGTGTACATATAAGAAACTTAGACCATTTCAAATGATCACATCACATCTCACTCATTTCCTTTTTGTCCAGAGCTATGTATCATGTTCCATGAAGACAAGGTATAATGGTTTTCATCTTCATTTTCTAAAAGTCGAGATGAACGGGAGAGAGAAAAATAAAATATTGAAAGAGAAGGTTTTCTTATTTTACCATTCCTTAAGACTACAATAACAATAATAAAAATTGAAGAGTAGATTTGTGGGCACAAGAGATTCCAAGATAAGGGTTAAAAATCACATAATATATTCCCCTTAAAGAAGAACTCATAATATAATTGAATGGTTGGACTCTACAAAAGATCACATACCAACTCTGCCACAGTTATTTTGCCAGTGTTCTTTGCTTTTCTATTAAATGGCATAAATACCCGATTTATGATGTAAATTTTGTGCTATTTAATTTCTTTATATGACTGTACCCATAGTGTTTTTGGTTACTTTTTGGAGGATTTGCTGCTCCGTCAGAGGTATTGTTATGTTCAAAGTAACCTCATATCGGAGATAGCAGAGGAATAGAAATGCTAGCACAGCCAAATCCTTGTTGGTTTTCTCCAATATCCCATTTTTATATTCCATGTAATGTATACAAACAAGGATTAAGAGAGAGTATAAAAGACAATGCAAAGAGACATTCTTGCGTGGAAACCTAATTTGGGAAAAATCACGAGGAGGAGGGAGAGAATTCACTATTTTCAGGAGGTTATAGTGAGCAGAGCTAAAACTCTGATCTGATATTTGAATACAATGTAATAATAGTTTGGGGAGGTCTCTTTTCTATAGTAGAAGGGAAGTCTTAGCTTTGAGGATTTCAGATTGTGGATCTCTGTTCTACTATTTTTCCTCCTCTTTTTCTTCTTGGTTTCCTTCTCCATCGACTTGTCCATCTCCCAGTGTATATATGCCTGGGGAGTGATTGAAACTTGAACGAGAGAATAAATATGTACAAAAATAAAAACAAATAATCAAATAATTAGAAGTTAGATTCTTCTCATTGTTCAATTCTATCCGTTGAAGTAAGCGCCAAAGCGGGTTGTGTTCCACTGGGAGGGAGGCGATGGAAGCGTTGGCAGCACGGTATATCTGTAGTCAAGGCTTAAAAGAAAGGTTGGTTGTAGTTTGAAATAAGAAAGTAGATCTAATAAAGAGGGAGAGTCTAGGTCGCTAATCTACCTTCACGACTAGTCTCGATCTAGGGGTTGTATCTTTTTAAACTAATGAAACATTCATCTAAGTTGTCAACCCTAAGTAAGAAGAGTAAGATGTCCAACTTAACTTGTCTACACTATGCCAAGCCAAGCCCTAATTTTACCCCAAACCAAAACCAATCCCTAATCATTAAACTATGCCAAACCATACCCCTAAACTTAATCTAAAGCCAAACCCTACTCTAATCCAAAGCCAAGCCCTAATTATCTAAATCATTAAGTTGGACTATCATCACTAAACTTCAAAGGATTAATCTAATCCTAGATTCAAATCCATTAGACTAATCAACTAACCCTAAATCTAACCCTAGTTGATCTAGTGATTAGCTACCCTAAAATTATTCTAGCCTAACATCCTTTTGTTTTAACCATCTTTTTATTTTTAAAATCTTTAAAGAAAAGAAAAAGAAGAAAGATTAAAGACAACACCAAAAACCAAACCAAGAACAAAGAAATAAAAATGTAGACTTGAAATTAAAAGAACAAGAATAAGAACATAAAAAAGAAAAGATAACCTTTATTGATGCAATCCTTGGGTACAAGTTCCTTCTCCTCCCTCCTTACAATAGCCAAGCTAAAGCCAACAACAATTACAAAGAAGAGAACTCAAAAGAAGCTAAACTAATCTAACAAAAATGCTTAAATCTTTAACCCTAACCTTATTCTTCTTCTTTCTGGATGAGGTGCTCTGTACGTTCTGCAGGGGGTCCTTTTTATAGAAGATTTGGGCCGAACTCTTCAAAATAAAGCAGACCTCCTTCACGCTCTCTCTATCTCTATCAATATGCCGCGGAAAAGCAGCTTTTGCTGCGTTTTCGCGGCAATCTCGTGGCCATCTGCCACGCGCTTGAGCACGTGGCCTCTTCTAATCCGTCCATCTGGGCTCCTCCTCCTGGATTCTGCATCCTGACCCTCGATCTTGAGAATTCGGGATAACTTGGGAAGCAAGTTATCAAAAATCTGAATTTGAAAAGGATTTGATCCCTTTATCTTTATCTTCAAGCCTTTCTCCCCTTAGATTTGAATAACAATTAGGAGTCGTACTTTATCCTTCCTCCTCCTCCCCTAAATTTTAAATTAATAATTTAAAATTCAAGTTTAGAATTAATTAGATAAGATAAAAACTTCTAAATTACTAAAATAAATCATGCATGTGGGCTTGTAGGTTTTTTGGGCTTTTGGGCTTCATTTATTTATTCTTTAATTACTCAAGGCCTGTACAACACTAAACAATAAAACGTTAGGTAGCAGTGCTTTATAAAAGAATAAGTAAGGAAAGATGATAAATATGATGATAAATATACACTTTTGACTACCTATCAACCCCCACACTTATCTTTTTGCTCGTCTCGAGTAAAAATAAAAAGAAAAAGGAAAAGAAAATAAAAACTAACCTATTCTAACTCACTTTCGTAGAAATCACGATTGCACTTAGCACGTGCAACAAGCCGTTAAATCTCTATGTTACCCTAAAGGACGAGTGTTGTCTCGTGAGGGTTTTCAGTGGATTACACCCACAAAATCCATAAAAGAAAAAGAAAATGTTAGTGATTAATTTTTTTATTTTGAAAAAGGAGAGAAATATTTGAAATATGTTTGAAGAAAATAAGCAATCTATAAGTTTTAGGATTATCATTTTTATTCATTATTGAACTTAGTCTCTATATAATAATTCGTTATCAATTTTAGGTAAGGATTAAAATTAAATTTTTATATAGTCTCTTTTGTTATCCTAAGTCATATGCATCCTTGTGAACGTGAATCTTTACTAGGGATTCTTTAACTTGGACTCTCATGCCTCTTTATTATTATTATTATATATATATATATTAATACATATAACTCATCTAATTTTCTTTTGTATAAGTATCAAGGCTTCTTGAGGCCATCATACCTAACTAATTGACTATTAGATGAGTTAGTACATATATAGATAATATTTCTTAGTTTTCTTAGGCTTTCTAATTCACCCATGTAGCGAGCCTAAGGTCGGTTGCTCCCAAACCGGTCGGTTTTAGGGCACCGGGTGAGAAAATACCCCACGGACTTAAGGACTCGAGTGAACTAGGCCACAAAACTAAGGACTTTATTTATAAAATCACCTTTAGGCGTGAATATTTATGCTTCTTGGGGCACATGTATCCAGCTTAATTAGTAAATTTTTTTATTTATATTATTATATTTTTTTATAAGGCACAAGAGTTTTTGTCTTAAAATCTAGATGTGTAAGTGTATTAGGTATGCACATTTCATTAAGATAAAAATCAAGACTAATTACTTATTCAATCTTTCCTCCTATACCTAAAAATCTAACAATTTGTTTTATTTTGACCAAGTTTTTAGAACTCCTAATCATGATTTCCTAATTCTTAAGATTAACTTAGATTTCTTTCAAAAGATAAGTCAAAATATTGTTTCCTTTTTCAAAATATATTTTTTATTTTTGTTAAGTTAATATTAACCTAAAGTTAGTAAGTTAATCATTATATTAGTCTGGTTAGTAAATAGTTTTTCTTTTATTTTTTTTTTTTTTTTTTTTTATTTATTCTTTTATTTTTTTTTTAGAAGTTAAGCGTTAGTACCCTCCCCCACACTTATCTCATGCATTGTCCCCAATGTATAAATGAAATTCATGCATGAAATAAAATGCAAAATGAGTATAGGTTCCAAAAATTTACCGATAGTGTGGGTCAAAGAGACTATTTCGGCTTGTATAGCCTCTTGCATGAACGGGTTTAACCTACGTTGTGGATCCCTCTTCGGTTTAACCCCTTCAGTTAGATGGATTCTATAATGGACTATTTTAGGGCTTAGTCCCTTGATATAGGCCATAATCCAACCAATGGCTTTCCTATTTCTCCTAAGGGTTGCCAATAGGTCTTCCTCTTATCTATTAGTCAAGTTGGATGCAACTATGACTGGTGGCATCTCTTGTTCACCTAGGTAAGCGTACTTGAGATGCTCAGGCAAGGTCTTTAACTCCAAGGAATGGTGTTAAACTTGAGGTGTTAAACTTAGATTCTCCATCTCTATAGAACTTAGATTTGCTGCCCACTCAATCTCGTCAAGGTTGAGATCACTAGATTCTAACTCTTCATCACCCTTTGATTCTAGTGTGATCTCCTCTTTGTGCTCACTAGTCATATCCTCAATGAGGTTGACCTCAAAAGGTTCGTCAATGATGTCATAGGGTTATCTACCTAGGTTGAAGACATTAACTTCCTTGGTCAAGTCTCTAAATGTTAATCTTATGGATCCGTTCCTGCAATTGATAATTGCATTTGCGATCGCAGGAATGGTCGACCAAAGATGACTGGAGTTTTAGACCTAGGGTTTAACACGGGTTGTGTCTCTAGCACAATGAAATCTACTGGGTAGATAAACTCTTCAACACTAATTAGGACATTGTTGGTTTCTCCTTTTGTAACCTTAATTGATCTATCGGCTAGCTGAATCGTAACTTGGGTCGGGCTCAGTTTGCCTAGCCCAAATTGTTGATAAACAGAGAAGGGGAGCAAATTAATGCTCGCACCTAAATCAAGAAGTGCTCGTCCTACTTCAGCTTGACCTTTGTGCACGCTAGGGTAGGGCAACTGGGATCCTTGTACTTGACTGGGATTTGGTTGGACAATAGCTCACTATTTCTAGTGCCTAAAAAAACCTTTTTGGGCACCTACTCTTCCTCTTCTGGGTGCACATATCTTTTAGAAACTTTGCATAACTAGGGACTTGTTGTATTGCCTCAAGAAGTGAGATGTTTAGCTTTATTTCGTGGAACATTTCTAAGAGTGCACTATTATTACACTTAAGCCTATTTGGGTATGGGGCTTTGGATGTGTGCACCGATTCAGCTGGTTGATCTTTTTGGGGTTCATTCGAGCTAGGAGGAGTGAAACTAGAAGGGGACGATGGTTGAGTCGAATCTTGTGGCATCATCACTTGGTTATCAACTACTTTTCCCGACCTTAATGTGTGGACCAAGTTACATTGATTCGTGTCAATGCAAGTTTTGACTCCATTTGTTGGTTTTAAAAAGTGGGTGGACTTTAGTTTGGAAATTGTTGATGATATTGAGGTTGTGGGGCTTGGTTGGAGAATTTGAGCCTAAATTGATCCTTTTATAGGCCCCAAGTAAAGATAGGGTGGTTTCTCCAACCGGGATTGTAAGTGGGTGAATATGGATTATTGGCTGGCCTATCAATGGCTGCATTCGAGTGTTCGGGGACTCCTTGTTAAGTTAGAAATATTAGACACTCCTCCATTACATGAGACATGGACTGACAGTAAGTACAACCTGCAGGGAATGCTGGGCTGACTTGGTTCATGACTTGCTCTCTATTCCTAGAGTCTCAAACTTGGTCTCTAAAGACTCTATTTTTCGCATCATGCTTGTCAATATAGCTTCATGAGCTATATGATCCTCTATGGAATAGGCACCTCCTTTGGAAGCGATCGAGTCGTTCCACTTAACCTTTTCTAGATTTGGTTGCCATTGAATGGTCTTATCGGTCAAGTCCTCATTTAAGGCCCAACCCTCCGTTTCATTTTTACCCAAAAATCCCCCTTGTCACATGGATTCTAGAAGGGTCTTAGTAGAATAATCTAGACCATCATAGAGAGATTGATAAAGTAACCATTTCTCTATCCCATGATGAAGGCATTAAGCAAGTAGGTCCTTGAACCATTCGAAGAGTTTCCAAAAAGGTTCATTTGGCAATCGTCTAAACTGCAAGATGCTATTCCTAATTTGAGCAGTCTTATGAACATGATAGAATTTCTTCAATAATGCCTTGACGAAATTATCCCATGATGATATGGAGCCGACTTCTAGACTATAGAGCCATTTTTTTGTTAAGTCTTTCAATGCGAATGGGACAAAGCGAAGTTTAATAGCATCTACTCCTAAGTTGGCTATTTTCATCATGAGGCATACTTCCTCGAACTCTCGAACGAAAAAGTATGCATCCTCGGATTCAAGTCCATGAAACTTTGGAAGAGTGTTTATGTATTGGGGTTTTAACTCAAATTGGTTGTCCCCAACATTAGGAAGGCTAATACATGAAGGTAGAGAGGTCCTAATAGAATAGAACCTATCTTGCAACGTTAGTTGTTGAGCCATATCTTCGGTTTTGGGTGGTGAACTGTATCTAGTTAGTCTAGATGTAGCCGGGTCTCTTGACCAAGCTGACATGCAAAGTTAAGTTACTAAAGTTAACAAACAAGCTCACCCAAGTCAAACAAGTCAATCAAGTTCTACTCTAAGCAATCAATCCTAGTCTAAGTTAGCTTAGACGTAGAGGACTTCCAACTTTAGGTTATCCTTGGGAGGTCTATTACCGACCCTAACCACAAGTTAGACGGTCAGGTAGGTGGCAAGGTTGGTAGGAGGTTATCCATCAAAGACGTTTCTTAATTAAGTAACCACTAACCTTCGGGCTTTCGACCCTTGATCCCCTTCCTAGACAACAATTTGGCAAGAGTTAGTTTCGAACAACCTCCTCCTTTGGTCAACCTCCTAAATGAGTCTGAAGTCAACCTAGGGCCAACGTCTAGTCAAATTTTAGTTAAGATTAGGATGGTGCTTGCACGGAATGTGATTTTTGGGTCAAGGAAGGGTGATGAAATCCCCACCTTATGTTATTTATAGGTTATGCCCTTAAGATGTTTTAAATGTGTACGTGTCAAACAAAAGAATCAAAACACACTATATAAAAACAAAGTCAAATAAGGGTGTTTCCTATTCTATATGCAATGCGTCACGTACGTTTGGTCTCCAGCACTCACCAACAATAAAATAAAAGAAGAGAAAAATAGACAATGCCTCTAGATGCAACGTCTAAACTTTTTTTATTAGGTTTCGATCACATCAGCATGTAGTGTCAATAATTTTTTTTTAATTAGAACTAGGGTTAAACTATCTCTGTTAGGACCTAAAACTAGGTTAAATTAAAAACTTAGGTGTGCAGTAGACTAACCTTAGAAACTCTCTTTTTATGCCCCTGCAGAACAGAAATAACAAATTAGGGTTAGATATTACCATGTCATTCCCTCCCTGGTAACAACGCAAAAATTTTGATTGAAACTTGAACAAGAGAATAAATATGTATAAAAATAAAAACAAATAATCAAGGAATTAGAAGGTTAGATTCTTCTCGTTGTTCAATTCTATCTGTTGCAACAAGGGCCAAAGCGGGTCGTGTTCCATTGGGAGGGAGGCGATGGAAGTATATCTGTAGTCAAGACTTAGAAGAAAGGTTGGTTGTAGTTTGAAATAGGAAAGTAAATCTAATCAAGAGGGAGAGTCTAGGTCACTAATCTACCTTTACGACTAATCTCGATTTAGGGGTTGTATCCTTTTAAACTAATGAAACATTCATCTAAGTTGTTAACCCCAAGTAAGAAGAGTAAGATGTCCAACTTAACTTGTCTACACTACGCCAAGCCAAACCCTAATTTTACCCTAAGCCAAAACCAATCCCTAATCATTAAACTATGTCAAACCATACCCCTAAACTTAATCTAAAGCCAAACCCTACTCTAATCCAAAACCAGGCCCTAATTATCTAAATCATTAAGTTGGACTATCATCACTAAACTTCAAAGAATTAATCTAACTCTAGATTGCAAATCCATTAGAATAATCAACTAACCCTAGATCTAACCCTAGTCGATCTAGTGATTAGCTACCCTAGAATTATTCTAGCCTAGCATCCTTTTTGTTTTAACCATCTTTTTATTTTTAGATCTTTAAAGAAAAGAAAAGAAGGAAAAAAGATTAAAGACAACATCAAAAACCATACTAAGAACAAAGAAATAAAAAGGTAGACTTGAAATTAAAAGAACAGGAATAAGAAAATAAAAAGAAAAGATAACCTTTATTGATGCAATTCTTGGGTACAAGCTCCTTCTCCTTCCTCCTTACAATAGCCAAGCCAAAGCCAACAACAATTACAAAGAAGAGAACTCAAAAGATGCTAAACTAATAACAAAAAACCCTAAATCCTTAACCCTAGCCTTATTCTTCTTCTCTCTGGATGAGGTGCTCTGTACATACTGCAGGGGGTCCTTTTTATAGAAGATTTGGGCCGAAGTCTTCAAAATAAAGCAGACCTCCATCACGCTCCCTCTATCTCTATCAATAAGCTGTGGAAATACGGCTTTTGCCGCGTTTTAGCGGCAATCTCGTGGCCATCTGCCACGCGCTTGAGCGCGTGGCCTCTTCTCGTCCGTCTATCTGGACGCCTCCTCCTGGATTCTGCATCCTGACCCTCGATCTTGAGAATTCGGGATAACTTGAGAGCAAGTTATCAAAAATCCGAATTTGAAAAGGATTTGGTCCCTTTATTTTTATCTTCAAGCCTTTCTCCCCTCAGATTTGAATAGCAATTAGAAGTCCTACTTTATCATTCCTCCTCCTAATTAATAATTTAAAATCTAAGTTTAGATTAGGTTAGATAAGATAGAAGCTTTTAAATTACTAAAATAAATCATGCATGTGGGCCTGTGGGCTTTTTGGGCTTCAATTGAGCTTCATTTATTTATTCTTTAATTACTCAAGGCCTGCACAATACTAAACAATAAAACGTTACGTAGCAGTGCTTTATAAAAGAATAAGTAGGGAAATATGATGATAAATATGCACTTTTGACTACCTATCAGGGAGCCTTCATTGGCAGTGCGAGTCATGCGGATGTCAATAACTGCATGATCTGCACATTGATTCTTTTGTAATGGCTTGGATTTTGCCCTTGGCGGGAGCGATTTCCGCTACTTTCTGTAACAGTCCGCGTTGGAGTATGGGTCATTGTAACGTTTGAAACGTGGGATGATCTGGCAGTGTAACAGACTACATATATAAAGGTCGATATCAATGGAACCGGTTGCAGCTATCACGTTGCTTGGGACAAAAGAACTAGTCTCGGGGCGGCGATGCTCTCGGAAGGAGCATCCTCGGGGAAGTTGTTCCCTCAGGGGGAGGAGCGGTCTCGAGAACAGCTAGATGGTGCTTTGCAGAGTGTTCGGACGACTTATCTTGTCGTCCGCCTTCAGAAGTTCTGATGAGGAGGGACACGTGTCCTGATCTTAGTGTAGATGAGAAATTGATCATTACAAATGCCCCCTCAGCTTCCTCTTTCTCCAGACTTCAAGGGGAAAGAGTGGAGCAGACTGATTTAGTTTCTGAACTCGGGGAGTTGAGGCGTCGCTTGTATGTTGCAGGGGTTGGTCAAAATATCTCTTCGCATTCTGATCTCTCTGTGAAAACTGGTGATGACAGCTGGCAAATTAATAATCAAAATCTTAACTTCATGGTGAATGAGATCGTGCGGCAGGGACAGTTCGTATCTGGATGATCTGACATGCTGAAAAATTCAGGATACAAACTGACTCTTCAGATGTGGTTGAGGTTTGAATTCAAGACGGTTCGCTTTCTGCATCTATAAATAGGGATGACCCTGAAAGTAGGAGGCCCATTTTCTCAAGAACCCTTTCTTGTTCTGATAGATTGCAATGTCTCTCTTCTTCTTCGTGATGACCTTATCTCGTAACTTCAATTTTTGTGACAAGGTCTCGTCGCCAGAGGAAATAGATTGGGCTCAAGCTCTGATTTGACTTGCTTGAACATATCTTCATCTGGTGATGGGTAGGAATCATTGAATTATTTTTATTTTACGCATTATTCATTGTATTTAGTCCCTAATTTTTTTGTTGTGTCTTTATATTTATTCCCCCATTTTAATGTAAAATATTGTTTTTTTTTTTACTTTTTCAATTTCATGTGAAAAATAGATAGAGAATCCTAAAATATGACGGCAGCCTCGAGGTCCTTTCTTTTGTTTCTTTGTTTTTCAATTTCATCTAAAATTTTGATGTTTTTCCAATTTCATGTAAAATATAAATATAGAATGATACCCAACAAAATGACCCTCATACAAATCATGGTCTTTATGAAGTTCAAATGCATAATTCCACAAACAATTGAGTATATAGTTAAAGAGACCAACCAATGCATGCATGAATATTTTTCTGCGAAATGTGGTGACCTACTTAAACTACACACATCGCCAGTTTAAAATTACTAGTGAGTAAAATTATAATAGAGATAATTATTACAGTTAAAAAAATTAAATTAAAAAAGAAGGGCCAGTTGTCAAGCTAACTCGAGCCCTATAAAAGTTGTTTACTATCGTACACTAAACAACAAATCTTGTATGTATAAAATAACTAAATAAATAAATGTTGTAAGTTTAATTCGGCCAACGAAGGCCCATCACTTTATTCCTCCTGTAACAGCATAAACAAAAAAATTACGCCCCTTAATCCCTCATTAAGTACGCTAATCAATCTCATGTTTACTCGGTCTCACAAGACCACATCTTTTTCACTGCATCAACATCGACTGCAACGTCCTTGACGGGGGAACTTTCACTAGGCGACAAGAACGATCCATGACCGACCATCAAGTCCAAGTCCACGTATGATCCTTTCAAGGATTCCCCCCATGAATTAAAAAATTCATTCAACATTTCAAGCTTAATTCCACAACGATTTCTAGTTTAGTACTAACACTATATAATCATCTCAATCACAAAGCTATTGAGAAACCTCAAAACTCTCTCTCTCTCTCTCTCTCTCTCTCTCTCTCTCTCTCACACACACACACACACACACACACATCATGGGCAACTGCAAATCCCAGAGCTCAGCTGCAATTGTGCCCATAGGCCCAAAAGATTTATCAACATTTCAACAAGTTCCCCCAAATTGCACCAATAATATTGTAGAGGATGGTGAAAAGGGTGTGATCAGAGTGAAGATAGTCATGACCAAGAAGGAAGCGGCCCAGTTGCTTGCACAACTAGCCAACAATACTAGTCTGGTGACAACTGGCCTTGCTCCTCCGAGGTTGCCGAGAACCGACGACGTGTGGAGGCCGGAGCTCGAGAGCATCCCACAGAATTAATTATGAGGTTAGGGGAATGTGAAGGTGTTAGAGAGGCACAAGTGATTGATGGAGATTAATTTGGTTTTTGTTTTAGTTGTTTGATTGATTCCTTTGGCTTCAAATATTGTTGAATTTGTTAGCTAGAATCACATGCTACCTACCATGCATGCATGATGCTTGAAGATGGGGAAAGGAAAGGGGAACAATTGTTGTAGCTGCATATCACATTAGATTAGGGAGAATTTGTTGATTTATACTATAAGATATAGAGGGAGAACTTATAATCTTTGTGTGAAAATGATACTTTATCAATCCATGCGATTCTTTTGTGATGCTCGTGATGGTTTATGATTCTAATTACTAGCCGAGGTTTATGTAATCTTTTTCTTTTTTTTGAGAAAAAACGATGGTGCAGACACCCCCAGCCATTTTCTTATCAAACAGATGTTACAACTACACTACAAGGATCAATGTGAAAAATATTGCAGTTATCCATCTCCATCCTTGAACAAATTACAACTTTGAAGCTCAGAATATTTATACAAACAAAATAAGCAGCTCATTCTAAGATGACAAGTCCCCCTCCTCCTGAATTCTGGACACGCAAAGAAACAGCAGGGATCACCAATAGTCCAGCAATGATATCAGTGGTAGCAGCTCCAGTTTCTTCATCATCAGCCTACTGCTCTTGCTGTATATCTTCTAGCAGCCTTTATTCCAGCAACTCCTTTGGTTCGGCAGCAAACAAAAGATTTTCCAACCAAAATGTAATGTAAGAATTAATACTCTCCAATAAAGATGTGTTACTCCGATATTTTTGAGAAAAGACTGTTATTTCTCTCATTCTAGACGTTAACAAACAACCATGAAATGTCCCACTCATCTCTCACCTGCTGACAAACATGATCATGTCTCCATGTAGTTCGTGCACCAAATGACATTAAGGGCATGGAGCCCCGTCGTCGTTGGTAGGGATTGCAGGTACTTCCAAAAAGGATTCTGAATCAGCAAGTGCAACCCTAAGCGCCTCTCTCGTCTCCTTCGAGAGGCGAAGTAGCTCGTGCAAAGTGATACGTGCTGGAATATTGCGCCTCTCTCGTCTCCTTTGAGAGGCGAAGTAGCTTGTGCAAAGTGATACGTGCTGGAATATTGGCGAGCTGTACAAATATGTCGAAGCGAAAGGGGCACCGAACCCCTGAGAAGGGTTCTTCAAGGACTTGTCGAATCGGACTTCCTTTTGCTTCTCTCTGTCCTGTGGCCGGGATGATGGCGAGGCCTGGACTGGTGCAATTGTTCCCGATGTCGTTGGCTGTTGCGTCACGTCGGGGGTCTGACCGTACTGCGTAAGTACTGTTTTCCAGATCGGGTGCCTACAGATCGGGAGGTAGCGGGCTGCACCGCTAAGGCAAGCTTCTCTTCTTCTGAATCACTGAGAGAAGCTATCATCATGACATCCTCTGCTGTAAGAGAGACGACATTGCATGAATTGCCCTTGAGCTTGGGTTTGCTGGGTTCCTATTGCTCATCCTTGACGATATCTGGATGGACCCACATGATCTCTTCAGACTTGCTCTCATCGGAATAAGACCCTTAGCCTTCTGCTTTTCAATCATTGGATTGATGACGTCTAGTCTGGCTTTGGAGAAAGGGCTAACCCGTCCTGAATAGTAATTGTTGGGAAAGTCCCGAAACTTCGTCACCATATTGGCGGTGACTTTCTTTTGTTCTGATTTGAGAGTCAGAACTCCAGCGCCCATTAATGCATGGATCTTGTCCTTGAGGACAAAGCATCTGCTAGTAGGATGGTGTATCATCCGATGAAAGAGGCAGTAGTTGGGGTCAATAGTGCGTCCAACTTCGTCAGGGCGCCGAACTTCGGGAAACTTAAGCTTATTACCCTTGAGGAGCATGTGAAAAATTGTCACCACTTGTTCATCTTTAAAGGAGTACACCTTAGGCGGGAATTTGGATTCCTAGTTGTCGCTAGCGTTGCCCTCTACTGCTTTGGTGGAACTTCCCCTGACAACTCGACTGCCATGGTTTCTTTCCATTTGAATTGGGCAGATTGAGCGGTATCACACCCTTTTTTGTTGACCCCCCACTTATTCTTGGACACTGAGGGCTCAAATTTCTTAGTCGATTTCTCTGCTATCTCGACTTACTTAACAAGCTCTTTCCATGCATGGGCTTTGACAGCACCCATACAAAACTTCCACCCTGTCGAGAAACTTGTGTCGGCACGTCTGAAGCAACATGGGTAAGGGCATACCGTGGGACACATGAGAGAGATTGCGGAACCTCTCAATGTATTGTTGCACGGATTCTCCTCCTTTCTGGACTGTCGAGAGGAGTTTGTCCATGGTCACCTCGGTGTCATCCTCGTAGAATCGAAAGAGGAATCAGGTTTCCAAGTCAACCCAGAATTGATGGAGTTCGCAGGGAGACTCCTAAGCCAGTCAAAGGCTACTCCCTTGAGAGTGCCGATGAACAGTCTAGTCATGATGGCATCATTGTCTATTATATTACCGGTTTGAGACTGGAAGTAATAGATGTGCTAGTTGGGAAAGCTTTTGCCATCATACGTGTGCAACGTAGGTGGCTTGAACTTTGGCGGGTATTGAACCGAATCCCATCCTAGCGGGTAGGGACGAGTCATCCCGACTTTCTTCAGTTGATCCCTTAGAACTAGGGATGCGATCTGAGCTTGGATGCCTTTGATCACGTCGACATCGACGGAAGAGCCCTCCTTTGACTCCTCAGACTTGGGAGGTTCGTTGTCGAGATTCTATTCTTCATTACCGATAGTGTTGTTATTGTTCTGGTTTTCCAGGAGCTGCGTCAGCATGCGCTGAATGTTGGCCAAGGCTTCCTGCCCCGTCAGGACAGAGCTGACAGTTGCAGAGGAAGCGTAACCACTGGCTTCTCCTTCTTCGTCTAACCATTGGAAGAGGCTTCTCAGTAGTTCTGAAAATATTGCCCCTGCGGAAGCAGAGGGTTGTCCATAATCATAAGGTGTTACTACCATGGATCGAGTGCCTCAGAAGGCAAGGTGCCTTCTGGTTCAACCAGGGCCTGACTTAAGCCGAGGCTATAGTCAGAATCTACAGAACCAAATGAGGGACGTGAACCCCCTGTCTCCCTCTCGGGATCGCATCAGATCTCTTCCTCTACCTCTAATGTTGACAGAAGCTATAGCGAGGAGAGGCATCTTAGCTTTTCTTTTCCTCTGAAACTTGGGTTTCTCAGAAGTCAGGGTCGACAATCGGTCGAACACTGACTGTTGACTTGGAGGAAATGTCACGGGGATTGATCCCAGGCAACAATGGACTGAGTAAACCTTCACAAGTTGACATCCTGCTTGTCTGCATTGAGATGGGAAATTGCCCACTAGTTCTTCTGAGCAAAGCTTCCGCTTGTTGCTCAAATAACTGAGTTGTTGGAAGAAATCAGGCTCGGATGACCTTGAATTGAAGACCAGAGAGTTTTAGGAGTACCTTTTCTATTAACCCCATTAGCAAACTTTTGCTTTTTATCCATTAAGAAAGCTGATATTTTTGCTCCAGAAGCAAGGCTAGCTTCACCAGAAGCTGGTACCTTTGTCACCAGTAGTGTTAGCCTTAACTTCACACGAAGTTGGATTTACATTCCCAGATGCGTCCTTAGCCTTATAAAAAGGCTTTGAATTTAGTGCCACCACGAGCACTTGCTTCGCCAGAAGCTTTGTTAGTGCCACAGAGGGTACTAATCTTATCAGTAGCTTGGGCCTTAGAGGCCTCAACTTTGATAGAGATATCTTCGCACGAAGCTAGCTTATCCTTGAAGGCTGTGAACTTAGCGCCACTGAGGACGCTTACTTTGCCAGAAGGTCTAGCACTTAACAGTATTGTAACCTTGCCAGAGGCTGGATATTTGGCATTGTAAAATGCTTTATCCTCGCTAGAGGCTTGAGATTTAGCATTGTAAAATGCTTTAAGCCTTGCCGGAGGCTTGAGACTTTGCATTATAAAATGTTTTAGTCTCGCCTACAGCTGAAAGAGCAGAGAGAGAGGCGATGATCCGATCATCGCCAATGACGAACGGCGATGAGCTCACAGAAGTATCGCACAAGGCGTCTCATGGAGGCAACAAGTCAAAGAAAAAACAGCGATGGGTGATGAAGATGATCAATGGACGAGATTGATCAGAAGGTAGATCATGTAATCGATTCAGACGATCAAGGTGTCAAATCCTATGTTTTTTCAATGATCTGGATGCAATGGTGGGTGCAGATCGAGGAGATTCCAATGTCTAATGCAGATTCTGTACAGATCAGTTAAAGGAATCGATGGAGATCATAGTCAAAGATACGACAGACTAGTCGTGACACCGTGAGATTATTGCAGGGATTAGTTGATCTATCAGGTTTAAAGATCATCAATAGCACGGCAACAGATCTGGCGAACATCAATACAGTGGTGGATAGTAACCCTAAAGGAAGACCATGGCAATATGTAGCGAGAAGGCCCAGTAAGACCATGACAGTTATGTGGAGACGTTAAGTCTCAAGGTTAAAACATCGATGGAAGATGAACCATCACCAAGTGATCGGTGGAAGATCATGGCACGACAAGCCCTTGACCATGTTCGTGTAAAGTTGATAAGACCATGACAGAATCAGTGGCGAATTGCCTCAAGACCGCATGGCCCCATGACTGGGAAGGTGTCACAAAGCGAAATTTGCTGGCGGCGGCGGTGATGCAGCAATGCAAGCTAAAGGAAAGAAACTACGTCAAGGTGGAGTTTTAATGAAAAGCTTGAAGGGAGTTCACTCCGAGGTGAAGCTTCAAGAAAAACTGCAACGGGTCTAACTGTTGCAGGACGACTAAAAAAAGGGTGCATTCGGGCAAGGACCGAGATGGCCCAAAAGCATGGCGGTAAGGGGTAAGAGTTAAAAATTTCACGGTACGGTTACAACCAAGAAAAGAATCAAGGTAGTAATCCAAAATCTCAAGATGTTTGCTAAAGGCTTGAAAAGCAAGTCAAGGTGGAGATTGTTAGGATTTTACCTTGTTATCAAGAGGAGATGATGGTCCAAGAAGATTCAAATAAGTTGGAGAAGAAGATGATTGTTGGAGAGAAGAAAACAAGTAGATCAAGGAAAGTAAGTCAACTTATAATCGACTAACAAGACTACTAGTCTACTAATTAGAAGTACTAATTGACAAGGGCAGATATAGAGACAGATACAGAAAAGAGACAAAATTCAGTAGTCGACTAATAAGTGTTATTAGTCGACTAATGGAAGGGATTAGTCGACTAGGCCAAAGTATTATTCGACTAATCAGAGCGGTTCTACATACGTAATTTCCTTTTCAGGCGCCCGGCTGAATAGGATTCAGATTCTACTCAATGAACGTTTGTTTCTAAAGATTAAAGGGTATAGAATCCTTCTGGATCAAGGAGATCAACTCCTAATAGAATTGATCAAGATTCTTCAAACATCTAATGATATGTATTGTAAAATCTTATAAATAAGGGATTGTAACGTAGGACTTAATAGAGCAGAAGAGCACAAGAAAGTTGTGAACAATGTAACGCCATAAAAGGCCAAGAACGAGGAGCAAGATGAAGGTGCATAGAGAGAAAAT
Source organism: Agave tequilana (assembly GCA_038442645.1). Taxonomy (NCBI): domain Eukaryota; kingdom Viridiplantae; phylum Streptophyta; class Magnoliopsida; order Asparagales; family Asparagaceae; genus Agave; species Agave tequilana. The sequence goes on along the minus strand of JAVJIF010002034.1, from coordinate 119,253 downwards.
ATACTCTTGTAATCTAGGCGTAGATTCAAGAGGAAGATGAATAATATTGTGTCATCAAGAGGAAGGTTAGATCTCTTTGTATCAAGTTTATTAATAAAGCTCTCTCAAGTTTTCTCCCGCGGACGTAAGCCAAGTTTGGGCCGAACCATATTAAATTGTGTGTTCTTTTTATATATTTTAATATTCATCTTGTGTGCTCGAGGTAATCGATCTCATGGCGTGCTTGAAGTCATCGGTGGAGATCTCATATCTCGCAACTATTGGTATCATAGTAAGTATGGTATCCCAGGTTATGCACGCAACATGATGGTATACAAGTGTCTTGTGTTGTATCCATTATCAAAGGAAGGGGCGCCATGGTATACGTGTATGTGTTGTATCAATTAACAGAGGAAAGGAAGTGCGATGGTATACATGTTTATTTGGTTAAATCGCCTCTGAGGGCGACGTAGCTAGTGCGCCAACTAGCCGGGAGATGTCCTCTCGTAATGATTGTATCGCCTCTGAGGGCGGGATTTCCAGTGTTGGTTATACTTTCTATATTATTGTGACTTGTTGAGTGTCATATTACATGCATGGACATGTTCATTCTTGTTTATCCTGTGTACGTATCCTCAGCATGCAACACTTTAGTGTGTGTCCTACTAGACACCAGAATTGATGATTATTTGAGGATACATGTAATTTATTGATAGATACTCATGATTTATTTCATTTGAGAATTTTTGTATAATATTAATTGAGATATTAAACCATATAAGGTAGTTGGGTAGCGAACCTTTCTAGATGACTTGTAGCTTGATCCATGTATTGGACACGAGAGTTGACGTGTGTATTATACACACGGTAGATTTGATGGTTTAGCCTGAACATTAGACCTGTGATGGTGTGACACATGTTCTAGACACGTGATTGATTTACATGTGTACTAGACATGTATAGTTTAGTTGCGTGCTAGAATTGTATAGTTTAGCGTGACCTAGACCTGAGTGGTGTGCACGTGTATTAGACACGTGTAGTGTGCATGTCTTGTTTTGGTGATAGTCAGTGTGAGTAGTGTTTGGCACGTATAGCAACGTGCATAGTTAGTACCTATGTTAGATATCTAGAGTATGTTTATGGATAAAGTTTTCTTTTGGTTAGACTTGCGTACTAAATCCTAAGACTTCAGTTATATTTATTTTTCGATCGTCTCCTGATGAGGCAAGTGATAAAGCTGAAGGTTTTTGGTTTTGCCAGACTGAGATGGTGGCGTGAATGCTAAGAAAAATACTTAGCAATGATTTGGTCAGAGGCTCCTTGGTACCGTTAAGGTAAGCCCGATATTGCCAGTATTATGTTTATTGCTTATTATGTGAGAGTGGTACTTTTGGTACGGGTTAGGTCGTGCATGCATGATGTGCACGAATGTGCACGGACATGTAAATATTTGCTTTAGGCATTTCTTTCATCTACTTTACAAACTAGTATTGCATGCTTATATTTTACCCTCTCCGTTAGTTTTTAGTTTGTCTTCCCGACCTTTGGTTTCAAACTCATGGTAGGAGACAACCTTTGAATTTATCTTGCTGGCACGTTGACGCCGGGATTCTTCCCCTCCCCCTTTCAGGTATTGGGCGTAGCAATCGGAGCGGCGTTTCTACTGGGATTTCACTCAGAGAGTGACCATTTATAGTATCAGTTTAGAGTTGCTCCATCCTTTAGGACTCCAGCAGTGATGTATCATTTATTTGATTCTATTATATCTATGTATGCATTGTATAGATTGTGTTCTACTTTAGTTGAGTCTCTATGTATCATTATTTGAAGCCGAGGGCCAGATTTGTTTCATGCAAATTTGTATATGTCTCTGTAGACTTTCATGTATTAGAGAGACTCAGACTTTGTATCCTTACTTAGGGACTTCTTTGTATATTGGATAAGACTTCTCCCCGTGTGGGATTTTGAATCTTTGACTTTGCAGTCTCTTTATGTTTCAGGTCAGATATACATGTCATTGCTTCCTGCTATATGTATAATTGTGTTATATATTTCTACTTGTGTTATATATATGAACTGCCTGAGTTATGTACCTATAATATTAGCAATGTTCATGTCCGATTTCTCTGATTTTATATCTGCCTGTTATATATCACATTATAACGGTTCTAAAGTTCGCACCCAGATGGCTGCTGGCGTGTGAACTTTGAGAGCGTAACAGTTAGTATCAGAGCTCTAGGTTCTAGTGTCCTAAGATTCATAACATGTGTCTAAGTTTGAGTGAGTATAGGATTCTTCGAGTCTAGAATCCGCGTGTATGAGTCAGAGTGAGGACGATTGCATGATTATATTATGTTATATTAATTTTTATGCAATTTTTTTTGTTGTTGATTTCAACCGAGTTGAAATCTACTTGATATTTTGGCAGTCTATTCTTAGACTATCAGTTACTTGTTTTCCTCATAATTGATGTTCGAGTGGTTTGTTTAGAATGTATGTGCTTTATTATTTACTTTAATTGCATCATTAATTTGATTTCATGTATTTAGTATGGGCAGAATACAAACAGCCTTTGCATCTCATTACGTGTATTTAGTATGAAATGAATACACTTAATATTTGCATAGTTGTTTTGAATTAATACATATAATGTATATTTAACCTATAAATGCGTGAAACATATGATATATACATGAGAGTTTCCTTATTTGGATTATTCCGCTCGACGTAGCAGTTTCGTGCAGATAGAAGCTAGATATACATAACCGTGTTAATCTACCTTGTATGATTGTTATAAATCTATCTTTATTTAGTTATCACTAGCACGAGACGTATGGTATATACATGAGAGTTTCTTTATCTAGATTATTCACTCGACGTACTAATTTCGTGTAATTGATTATTGAATACATTCTTAGTTGATTTTCAGGGACGAAATTCTTATTTAGGTGGGGTGAATGTAACACCGGGAATTTTTTTAGATTTTTAAATAATATTATATTTATTTCAGCTTTAATTAAATAAATAAATAATTTAATTTATTTATTTAATATTTGGTGCCCCCTCATATGAGGTGGCATGGTGAGTCACCATGTGAGGTGGCATGTATTAGGTATGATTAATTATATGATATGTTTGGAAGAGGAGGAAGTCAAATTGATTTTCCCTTCTTCAAGAGAGAAGAAATTTCTTTTCTTCTCTTCCCTCTTTCCTCCCTTTCCTACCCCTTATTTTCCCTGCCCTTCATTTGGCTGGGCAAGCCAAGAAGAAAAAGAAGAGAAGAGAGAAGAAGAAAGAAGAAAGAAGAAGCAAAAAAAAAAGATGGGAGATGGCCTTGGATCCTCCCCTAGCTTGATACACGCATGGATGGCTCCCTTTTCTAGCTTTCCTCATCATCTTCATCACTCCATGACCCAGCAAGGCAAGTTCTTCTCTCCCCATGATTTTGAGGTTTAGGAGTATAAAAACCTATCTTTCTTTGACCTAGATATAAAAATGGGATTTTTACTATGTTATTATATCTAAAACTTGTTGATTTAATTTTATATGCATTCTAGTTATGTTAGATCGCACATATCCGTATTTGGGTATTTTTGGGCTTGTGGTTTAATTGTTATAATTTTTCAAAATTGATATTGCATCTCAGTCCAAGACCAGAATCCAGTTTAGACATCATGACTTTAACCCACATTTTCATCTAACAAATGACGTTGGATTTTAATGGGAATTTTCGTGCATATATTAGACTTACTATGTGGTATCGTCCAAATTCTAGCACTATTGGACCTGTATATTAATTGTTATGATTTTTAAAAGTTGGGTTTGCATCTTAGACCAAGACCAAAATCCAGTTTAAAAACCATGAATTTAACCCATTTTTCGTTTATCAAATGATGTTATATTCTTATGAACATTTAAATGCATACAGTAGACTTGTCATATTAGAACATATCGAAATTTGAGATCTATTGGATTGGTATATTATTTGTTATGATTTTTTAAAGTTGAGCATGCATCTCAGTTTAAAAACAAAACTAAGTATATAGTATATGATTTCAACCCATGTTTTCATTTATCAAATGATGTTGCATATAGTATCCGTGTCATACTTGATCATATTCAAATTAAAGATTTATTGGGCTCGTAGATTATTTATCATGATTTTCCAAATCTGCGTTTAAGTTTCAGTCCAAGGCTAACTCTCAATCTAGATACTTGAACTTCAACCTAGAGTTTTATTTACATATGATGTTGGATTCTTGACTTACATGTGTGCATGAAGCGCAATGCTGCATTGATGATGAATGCTTTAATTATTGTGATACGTGCATGAGACACATGGGTTTGGACGTGCGTTGAGCACGTATGTGTGAACACACTAATGGGTATGAATGCTTTAATTAGTATGATACATACATGAGACACGTGGGTTTGGACGTACGTTGAGCACGTATTGTGAACATGTGTATGAGCGTGTGCATGGATGATGTATTGATGGAGTTTTTGGTGGAGTAATTAGTAGAGGTATGTGTTGTATCCATTCGCAGAGGAAGGTGAGTGTGATGGTATGCATGTGTTTTGTGTTGTATCCATTCCCAGAGGAAGGGGAGTGCAATGGTATACGTGTATGTTTGTGTTGTATCTATTCGCTGAGGAAGGGAGTGCGATGATATACGTGTTTATTTAGTTGAATCGCCTCTGAGGGTGACATAGCTTGTGCGCCAGCTAGCCAGGAGATGTCACTCTCCCGTAATGATTCTCTGAAGGCAGGACTCCCAGTGTTGGTTATACCTTTTGTATTATTGTGACTTGTCGCGTGTCATATTACATGCACCGACATGTTCATTCTTGTTTATCCTGTGTATGTGTCCTCAGCCTGCAACACTTTAGCGTGCGTCCTGTTAGACACCTGAATTGATGATTATTCGAGAATACATGTGATTTATTGGTAGATACTTATGATTAATTTCATTTGAGGATTTTTGTATAATATTAATTAAGATGTTAAACCATATGAGGTAGCAGGGTAGCGAATCTTTCTAGATGACCTGTAGCTTGATCCATGTATTGGATACGAGAGTTGATCTGTGTATTATACACACGATAGATTTGATGGTTTAGCCTGTACCTTCGACCTATGATTGTGTGACACATGTTCTAGACATGTGATTGATTTACATGCGTACTAGACATGTATAGTTGTGTGATAGAATTGTATAGTTTAGCCGTGACTTAGACCTGAGTAGTGTACACGTGTATTAGACACGTGTAGCGTGCATGTCTTGTTTTGGTGATAGCCAGTGTGAGTAGTGTTTGGCACGTATAGCAACGTGCATGTTAGTACCTATGTTAGATATCTAGAGTATGTTCACGGATAAAGTTTTCTTTTGGTTAGACTTGCGTATTAAATCCTAAGACTTTAGTTATATTTATTTTTCGATTGTCTCCCGATGAGGCAAGTGATAAAATGAAGGTTCTTGGCTTTGCCAGACTGAGATGGTGGCGTGCATGCTAAAAAAAATACTTAGTAGTGATTTGAGCAGAGGCTCCTTAATGCCGTTGAGGCAGGCCTGATATGGCTAGTAATATGTTTATTGCTTTTTATGTGATAGTAGTACTTTTGGAATCGTCCGGGTTTGATCGTGCGCATCCATGATGTGCATGAATGTGCACGAACATGCACGGACATGTAAATATTTTCTTTAGGCATTTCTTTCATCTACTTTACAGACTAGTATTGCATGCTTATATTTTACCCTCTTCGTTAGTTTTTGGTTTGTCTTCCCGACCTTTATGAGTCGGCTTCGGACTCATGGTAGGAGGCAACCTATGAGTTTGTTCTTGCTGGCGCGTTAACGTCGGGGTTCTTCCCCTCCCCCTTTTAGGTATTAGGCGTGGCAACCGGAGCGGCGTTTCTACTGGGATTTCAACTCAGAGAGAGACCACTTCTAGCATTAGTTTAGAGTTGCTCCATCCTTTGGGACTCTACAAGTGATGTATCATTATTTGATTCTATTGTATCTCTGTATGCATTGTATAGATTGTGTTCTTTAGTTGAGTCCTTATGTATCATTATTTGAGGCCGAGGGCCAAATTCGTTTCTTACATATATGTATATGTCTCTGTAGACTTTCATATATTCTAGAGACTCAGACTTTGTATCCCTATTTAGGGACTTCTTTGTATATTGGATAGGACTTTCCCCCGTGTGGTATTTTGATTCTTTGACTTTGCAGTCTCTTTATGTTTCAGGTCACATATACATGTCCTTACTTCTTGCTATATATATAATTGTCTTATATATTTCTACTTGTGTTATATATATGAGCTGCCTGAGTTATGTACCCATAATATCAGCAATGTTCATGTCCTATTTTTTCTGATTTTATATCTGCCTGAGTTGTGCATCACATTATACTGGTTCTAAAGTTCGCACCCAGACGGCAGATCGTTACACATTTTCACCATGAGGAGATGATTACTATTATTCTGGAACTCTCTCCAGCTGTAGAAGGCGTCAGTTACATCTTCAAAGCTTCAGAGAGAGTTCTTTGGGAGTGAATAGAACCAATGATAAGCAGCTCCCTTGAGGCTGGAAGGGAACACCTGATAGAGGAGATCATCGTGAACGTAGACCGCCATCTTGTCCTGAAACTAGCGGAGTACAGGAGGGGTCGGAGGTTCTGGGCATCACAAATTTCCTCGTGATTTCCTCCGACAGTGGTGAGTCAGAGGATCTTAGCCCACTGCGCTCCATTCCTTTCAGAAATTGATGGCCCGTTTGGTTGAGCCAATTCAAGACTAGATCCGTGATATCTTCAATGCGAGGGAACTTCGGGGTTCAAGGGAGCCCTAAGTCGTCGAAGCGCTCGTCATCATCGTGGGTCTTCCGACCAGTCGCGCTTTGAGTTGCCTGTGTACAGTGCGGATTCTCGGTCATGCTGTGGTGACGGGGAGTTCGAGCTCTTCTTTCGGCGGTACGGGAAGACTGCAACTTCTGCAGTGTATCGACTTTTTTGAGTAGTCAAGTCTGGATACGAGCTATTGCATCTTTTTCAAAACAACCATCTCGCGGAGTCGAATCATCTCGGCTTGCTGATCCTCCATCTGTTTCTTCAGGTTGAAGAGCATCTGGTAGAGTTGCTCGCTAGTGTGTTGGGGCTAGGGTTCAGCAGCTAGCACCCTCCGCGGTGTGACAGAGGAAGAGTGGGAGTTTTCATGGTCAAGGATATAGACGTCGGATAGGTTAGTTTGACGAAACGCAGGCTCGAGGCTTTCGATAACTTTCTCATTTCCTTTCGGAGCGTAAGGGCAGTGGTTGTAGCCTGGGAAACGTTCTTCTTTGGTGAAGCCACATCTTGAAGTACGTATAGTTTTAAAACTCTGAAATTCCTGTGCTAATACGTACAATGGAATTTTAAAACTCTGAAAATTCTGGAATTTTAAAACTATACGTACTTCAAGATTTCAGTTTGAGAAAAATTCTGGAATTTTAAGACTTGAAAATTAAAAGAAACTAGGTGAAAATGATAAGAAGCTAATATCATTGTCAGTAGCTGATAAATGATGGTACTCGATCAATTTTCTAAGAGCATGTTATGTATCTGATAGGGAGTAGAATTAATGTACTCTCGACATCAAGTTTGCATGAATAAAAACAAGATATATGCATTCTAAATGAGTCTAAAAGGTATGCACTATTACACTACTACAATAAGATTAAAGACGGAAATCTCGCATGACTATCAATAGAGGATGCATCGATATCAAGTTTTCAATGATTATAGTTACAAGTAGGCAGTATGTGTTGTTAGTAATCCTAAATAGATAGATGATGATATTAGATAAAAGTTTTAAGGCGCATGTGATGCACCAGTGATAAAGTAGAATTGCTAAAGACCTTAATATTAAGTAGAGATTGAGTGCTCACACGTGGGCCATATGCACAGGTGACAAATCAAAAAAATGCATGTTGTATCCCTAGAGTAATAGTCGACAAAAAATATTTGAAAGCTAATAAGCTTTTCAAAAGTATAAAAAATGACAAATTTTGAACAAATTATTAAGAATTATTAGAATTAGGAAATATCAATTTGAAAAAGCATTTCGAAAAGTATGCTCAATAAAAAATTATAAGTACTTTAAAATTTAAGAGATTGAGAAAACTCTTGACAATTTCAGAATCTAGAGAGGAAAAAACTAGCTTAAAAGCAACGGTTAGGAGTTCACAAAGTTTTGAAAGATAAAAGATATTGAAAATTTTAAAATTTTAAAAGGTATGCATGGCAATATTGCATCAAGATTGGAATCACATAGATAGTATAATTTCCATGAGATCCGTATATGGTTTTACTATCTCCAAGCCTGAAAGTGGAGGCAAGTTTGATGGTGAATCAAGACCAAGAGTGCATGAAACATAAAATGTGGGAGTAAGAGTGCATGAAATATATAATGTGGGAGTAAGATGAGGATCTCCTCAGTATCAAGTCCCAATCAGTAACAATAAGGAGTAAGGAGACAATATCATTGTTAATATATGATACTTGGTTGGTACTAGATCAATTTTCTAACAGCATGTTATATATCAGAGTGGGAGTAGAATTATTAATGAAACTCTCAACATGAAACTCTCAACATCTTGGATTGAATGAAAAAAATTGAGAGATATGCCTGTTGTCCATAAGCCTAAAAGATACGCATAACGATACTGCACCAAGATTGAAGGCACGCCATTGGCATGACTATGAATATACGATGTATTGATGAGTTCTAAAAGATGCACTGTTTCATAGTTTTATAGACAAATATATATTTTTCAATAGTTTCAATAAAATCCACATGTGGACTGTACTATCTCCAAACCTGAAAGCGTAAGAGGTAATTTTGATAGAGAAATTAAAACCAAGAGTGCAGGAGGTATATCATGAGGAAGTAAGTTCATGATCTCTTTCTTTGGTATCAAACCACGAATGAGTAACGACAAGAAGGTATATATCATCATCAAATAGAATAGATTATGGTGCTAGATCAATTTTCTAAGAGCACATAATGATTAATGACAAGCAGGCAACACACATGCCTAGTAAGATTAAAAGGATAGACATGATATTTTTTACAAATGTCCTAGGGGCATATGATATGACGTATCAGTAACACAGTAGAATTGATGAAGCCTTCGGTGTTTGGAATGATCACCGATACATGGGCCATACATGTTAATGACAATATGATGCATGGAATATCCAAGGTGCATGTGATTATACCCATGACAGTAAGAACTTCTTGTTGTTAAGTTGGGATGAGCACCGTTGAGTGGGCCGTATACATTTCGACAAGTCTTAAAAAGATACAGTGTTTTAGAGTTCTATATAAAAATAGACAAACTCTATGAACTCCAAGTGTGGACTTTACTATCTCCAAACCTGAAAGTATAGGAAGTAATTTTGATGCTGAAATAAAACTGAATGCAAATAAAACTATGAGTGCGCGAAACATATTACAAGGGAATAAATTGATGACCTGCTTGGTACCAAGTTCTGAGTAAGTAAAGATAAGAAGGCAATATCTCATTGTCTTAAAAGATGCACTATTTTAGAGTCCTATATATGCTTTAAAAGAAGCACTATTTTAGACACACCAAATAATTTCTATAAAATCCACATAAGGACTTTACTATCTCCAAACCTGCAAAATGTAGGAGGTGATTTTGATACCGAATCAAGACTCTCAGATTGCACAAGGCATATCACGAGGGAGTAAGTTCATGATATCCCTAATGATAAAAAGGCCATATCATTGTCAATAGATGATAAATGATCGTACTAGATCAATTTTCTAAGAGCAAATACGTATCCGAGTAGGAGTAAAATTAATAAGGGAACTCTTGATGTCAAGTTCATATGAATAAAAATGGGTTGTCTGTATTCTAAATAAGTCTAAAAAGGTTTTTATATGGTTACAAAAATTGCCAGGGTATTAAAGAGTCTAGATATAGTTTTTAAAAAGACTAAAGTAAAAGTTGATAGAAAATATTTTCAAAGCAAAATATGGTTTCAAAACTTACAAAATTTATAACCTCTGAAAAAGTATTTGACAACAGTAAATTTAAGAAATATTGGTTTGAAAAAGATTTTCAAAAGTATATGTAAAAAAACTATAAGAAAATTAAAAATATAAAAACTTGAAACAATAATTTACTTAAAAAAACTATGAGTAAATCTGAAAAAATTACAAAAATGTGCTTAATAAAACTATAAGTAGTTTTTAAAGCTAACAAGATTTTTGAAGTCAGGCTCAGAAAGTATAAAAAATCCAAATTTTAAGAAATCTATTTGAAAACTAAGTTTAGAAGAAAAAAAAAAAATTTTTTTGAAACGTCTCGCTGCATAAAAAATTTTAAATAATTGAAAATAAAAAAACCGAACAGGCATTTTACAAATAAAAAATGTAGTAAAGATGAAAAATACTTAAAATCTATGATGAATAAAGTTTCTCAAAGCATTAAAAAAAGTGGGTTTACAAAAGTTTAAAAAAATTGATATTTTGAAAATTTTGAAAATATAAAGTTGAAAATAAAATTTTGAAAAAAAATATAAAAAATATGCTTAATAAAAACAGTAAAAAATTGAAAAATAACTTCAAAAAAGTAGTATTAACAAAAACTACAAGTACTCTTTTAAACACAAAGGTCTTCAAACTTATAAGAAAGTCGAAAGTCAAATTTTGACAAAGCTATTCAAGAACATTAAGTTAAGAAATATAATTCGAAAACATTAAGTTAACAAATATAAATTGGCAACAGTTTTAAAATGTACACTTAATAATTGACATATTAAAGTTCAAAAATATAAATCTAAAGAAGAATTTCAAGAAGCACTTTGATATAATAAATATTTGAAAAGATCATCCTAATGTATATTTGAGAAAGATATGATTTGAAAAAGAATGTGAAAAAAGTGTGCTAAATGAAAATTAGAAGTACTTTTTACAGCAAAAAATATTTTGCAAGGTACATTAAAAAGTTTTCAAAAGTAATAATTAATACGAAAAACTATGGAACCTGATAAGGTTTCAGCAAAAATTAAAAGTTTTAAAATTTCAGATAACTAATTCAGAAGAGAAAATTTAAGAAATATAATTTTGAAAAGGAATTGATTTGACTTTTAAGAAAACTAATTGGGAAGAGTAAAGTTAAGAATTATTTATTTGAATTTTTTTCAAAAAATATCTTTCTAAATTTGTAAAAGAATTGATTTTGAATTTTAAGAAAACTAAATCAGAAGATTAAAATTAAGAATTTGAAAAAGAATTTCAAAAGGTATCTTTTCTACACACCAAAAGTACTCTAACCGTATGAAAATGTGAAAAAAATACTTTACTAATAAAAAATTATGAGTGAATTTGAGAAGAATTTCAAAACTGTAGTTTGTAAAACATAAATTAACTTTTAAAGTTACTAAGGTTTTCGAAAGTCTAAAAATACCAAATTTTGAAGAGTTTTAAAATTAAAAAAAATATCAAATGTTTAGAAACTTTTTCAAATAATATTGTTCAGAAATAAAAAGTAAAAAAAATTCAAAAAGTATGCTTAGTAAACTAAAAAAAAAATTCAAAAAGCTTTACATATTTTGATAGTTTAAAATTTTGAAACAGTAAACACACCTATAAAATATATGTATATTCGAAAAGGAAATTTTTGCTTAATAAAAGCTATAAGTCCTTTTTAAAGCTAATAAGGTTTTTGAAGCAGCAAAAAAATATCAATTTTGGGCAAATGTTTCAATAACATTAAAACTTTTAAAAATATAAATGTAAAAAAAACTTGAAATTTACTTTTAAAAAAAGCTATAACCCATTTTAAGGTATAAAATAATAGAAAATATCTCAGAAGCTAATAAAAAACATACAAATTTTGAGAAAATAATTTGAAATCTTTAAAATTAAGAAATATAAATATGAAAAAGAATTTCACTGAGTATGCCTATTAGATACTATAAGTAGTTCAAAAGCATACATTTTTTAAAAATAGCCTCAAAATTTTTGCATAATAAAAACTATATGTACTTATAGAGCAAAAAACTGTTTAAATAGATAAAACTTAAGAAAGATAAATTTGAAAAGTACTTTTAATTAAAAGCTATAAGTATTCTAAGATTTGACATCTAATAGAATATATTTTGAAAGCTAGTAATATTTCAAAGGTTAAAATGTCAATTATTAAGAAATCTATTCGAAACATAAAACTTAAGAAAAATAACTCAGAATAAAAATTTCTAAAAGTATGCTAAATTAAAAAGGTATGTATAAAAATTTATATAAAATCTGTCATCTACAGTAAAATAAATTAAACAATATATAAAGAAGATCATCTACTGTAGTAATTTTAATAGAAAACACTATCATAGATAATAACGTCACAGAAAGCAAAAAGCTTTTAAATTTTGAGAAAACAATTTAAGAACATTAAAGTAAAATAAACTAGAAAAAGAGTTTCAAAAAGTATACTTAAAAAAAAAGTATTAGCAAATAATGTTTTTGAAAGAATAGAAAAGTCAAATTTGAGAAAACTATTAGAAACATTAAATTTCAGAAATGTAAATCTGAAAAAAAATTTAAAATGGAACACATAATAAAAAATTACATGTAGTTTAAGATTTAAAGGTTGTTGATAAGTCTAAGCGAATGTATGTTGTTATTTAAACTAATATTTAAGGGAAATATTTTGAAAGCTAATAAGGTTTCAAAGCTAGAAATATGTAACATTGAGAAAAATGTGAAACGTTGAGAAAAAGGTTCGAAATCATTAAAGTTGGGTAGTATAAATATGAAAAGGATTTCAAGAAGTATGCAAAATAGAAAGCAAAAGAATTTCAACATTTAAAAGTTTGTCGATGAGTCTAGAAATAAATGATGTTGTCATCTACACTAACAAATAAAAGAAATACTGTGATAGCTAATAAAGTTTCCGAAGGTATAAGAATTTCAATTTTTGAGAAAACCAATTGAAAATATTAATGTTAATAAATATAAATCTGAAAAAAGAATTTCAAAAAAAATATGTTTAAGAAAACTGAAGTACTTTGAAAATACAAAATTCAGAAAAGTATTTCAGTACTAAAACCTATAGTTGAATTTGAAAATGAATTTCAAAAAGTGTGATGGATAAAAGTTTAAGGCCTTTTTAAAGCTAATAAATTAAGTATAAAAATGTCAAAAATTGAGAAAATTCTTAAAAAAATATTAAAGTTGAGAAATATAAGTTTGAAATGAATTTCAAAAATTTTGGTTAATAAAAGCTATAAATATTTTACGATTTATAGTTTGTCGATAAGTCTAAAAAAACGTACATTGTCATCTAAAGTAATAACTGATAGAAAATATTTTGAAAGATAAGAAGGTTTTTAAAATAAGAAAATGTAATATTGTGAGAAAACTAATCAAAAACATTAACCATGAGAAATGAAAAAAAAAACATACTTTTTCTTAATAAAATTGAAGCAATTTGGAAGTAAGAAGAATTTTAAAAGGTATGCATAACAAAAAGTATAGATACTTTGAAAATCTGAAAAGGTATTTAACTATTAAAAACAATAACTGAATTTGAAAATGAATTTCGTAAAGTATGGTCGATAAAAACTAAATTACTTTTTCAGGCTAATAAGATTTTGGAAAGTATTAAAATGTAGAAATTATAGAAAAAGTATGCAAAAATATTTAGGTTGAGAAATAAAAGTTTGAAACAAATTTCAAAAAGTACACTTACTCAAAACTATAACTATTTTAAGAAATATAATTTGTCAATATATTCAAAGGTTTTCAAAAGTCTAAGAACACGCTTATTGTCATCGTAGTAATTGATAGAGAATATTTTGAGTGAAAACAAGGTTTTCAAAATATGAAAATGTAACATTTTGATAAAAACTATTGAAAAACAATAATGTTAAAAAATATAAACCTCAAAAAAGAATTTCTAAAAATATGCTTAATAAAACTGAAATACTTTGAAAGTATAAAAAGTTCAAAAACAATTTAGAAACTAAAATTATAAATAAATTAGGAAAAGGAAATTCATGAAGCATGCTTAATGAAAACTATATATAATATAAAAATTAATTTTCCAGATAACATAAAAATTTCAAATTTAAAGATACCTGTATGAAATTAAAGTTAAAAAATTTTGAAAGAGAATTTATAAACCTTTTCTTAATAATATAAAAAATAAAGTACTTCAAAACTATATAATTTTGAAAATTTTCTTTACCTATAAAAACTATAAGTAAATTTGAAAGACAAGTTAAAAAGAGTTTGCTTAATAAAAATTATATGTACGTTTTAAAAAAATAAGGTTTCAAAATATAAAATAGTCAAATTTTGATAAAACTAGTCGAAAACATTAAATTTGACAAATATAAATCAGAAAGAATTTCAAAAATTATGCTCGTCAACAAGTCTAAAATGGTTTTTTATAAGCTAAAGAGATGTATGCTACCATTTAAAATAATAGTCGATAGAAAATATTTCAAAGAAAATAAGGGATTTGAAATTATATAAAAAAGTCAAATGTTGAGAAAATTATTCAAAAACATTAAACTTGAGAAATATAAATCTGAAAAGAATTTCAAAGAGTATACTTAATAAAAGCATAAGCAAATTAAAATTTAAAGTTTGTTGATGAGTCTAAATTTATTTTTGATAAGTCTTAAAATATGCATTGCGGTCATCTCGAGTAATAGTTCATAGAAAACATAAATTTGAACAAGGATTTCAAAAAGTATACTTGGTAAAAATAATAAGTACTTTGAAAGTATAAAATTTAAAAACGTACTTAATTAATAAAAACTATAACTAGATATGTAAAAGAAATTAAAAATGCATGACTAATAAGAACTAAGGTACTTTTTAACGCTAATAAGGTTTTTAAAAGTACTAAAAGTCAAATACTACTAAAAACCGTTAAAGTCAATTAATTTGAAAAGGAATTGTAAAAAGTATGTTTAATGAAAACAAGTAGCGTAAGAATTAATAATTTGTCAATGTGTTAAAAATAGGTTTTCTAATATAAGTTTGCATTGACATCCTTTTCCTTTTTTTCTGTATTTATGAAACAAAGAACAAGTTCCTAATCAAAGTCATAAAATCTATGTGATATTCTTCAGATGGGGCATGCAATAACAAGAACAGCATATACCACCTCAAGTCTAGAGAAGCATATTATAATAAGCTGAAGCATGCATGCACCATATAATGAGAAAAAACTTGATGAATGCTTCCTAGAGGAACACATGACACTATTAAGACTTCTTAAAGCAGCATAATGGTTAACATTTGATAATGTATAATATAAACATTATCCCAGGAGTTTTCAGAAACATAATGTTTTATAGTCACAATTCACGAGTATAAACTGAATAAGGCAATAGTTAAGCAGAAGAGGCTTCAGAACTATTAATCTTAAACATTGTGCAACAGTTACCACTTACCACTAGTGCCCATCAGATCTGGGTGACAGTAAGGTGACAAGACAAAGGCCTATCCTCTGGAACAGTGCATATTGCAAATTTCTTCCATGTAACCACATGTCATCACCAACTATATTTACGCCTACCAATCTATCATAAAAGTTAAAAAGAAAACAATCAGGAAATTTCTCAAAACAATGCAATCAAAGCATAACAAAAAGGGTATAGCTAGCTATGCATGCCGATAAAAAGCAGAGTGCTTGCTTTAGATTTAACAAAGCAAATTAACACCCTGAAAAACATTTTAGAATCCACAATTTGGCTGAAGTGCCTAATAACATTATCAGGTGAAAAAGAGAAAAAGGAAGCACATTTATCCCTCTGAATAACAAGCAATAGAGCTTTGGACATGTGATAAATATTTCAACATGTCTATAAAACTAGTAGCTAGAAACACAACTTTAGAAAGTCCCTAAATATCAAAAAGAATCAATTTCAAACAAGAGAGATAATCAGTTAAAATTTTCGTGCAAAACCATAATTCAAGTGCATAATCAGTAAATTAGGAAATCCCTAGACCTTAAAGACCAAAATTGAAAGGGAAAGAAGTAAAAAGATTTTGACACAAACATTGAATTCGAAGCGTAGGCCCAGTGATCTGCTATTGTCATCGCCCTCATCGTCGTCGTTTCTTCTGCGGGCCTATTCATAAGCTTGTCTGTTGGCAGTTCAGTTACCAGCGCAAGCACTTTGAAGAATCAATGATGAGGTAAATCCATAGGAGAGCTGTTAGGCATAAAAGTTTAAGCTCAGCACAACATCACAAAAGACAGTATGTTTATGCCAAAAGTGAATCAGAGTATGAATCTATCCAGGGTTAGGCATTTGGTACTTTAAAACACCACTTATACCATACAGTATTACTCTGAATCAGTAAACTAACACATCAAACACAACAAGAGTTTCTGTTTTCTATGTAGCAGCAGAAGTTAGCACAGAGAAAACAACTTCCATATCTAGTTAATTGAGGCTTAAGCATTTCACGTGATCAGTAGAATTTCAACCCGGGCAGCATTTAAATTTAAAAGGTGTTGAAATGGCAGCGACAACATTTATCACAAGGGATGCCGAAACTAGATAAATTTCTGAATCTACGCATATATACAGAACGAATCCAACGGACAACTCGAAGCAACAACGAGAAGTTACATTAAGGTAAATTTACACGCACGCGCGCATATATATATTGAAAGGTAATTCCGACGGTAACCCAGAGCGCCCCACTCTAATAGGGATAAATTCCCGTAATGGTTATCCAGCCTCCAGATTAATCCCCCATGTCCACCGTAGAGTCGAACTAGAGCGTAGTGGAGAGCAAACCCACCCGCTCACTGATCTCCCCCTTGGTGGACAATATGTCCACCACACGCTTTGAGGCGGGGTCAACGGGGAGCAAACCCAATGACTTAACCGGTCAGCCACACCGTGTGTGTGTGTGTGTGTGTGTTAACAATAACTTGGAAGCATAGAAACTAACCTTCACTATTGATGCAAAATAGCCATCCAATATAAGGATGTCTAAGCTTTCTTTCACAACTTTTGTACCCGCAACCCCCTTTGCAAGGCTGATATCTACCAAAATAACAAAATGAGGGGTTCAAGCATGTGATCAAACATGCGAAAAAGCTTTAAGTCACTAACAAAACATAATATAGATGGAAAAAGAAGTAAACAAGTAGATACATAAGACCTCATGTAAAGCAGGAGCATCATTACTGCCGTCAACTGTAACAGCAATTGCGTGACCTTTTCTCCTCAATGATTACTTAAGTAGATGTTTGTCATTGGGGGAAGGTCTTCCCTTCACCTCCACATAACTATAATTATAACATGACTTGAATGGTATATATTATTTATATTCTTTTGACAAAATTGAAAAGTGTAGGAATGTGCCAACAAAGATACACTTCTTTCTCTCGTTCCATTCTATTTTCAGGTGCTAGGTTCTTCTTGATTAAATACCTCAACAATAATAGCATGACTAGCCAAAATCTTGAAATGTCACATTTTGAAATAACCATTGAGCAACTACCTAAATATATGCAGGTCCCTTGCAACTGCTGGTCTCTGATGTTGCTGTATAAAAGAGAAGGTGCTAACTATAACAAGTCTAATGTCTGGGAGAGACGGAAATGTAGATGCAGAAAATTAAAATTATTAACGAACTTTACTACATGAATGTCTGGTTTATAGGGGAAAAAAATATGACATGTGCATGGAATTACGATGACAAGTTCCTAAGTGATATCCAACTTAACACGTAAGATTGTCAAAAGAATTCAGAAGAAAAATTGATAGGTCATCCTGAGTGAAGCCAAGTAGGAGTTAAATGTATTGAATACCAACAATTCATAGACTCTAATAACATTAGCGATGATCATCAAATAGAACAACAATCAGATTGACTAGATGCCACTCCTGGGCTAATTATCATTTTGCTTGCACCATCAAGACGATATTACTAATTATTGCTAGATTCCTCTCCATCAAAGAATAGAGATCAATGCATAAGTCGATTTTTCTAACCATATAGTATATGGTTCCAGTTAACTTTCTATTTTGGGCTTTCTACTAGTAAAAAGTGCAAAATGGAGCAGTCTAATTATGAAAAGTGCTCCAATATAAGTTGAATTAACTATTCGGCCTTGTTATTATTAGGTTAAAATAGTAATTCTTTGCCAGTCATTTGAAAGAGATTTGACAATGCAAGAACTCAATTAGTTCCCAAATCAGGTTACATATTACACCACCCCCACCCATCCATACACCACCCCGCAACACGCGAGAGAGAGAGAGAGAGAGAGAGAGAGAGAGAGAGAGAGAGAGAATTTTGAAAAGTCTCACAGATATTTTATCATCAATTGTATCATTTCCTGATTCAGATAAAGCATGGAATGTGCTTCCTTCTTTAAGATTTGTTTTAAAGGCCACAACACTTGGGTTAGGCTATGTAGCACTGATACTTTGACAAAGGACGTAACCGTGTTGGATATTTGTCCGATAGTTTAGTTGGATACTCTAATACTTGACAGATACACGTCAGTATTAGAATAAAATTTTACATATATTGAGTCCATTTTCTCAGATGATGTTGAACCCACTACTGAGTTGAGAATTTTAAAAGCTTTTCGGTTTGCACTTACATAGGAAATTAAGGAAACCAGTTAGAAGGAAATAGGTGTTCGGTAAGTGAACACAATATATATGGATGTCTAAGAAGTTCTCTCTAATGACTAGCAGTTGCTGATACATGGATCATAACAAAAGAAAACATGAACCGAGAAGACAATCAATCAAAACAAAAGGACGATATATTAGAAGAAAGATGTACCCAACAACACATACTTTTTCACCCAATTGAAAGCTCGTGCTTATACGGGATCATATGGAAATCTTATGCAATAAAAGAATAAAAGGCTCGTGAAATGTCACATTGAAAAAGTGCCATGCATCTGCAATGGAAAAATAAGGTCCAGAAAAGGCTATAGAGTATGGTTTAAACTCCCAATATCTGTATGAGTATGGTCCAGAACACCTATTTCCTTCTAAATGGTTCTTAGTATCAAAATATCCCCAATATCCACAATGCCAGTCGTATCAGCAATACCAGCATAGATATTAGCCAATCTTATAAGGTTCATATCAATTTGGAAAAACAAAAAGTACGCTTATATAAACAATAAGTACTTCAAGATTTAAGGTCTGAGCAAATTTCTAAAATTTTAAGAACTTGAAAATAAAAGGAAACTAGCAAAAACACAATGCTTATGGTTTCACAAAATTTTAAGAGCTAATGTAGATACTTTTATAGAAAAACAGATATTTTTTCTATAATTCATATAAGATCTGAATATAAACATTAATATCCGAACCTAAATAGCACGAGGTAAATTGCACTAAAGACTAAAAGTGCATGAGAATAATCACAAGGAGTAAATTAATTATGTCCTAGGTATCAAGTTCCAATGAACAATGATAAGAGCATGGTCAGTAGATGATGATCATGGATCAATTTTCTAAGAGCATGTCGTCTACCTGAGTGGGAGTCAAGTTAATGAAACTTCCGACAATTTTGGATGAATAAAAAGAAGATACGCATTCTCAAATATTTAAGAAGGTATGCAGAGGAATATTCCACCAAATTTGAAGGCACATATAAAGCATGACTATGAATAGCTGATGTCTTGGTATCAAGTTTCAAGCAATTAGTGACAAGTAGGCAAGAATGTCAGTAAGCCTAAAGAGAGAGAGAATAATTTAGACCAATGTCAAAGTGGCACATATAGTCGTAACTGAGTAGAAATAATAAAGCACTTGATGTTATGTTGGAATGAGCCTGACAGCCATACACATCGATAAGTCTAAAAAGATGTATGTTGTCGCCAAAATAGTTATATAAAATTATTTTGAAAGCCGACGAGGTTTTCAAAAGTATACAAATGTTAAATTTTGAGGAAACTCTACAAAAATATTAAGTCGGGAAAACACATTTAAAAAAGTGTCCTCAGTAAAAAAAAAAAAAAAAACTACCTGTACTTCAAGATTTAACTGTTTGGAGAAAAAATTTCAGATTTTGTTGTTAGAGAAAATTTCTGAAATTGTCAGAACTTTGAAAACAAAAAAAACAACAGCTGAAACAAGGCTTTATTTAGCAAAATAGGTCAAAGATATTTGTTGATAACTTTATAAGATTTGCAAATGGACAGTATTATCTCCTAAACCTAAAGTGCAAAAGATAATTTTTATACCTAATGAAGACTAAAAAGGGCACGAGGCAAATCACGAGGAAGTAAGTTAATGATGTCCTTGTACCAACTCCAAATGGGTAATGATAAGGCATGTCATGGTCACAAGACGCTAGACGATGGTACTGTATCAATTTTCTAAGAGCAAATTATGTATCTGAGTGGGGGTAGAGAGATAGTGGAACTCCTTGCATAAAATTCCCAATTATTCTAAATGGTATGCATGGCAATACTGAACCAAGAATGAAAGCACATCGATAGCATGACTACAAATAGATGATGTCGAGGTATCAAGTTTCAAATGATTAATGAGAAGTAGGAAGTATATGTTATCAGCGAGCCTAAAGGGATAGATGATGATATCGAACCAATGTCTGAGATGCGCAAGATGTACATGTGATAGAGTAGAATTGATGAAGCCCTCGAAGTTAAGTTGGGATGACTACCACTTGATGGCCACATACATTGTCATTAAGCCTAAAAAAATGCACTTGACACCTAAGTAACCGTAGGCAAAATAAATTTGAAAGCTAATAATGTTTCTGCAAGTATGACAAATCAGTATCTGAAAAACTATTTGAAAACATTAAAAATTAAAATATGTATGTATCTGAAAATAATATTTCAAGAAGTATGTTCAGTGTGTGTGTGTGTGTGTGTGTGTGTGTGTGTGTGTACATTATGATTCAATAGTTTGAGAAAACTTCTTAAAATATTAGAACTTTAAAAATAGAAGAAATTGGGGGGAAGCAACACTAATGATTACCAAAAGTTCTAAAAGCTATTCAAGAGTTTTACAGATAAACATATGTTTTTTAAATACTTCTTTAAACCCCGCATATGGGCTTTACTATCCCGGAACCTAAAAAGCACATGTGGTGATTTAGATACCGAATCAAGACGAAAAGTGCACAAGGGCACATCACAAGAGAGGAAGCTAATGATGCCCTCAGTATCAAGTCCCCATTGGATAATGATCAGGCAATATCAATGCCAATATGTGTTAGATGATGGCATTGGATAATTATTTTAAGAACATGTGATTTACCCAAGTGAGAGTTAATAAACTATTGACATCATATTTGGATGAATAACAAGAACGATAAAGGTGTTTCTCTACAATTCTAAAACTTATGGATGGTTATACTGAGGGGCTGTTTAGATTCTAGGAAGCGGGCGGAAGTAAGAAAGTGGGGAAGTGTCATTTCTCACTTCCCTATCTATCCAAACACTGGAAAAGGAAAATGAGAAAACTCATTTTCCTTTTCTACTCTCTTGTACACAACTATTTCCTCACTTTTAGAGTATTATAGTTAATTTTGTGGTCATGTAAATCCCATTTGTACTAAGGGGCCGTTTGTTTCGCGTAAAACTCCGTAATTTGTAAATGACTTACTACCCAGTTACAACTACGACGTTTGTTTGGACCGTAATTCGTAAAAGACTTACGTAACTCAACTAACACTCACTTGCAACCCAGTTACCACTCACTTACAGCCCAGTTACAGTTAATTTTGTGGTCATACAAATTTGTAATATTTTTTATATTAATATTAAAATTTTTTAATATTTAACTTTTTAATATTTATTTGCTGTATTAAAACTTTTAAAATCACCAAATAGTTAATTTTGTGATCAACTTTTTCACTTACGACTTATACATTACGACAACCAAACACCGTAAAGTACAATACACTTTCCCACTTTACAATTTTATATTACCAACCAAACACCGTAAAATTTACATACATGTAACTCATTTACAATTGTAAAAGCCTTTACCAATTACAACTACGAATTACGGCCAGTTACGACAACCAAACAGACCCTAAGTTGTAGCACAAAATAGTTAATTTTGTGATCATGTAAAACTCACTTGTATTTTAATTACAGTCTAATTTTTATTTTTCTTAAATAATTTTTATTTTAATATTATTTGCGGTCAACTTTGTGGTCAACTTTTTCACTTTCACTTCCACATTACTATCCAAACACCGGAAAGACAAAATATTTTTCAAACCACACTTCCCAACAACATCTAAACACCAGAAAACTTACTAACCAATTCTCAAGTTCCAAAGAGAACTATTACTACTTCCTCACTCCCTCACTTCCTCCCCCTAACCAAGCAGCCCCTGAGTCAAGATTCAAGGCACATAATGAAAAACCATAAGCTACAAAATTGATAATGTCTTTGTAACAAGATTCCTATGATTAATGATTAGTAGGTAATCTGCATTATCAGTGAGCCAAAAAAGATAAATGATGATATTAGATCAAAGTCAAAGGTGCACGTGATGTACTCATGATAAAGTAGAACTGATGAAGACCTTGGTGTTAAGCTAGCCTGAGTACCTCTACGTGGGCCTTATGCATTGCCAAGTCTAAACAGATGGATGTTGTCACCTAAACTAAATAGGTGGTAGAAAATATTTTAGAATTTAGATTAAACTATTCAAAAACATTAACTTTTGGTATTATCAGTTTGAAAAACATTTAAAAGAAACTAGCTGAAAACGATGCTTATGATGGAATATAAGAATTTCAAAAAGGCAACTTCAGAGTTTTATAGATAAACATACATTTTCCTGTAATGTGTAGAAATCTGCATATGGACATCCCTCTCCCGAACCCAAATAAGCAAGAGAAAAATCACAAGAGAGTACGTTGATGAAATAAGTACCGGTGAGTAATGATAAGAAGGCAATATCATGGTAGATGACAGATCATTTAATAAGAACAATTTTCTTAGAGCACGTTTTGTATCCATGTGCGGTTAGAAATGTTAGAACAATTAGACAAACTTAGACGAATAAAAGCAAGATATGCATTCTCACCAATAAGTTGAAAAGGCATCTACACCCTATTTGAACGTACATATATACCATTGTCTACGAATAAATGATTCCCAGTATCAAGTTTCCAACTTAATCACAAGTAGACAATAGGCAATATATGTTATCAGTAACTCCAAAGATATCGACAATAATATCTAACCAATGTAACTAAGTTGCACCATGACAGAGTAGAATTGTTGAAGCCCTTGCGGTGAATTGAGTTGGGATAAGTATTAATACATTAGCCATACACATCAAAAAGTCTAATAAGATGTCCGTTGTAAACTAAGTTAATAGAAACATTTTGAAAGCTAATAAGGTTTCCAAAACTGTAGAAATGTCAAATTTTAGGAAAACTATTTGAAAACACTAAAGATTATCTATTTGAAAAAGCATTTCAAAAAGTATAATTTTTATAAATATAACATATACTTTTTATAATTTTTATACAAGTTGAGCTAGGCATTCGGAAATATCAAGAATGTGAATATTACCACTTTGATAGTGGTGTATCAACCAAATCAAAGAGGGAGTACCCACATTCTTGATATTTCCGAAATGAGCCTAACTCAACTCTTTTCATAAAATCAATATAGCCTTTACTATCACCAAACCTACCTAAGAGACTACAAGGTAATTATCGTATTGAATCAAGAGTAAAAATGCACAAGTCATATCACAAAAAAGCAGGTTGATATCCTCAGTATCAAATCCTCATTGATACTGATAAGGCAATACCAATTTCATAGGTGACCGGTGATGGGATTGATTAAATTGTTTAACAGCATGTGATTTGTCCAAGTAGGAGTAGAATTAATAAAACTTTCAACATCAAATTCGTATGAAAAGCAAGCATGCAGGCTACATACATCCCCAGTAAGCTAAAATGTATAAATTAATAATTAGTAAGCAATATGCACATAAGTATTAAGCAATATGCGTTGCTAGTAAGCATGCAATGTACCCGTGATAGAGTAGATTGATGAAGCCCTATATGTCAAGTTGGAATGCATACCTAAACGTGGGTCATATGTTGTTGATAAGTCTGAAAAGTTGTATATTGTCACATAAACTAATTTTATATTGAAAAAAATTGAGAGCTAATAAGTTTTACAAAAGAATAAAGATATTAAAACAATTCAAAAATATTAAAATAAGAAATATAAATTTGAAAAACCATTTCAAAAAGTATGCTCAATAAAAATTTTAAGTACTACAAGATTTTAGAGTTTCAAGAAAATATCTAAAAATTAGCTAATTTTGCAAAACAACTTTAAAAGCTATACCAACTAAAAACTATATGTACTTTTCTAAAGCAATAAGATATTTGAAAATAAGGTTTCAGAAAATACAAAAAATTCCAAAATTTGAGAAAATTATTTGAAACAATTTAAGTAAATAAATATAAATTTGAAAAGAGTATCAAAACTTATTTTTAATAAAAACTATCAGAGCTTTGAAATTAAAAATTACTTTTTATAAAAGCGGTAAGTCATTTCAGCTTTAACATTTAATAAAAATAGTTTGAAACCTAATAAGGTTTTAAGAAGTACAACTTTTAAAATTTTGAGAAAATTATTAGGAATCATTAAAAAATACATATCTGAAGAAGAATTTCAAAACTAAGCCTATTAAAAAATATAAGTACCTCAAAAGTTTAAATTGGAAAATTATTTCACTTATAAAAACTATATGTAAATATGCAAAAGAATCTGAAAAAAAGTTGCATAATAAAAACTAAGTGTACTTCATTTCTACAGCAATTAAATTATCAAAAAGTGTAAAAAAGTTTCATATTTAGAGAAGACTATTTGAGAACATTAAAGATATGTATAAATTTGGAAAAAAAATTAAAAAAACTCATGCGTAATAAATAATATAAGTACTTCAATAGTATTAAAATTTGGAAATTTCTTCAATAATAAAAAATAAAAGCAAATTCAAAAAAGAATGTCAAAAAAGTATGCTTAAAATACTACTTTATAAGTACAATAAAATTTAAATAAGGTTGTATACAGGACAAAAAAATAAGTCTTACAATATATTTATAGTTGTCACCGAGAGTACCTCAAAAGTTGAAGACTATAAAGTACCTCAAAAGTTTGAAATTTTGGAAAATTATTTCACTTATAAAAACTATAAGTAAATATGCAAAACAATCTTAAAAAGCTGCATAATAAAAACTAGTTGTACTTCACTTCTACATAAAATAAGGTTTCAAAAAGTATAAAAGTTTCATATTTAGAAAAGACTTTGAAAACATGAAGTATATTCCTAATATACTTTAAAAAAAATTATAAATATTTGAGTTTTAAAATCTGAAAAAGTATATTCCTAATAAAAACTAAAGGTATATCTGAAAAAGAATTTCAAAAAGTATACATAATAAAGACTATAAAAGTTCTTAATAAGGTTTTTGAAGGTAAAAAATGTCAAATTCTAAGAAACTATTAGAAACATTAAATTTGAGAAATATAAATTTAGAAAAGAATTTCAAAAAGTATGCTTAATAAATTTCAAAAGCTAATTGAAAACTTAAGTAATATAACTCAAAAAAGTAATCTCTAAAAGTAAATGTAAATACATGAGCATATAAATAGGTCATCTACAGTAATAATTTGAGAAGTATATACAAAAGATCACCTACAACAATAATTAATAGAAAACATTGTGCTAGGTAATAAGATTTCGAAAAGTAAAAGGCTCTTGACTATGAGAAAACTATTCCAGAATCTTAAAGTTAAATAAAGTTAAAAAAGAGTTTCAAAAAACATGCTTAATAAAAACAATTAGTACTTTGAACATCAAAGAACATTTTCGAAAGAAACAAAAGTCAAATTTTGAGAAAACTATTAAAAATATTAAAGCTCAAAAATCTAAATCTGAAAAAAGAATTTAAAAATGTAAACTTTATAAAAAACTACAATGACCTTAAGATTTAATGGCTTGCTGATAAGTCTAAGAGAATGTATGTTGTTGTATAAAAATATTTTGACAGCAAATAATGTTTTCAATTTATAAAAATTATCAATGTTGTGAAAATTAATCGAAATCATCAAAGTTAGGAAAGTAGAAATAAGAAAAAGAAATTTGATAAAAACTAAAGTTCTTTTTATAACTAATAAGATTTTCAAAAGTATAAAATGTAAAAATTCAAGAAAACTGTTCGAAATTAAAAACATTTGCTAATAAATCGCAGAAGCACTTTAAATTTAAAATTTTATGGATGAGTCTAAAAAAGGTATTGATAAGTCTTAAAATATGTATTGTTGTCATCTACACTAATAGATAATAGAAAATACTATGATAGCTATAAAGATCGAAAAGTAAAAAAATTCAAATTTTAAGATAACTATTTGAAAGATTAATGTTAAGAAATATAAATTTGAAGTAAATTTTTAAAAAGTACTTAATAACATCAATGGATATTTTGGAAGTATAAAAATCTGAAAAAGTACTATACTACTAAAAACTATAACATAATTTGAAAAGAATTTCAAAAGCATGATTAATAAACTAAAGTACATTTTAAAAATAATAAGATTTTTTAAAGTACTTTAAGTTTTTACGGCTTGTCAATAAGTCTAGAAGAATGTATGTCATTTAAAGTAATATTTGATAGGAAATATTTTGAAAGTTAATAAGGTTCCAAAATTATAGAAATGTCAAACGTTAAGAAAAAAATCAAAACCATTAAAGTTAAATAGAAAGTAATAATCAATAACGTTGACAAAAGGATATCAAGAAGTATGCTAAACAGAAAACAAAAGCACTTTATAAGAGTTCATGGATGAGTCTAAAAAGATATTAATAGGTCTAAAAATAAATAATGTTGTCATCTACACTAATAAATAAAAGAAAATTCTAGATAGCTAATAAAGTTTTAGAAAGTATAAAAATTTTAAATTTTTAGAAAACTATTTGCAAACATTAATGTTAATAAATATAAATCTCAAAAAAGAATTTCAAAAAATATGCTTAATAAATTGAAGTACTTTGAAAGTATAAAAACCTGAAGAAGTATTTTAGTACTAAATGTTATAACTGAATTTGAAAATGAATTTCAAAAAGTAAGATCGATAAGGAGTAAAGTACTTTTTAAAGCTAATTTTTTTTCTAGAGTATAAAAATGTCAAATTTTGAGAAAACTATTAAAAAAAAATTAAGGTTGAGAAATGTAAGTTGAAACAAATTTCAAAAAGTTCACGTAATAAAAGCTATAAAAATTTTAAGATTTATACTTTGTCAATAAGTCTAAACTCTAACGTTTTCAAAAGTGCAAAAACACGTAGATTGTCATCAAAAGAAATTTGATAAAAATTAAAGTTCTTATTATAAGTAATAAGATTTTCAAAAGTATATCAAAATTCAAGAAAACTATTCGAAATTAAAAACCTTTGCTAATAAAAAGCATAAGCATTTTAATTTAAAATTTTTATAGATGAGTCTAAAAAGGTATTGATAAGTCTTAAAATATGTATTGTTGTCATCTACACTAATAGATAATAGAAAAAACTATGATAGCTATAAAGTTTGAAAAGTAAAAAAATTCAAATTTCAAGACAACTATTTGAAAGATTAATGTTAAGAACTATAAATTTGAAGTAAATTTTTAAAAAGTATACTTAATAACATCTATGGATATTTTGGAAGTATAAAAATCTGAAAAAGTACTATACTACTAAAAACTATAACATAATTTGAAAAGAATTTCAAAAGCATGATAAATAAAACTAAAGTAAATTTTAAAAATAATAGTAAGATTTTTTAAAGTACTTTAAGTTTTTACGGCTTGTCAATAAGTCTAAAAGAATGTATGTCATCATTTAAAGTAATATTTGATAGGAAATATTTTGAAAGCTAATAAAGTTCCAAAATTATAGAAATGTCAAACATTGAGAAAAAAATTAGAAACCATTAAAGTTAAATAGAAAGTAATAATCAATAACGTTGACAAAAGGATATCAAGAAGAATGCTAAACAGAAAACAAAAGCACTATAAGATTTTAGAGTTCATGGATGAGTCTAAAAAGATATTAATAGGTCTAAAAATAAATAATGTTGTCATCTGCACTAATAAATAAAAGAAAATTCTATGATAACTAATAAAGTTTTAGAAAGTATAAAAATTTTAAATTTTTAGAAAACTATTTGCAAACATTAATATTAATAAATATAAATCTCAAAAAAGAATTTCAAAAAATATGCTTAATAAATTGAAGTACTTTGAAAGTATAAAAACCTGAAGAAGTATTTTAGTACTAAATGTTATAACTGAATTTGAAAACGAATTTCAAAAAGTAAGATTGAAAAGGAGTAAAGTACATTTTAAAGCTAAAAAAAATTTCTAGAGTATAAAAATGTCAAAATTTGAGAAAACTATTAAAAAGTATTAAGGTTGAGAAATGTAAGTTGAAACAAATTTCAAAAAGTTCACGTAATAAAAGCTATAAATTTTTTAAGATTTATACTTTGTCAATAAGTCTAAACTCTAAAGTTTTCAAAAGTCCAAAAACACGTAGATTGTCATCAAAAGAAATAATTGACAGAAAATATTTTGAAAGAAAATAAAGTTTTCAGAATATTAAAATGTAATATTTTAAGAAAAATAATCAAAAACATTAACTTTAAGAAACATAGATTCGAAAAAATCAAAAAACACACTTAATAAAATTGAAGTACTTTGAGAGTAAGAAGAATTTTAAAATCGTATGCATTATAAAAAAAAATATAGATATTTTGAAAGTATGAAAAACTGAAAAGGTATTTTATAATTAAAAATTATAAATGAATTTGGAAACAAATTTCAAAAAGTACGGTCGATAAAAACTAAAGTGCTTTTTAAAGCTAAAAATATTTTAAAACTATAAAATTGCTAACATTTGAGAAAACTATGCCAAAACATTAAAGTTGAGAAATATAAGTTTGAAACAAATTTTGAAAAATTCTCTTAATAAATACTACTACTATTTTAAGAAATATAGTTTTTCGATAAGTCTAAAGTTTTTAAAATTCTTAAAATACGTTTATGTCATCTAAAGTAACAAGTTACAGAAAATATTTTGAATGACAACAGGTTTTCAAAATATGAAAATGAGATAATTTGGATAATTAATCAAAAGCACTAATGTTATGAAATATAAATTTGAAAAAAAATCAGAAAATATGCTTAATAAAACTGAAGTACTTTGAAAGCATAAAAAGTTCAAAAGTAGTTTACAAATTAAAATTATAAGTAAATTACAGAAGGAAATTCAAGAACCAGCTTAATAAAAATTACATATAGCAAATAAGGTTTTCTAAAATTAGTTTCCAGATAGCATGAAAATTTCACATCTAAAGATAAATTTATGAAAACACTCAAGATAAAAAAAATATAACTTTGAAAAAGAATTTTAAAACTCTTGCTTAATAGAAACTGAAATACTTCAAAACTATAAAATTATAAAAATTATAGGGTAAATTATGGAAAACACCTATGTACTATTGGGGGTGTTGCACCAAACACTCATACACTATTAAAACTCACACTTTGCACCATTGAGGTCTGACGCCATTAACTTTCAATCAAAAGAGGGTCACGCGCACTAAACCCCTCTAACCAAATTAATTTGAATTTATAATCAAATTAATCTCCATTAAGCCAATTAATGGAGATTAATTAAGAAACATAATCATCTCTCTCCTCTCTACCCTCCTGCCCACTCCTCCCTGTTGCCTCTTTACCTTTCTCTCTCAACTTTGGCCTCACTCTCAACACAAACACCTGAGCAAGACTCCACCCCTCGTCTTATCCAATCCGAAGTT
This sequence comes from Agave tequilana, assembly GCA_038442645.1. Taxonomy (NCBI): domain Eukaryota; kingdom Viridiplantae; phylum Streptophyta; class Magnoliopsida; order Asparagales; family Asparagaceae; genus Agave; species Agave tequilana. The sequence continues at coordinate 89,367 of JAVJIF010002034.1, read as the reverse complement.
GAGTCCGTCGTTTGGGGCTCCATCTTTTGCTCTGGCGATGACAGCTTTCCTGTCAAGAAGCCCTCTCTTTCTCACTGTCGGCATTTGCCCGACCGTCGAGATCAGAGGCCACTTCAGCGGTATAGGCATCGACGCATTGACGAGGAAGAGAGAGGGGAAGGAGAGCAGGAGGGAGCTCCCCTCGGCGTCGTAGGCCACTCCCCTTGCGGATCTCCTCAGTGCCCTCCCTCGGCGAAGAGGGAGCAGGGGGAGGGAGGGCCGACGAGGGTGGCGAGGAGGAGGGAGCAGGGGAGGGCGACCTCTCCCCTCCCTCCCCCGCTCCCTCCTCACCGTCAAGGAGGATAGCGGTGAGGAAGAGCGGGAGCCGAGGGAGGGCGATGCCACCCTTCGTCGACACTATCGGTGACTTCTTCGCCGGAGGAAGGAGGGAGGAGGGGAAGAGAGAGTTGAGAGATGTGCAGGGGAGAAAAGAGAGAAAATTGAGGGATTTTTTTTTTAAAATTAAGTTTAATAAAAGGACGTGTATAATTTAACAAAAAAGTCGCTGGAATCAGACCTCAGGGTCCCAAAGTGAGAGTTTTAGTAGTATACGAGTGTTTGGTGAACACCTCCTGATAGGACATGGGCATTTTCCATAATTTACCCAATTTAAGTAAACTTGAAAAAAAAAACTATAAATATTATAGCCAAATAAGGTTTCCAAAGTATTTATAATCAAATTTTGATAAAACTAGTTGAAAACATTAAATTTGAGAAATTTAAATCTGTAAAAAGAATTTTCAAAGAGTACACTTAATAACAGCATAAGAAAAAGATTTACACTTTGTCAATGAGTCTATATTTATTTTTGATAAGTCTAAAAATATGTATTGTTGTCATCTAGAGTAATAGTTAATCAAAAATATAAATTTGAACAAAAAATTTTGAAACTAAACTTAGCAAAAATAATAAGTACTTGAAAGTGTAAAATTTTGAAAACATACTTTACTAATAAAAACTATATATAGATTTGTAAAACAATTTAAAATGTATGACTGGTAAGAACGAAAATACTTTTTAAAGCCAATAAAGATTTTAAAAGTCAAATACTATTATAAACCATTAAAGTCAATTAATTTGAAAAGAAATTGTAAAAAATGTGCCTAATGAAAACAAGAAGTACTTTAAGATTTAATCTGTCAATATGTTGAAAATAGGTTTACAAATAGTCAAATCTCATGGTATTTGTCAAGTAAAGAAAAGTTGATAGAAAATACATTGGAAGCTAATAAGGTTTTCAAAAAATATAGAAATGTGAAATTTTTGTGAAAACTATTCAAAAACGTTAAAAAAAAATCTAAGAAACAATTTCAAAAAGTATGCTTAGTAAATACTGTAAGTACCTTAAAGTAGTTTACTAATAAAAACTATAAATAAAGTTGAAAACCAATCTCAAAAAATATTCTTCAACAAAACTATATGACTTTTCAAGGCAAACATGGTTTTCAAAAATAAGGTTTTCCATCCTATAATTTAAAATTTTGAGAAAATTATTTAAAATATTAAACTTAAGAAATATAAAATTCAAAAAAGATTCTACTAATAAAAGCATAAAAAAATTCAAATGTTAAAAAAAAGAAGATTCTACTAAAATAGAATTAAATTTGAAGAAAAATCTAAAAAATGCTTAATAAAAACTATATGCACTTTTCAAACCAAATATAATTTAAAAAAGTCACTGCAAAAAATAAATAAATTTGAAAAATGATTTCTAAAAGTAAACTTGACAAAATAAAAAATATTACGTAAGTATGAAAATTTGAAACAATTTCACGAAGTATGCTTAATAAAACTTTAAGAACTTTTGAAAGAACAAAAAGTTCAAAAATGTTTTCTAATAAAAGATATAAGTAATTTGAAAAAACAATTTTAAAAAAATATGCTTAAACAAAACTATATGAATATCAAAGCAAATGTTGTTTCCAAAAATAAGGTTTTACAAAGGATGTAAAAATTATATTTTGAGAAAAATATTTGAAAATACTGAAGTTAAGAAATATAAATTCAAAACATATTTTAGTAATAAAAGTCATAAGTAAATTTGAAGATAATTTATAAAATTATGCTATATAAAAACTTAGTGTACTTTTCAAATCAAATACAATTATTAAAATAACTTTTTAAAAAGAAAATATAAATTTGAAAAAAGATTTCCAAAAGTAACTCAACAAAAATAATTAGCAGTTTGAATGAATGAATGTTTGAAGGTGTACTTTATATTACTAAAAACTATAATTGAATTTGTCAAGGAATTTAAAAATGTATGATTGATAAAAGCTTAAGTACTTTTAAAAGCTAATCAGGTTTTTAAAGTATTAAAAAAGTCAATACTATTCAAAAACATTAAAGTCAATAAATTTGAACAGGAATTGTAAAAAGTATGCTTAATGAAAACAATAAATATTTTAGATTTAATAAGTTGTCAATGTGTTAAAAATAGGTTTTCAAAAAGTCAAAACACGGTATTTGTCATCTAAAGTAAAAGTTGCTAGAAAATATTTTGGTAGCTAATAAGGTACTGAAATTACTAACATGTGAAATTTTTAGAAAACTGTTTGAAAATATTACAGCAAAAAAGTATAAATCTAGGAAACAATTTCACAAAGTATGCTTCATAAAAACTATAAGAAATTTGAAAGAAAAAATATAAAAACTATTTCACTAATAAAACTATAAATAAATTTGAAAATAATTTCCAAAAACCATGCTTAAACAAAACAATATGACTACTCAAATTAAATATGGGTTCAAAGTACGATTTTTTTAAGCTATATTATATAAAATTTTAATTTTGAGAAAAATATTTTGAAAATATTAAAGTTAAGAAATATAGAATTCAAAACGGATACAACTAATAAAAACAAGAAGTAAATATTAAGAATCAATTCAAAAAAATATACTTAATAAAAACTATGTATTTTACAGATCAAATATAATTTTCAAAACTAACATTTTAAGGTTTTCAAATTTTGAAAAAGAAATGCATGATTGACAAGAACTAAAGTACTTTTTAAAGCTAATATGGTTTTCAAAAGTATTAAAAAAAATCAATTTTAAGAAAACTATTCAAAATCTTAAAAAGTATAAACAATAAATTTGGAAAGGAATTATAAAAAGTATGCTTCCTCGAAACAATAAGTACTTTAAAATTTAATAATTTGCTATTGTGTTGAAAAAAGGTTTCAAACGTCTAAAAACATGTATTTGTCATCTAAAGTAATAGTTGATAAAAAAAATATTTTGGTAGCTATTAAGGTTTTCAAAAGTATAAAAAATATGAAATTTTGAGAAAACTTTTCAAAAACATTACAGTTGAAAAATATAAATTTAAAAAAATTCAAAAATCATTGTTTAATAAAAACTATATGTACTTTAAAATTCAAATGTTTGTCGATATATCAAAAAGTTTTTAACTAAAGCAAGGGAGTTGACAGAAAATTATCTTGAAAACTAATAAGATTTTAGAAAGTAAAAAAATGTCAAATTTTGATAAAATTATTAAAATATGTCCATGTTGAGAAATATAAATCTAAAAAAAAAATTCAAAAAATGTGATTAATAAAAAATATAGTACTTTAAGATTTAATGTTCTGTCAATAAGTCTAAAAAGATGTATGTTATATTTTGAAGTAATAGTTGATAGAAATTTTTTTTGTAAGCTAATAAGGTTTTCAAAATTATAACAATATCAATTTTTGAGAAAACTATTAGAAAACATTTATGTTTAGAAATATAGATATAAAAAAATGAAAATTTTCAAATTTTAAATAATATATTGTTAGTTAGGCTATTTCATAAATTTAAATAATATATTGTTAGTTATGGTTGAACTTTTAACTTTAGAAATGTAAGTTATGGCCGAGATTTCTAGTGTACTATAAAAGAAAAGGCAGTAATCCCTAATATTGTCCTCAAACAGAAATTTACTTCCTTTTACTTAACTATTTGATAAACTAGACTTTTCTCGAAATTATGAAAATTGACAAAAAGTATTAATGTGTGAAATAATCTAATGGCTCAAATTCACTTTTGGTGAAAACATTATTTGGTGCTTTATAATTGTGTGTGCGCGCGTACGTAATGATTTTGTCAAAAACAAATACACAAGGCATATGCCTTGCCTTACTAGTGCATTAGAGTGTTTGAGTTAGTTACTCTTTTTCCATCTAAAGAGTGCTACACAAAACTATACCGCATAACAACACTATAATCAAAACCACACTTTTCTTTACAACAGAACACATCTCATGATTGTTCCACAATACATTCTACTCATTTGTTAACAAAACCGAGAATATTTCTTAATAAGACGAAAAGGAAACAGCATCCAAAACATAAAGATTAGAAAGTAAATTCGAGCTATACTATTTGACATGATCCACATCTAAAGACTAAAAGAAAGGAATTGGTCTTTAGTTTTGATACCATGAACTCAACAATATTGTGTGGTTGTTCTCTGAATTTGAGGGTGGTAACACAGTCTGAGGCAGTGCACAGAAAGCTTTAAATGAAGCCGACACCCAGGTGGCAGCATCAAGGAATGTTGCCTGCTTGATTAAAAAGTAGGAGACAAGAAAATAATCATAAAATGGAAATAGAAGTGTGGATCAAAATTGAAGATGCACAAACGACAATCTTACTCTTAATCTTTGCTACCCCCTGTTATCTCGACTGAACTAGAGTGAGAGATACTCTACACAGGAAAGAAATAAAAATAACGCCTCAAAGTTGATAGAACAAATACTATCAAATATGAACATGCCTCACAGTAGATAGAAATACAATACAAAAATGGACATGCAACAACCTACCTTGATAGAAACGAAAAAGTGAAGAGCAGGGATAAATACATCATGTATATATCTCTATTTGAAACAAACAAAAAGAGAGATACAATTTTCCCTAAAAATAACCAGCATAAATCTTTGCACATTTAATATTTCAAGAAATTTTATCCAGACTTGCTAGAAATAGAATATGTATAAAAATATAATGGGACAAACCAAATGTCTAAACATCTTATTGGGAAAGTCAAAAATTTATACATGCACAGATCACAATATTTTTGAACAGACAAGTCTTGAGTCAATTGTGCCAATGAAGAAGATAAAGACAACAATTCTCTATGATCAAATAGTTAAAGCCTGAACATTTGATAATCACTCTCGGTTGGTGGTGTTCTTGCTTTTTGCCATCGAGGTTATAAAATGGAAGTGAGAATAGAGAACAAAATTGAGGCCACACATCAAACTTACTGGTGCTAGTGCTTTGGTTAAATATATATCCATAATTGTGCTCCAACTTGCTTTCATTTCTAAATGCCAGGCACTAGTTGGTATGTAACAGTTGCTTTCTAGAATTGCTAAATTGAAACACTCTCTGCTTGTGACTACAGAAACTATGAATACACTAGTTGGCATTTCTAAATGTCAGGCACTAGTTTCTTTTAAAATCTATCATGGACTAAAATTTAGTCACTGAACACAGAAGCTTTGTCCTCAGCCCTTGAGGGAACACCACAGGCTAGTCCTCACCACAGTATACATTTTTTTAAATAAGAAACTCCAAATCCTCCAAATACATAACTCCTACAAATTTTATCTTGGCCCAAAGCAAAATCCCCATTCTTAATCCATTTCACCATTCACCTAAACAAGAATAGCAATTTGGGGCTAAAGGATTTGGTAGAAGCAGTAAACAAAAAGATCCCAGGGAATTCCACAAAAATGGAAAACCTATGCAAGTCGTTTGCTAATATTCCTAATCCTGAATGTTTATATAGTTGGCGGCCCTAATCTATCATAAGTAAGAAGAAACATAATCTGAAAAGTTTCTCAGAACAAATGCCATGTCAATGTATAATAAGTAGAGAAAATAGCTAGCTACCTTTAATTAGACACATGTAGCCTCGATGGTGTTCCCAGTGCATGTTACGTGTAATAGTGGTGTTTCCCTACAAATTCAAATGAAACAAATTAAGATCCTGAAAATTTTGGTCGAAGTGCCTAATACCATTTTTGGGTGAAAAAAGAAAACTGGAAAGGAAGACCTCGCTAGTGTTTCCCCCTAAGTATAACAAGCATGGAGCTTTGAACGTTTAATATTTCAAGACATTTATAAAAACTTGATAGGAATAGGATACATATAGTAATATACAAATACAAAAGGATAAACCAAGTGTCTAAATGTCACACTCCAAGAGCCAAACAACAACACATGCATATATCACAATCATCTTGTATAGGAAAGTATTATTTCAACTGTATCAGTGAAAAGACTAAACTCAGATCAAAAGGTAATAGAAATTATAACCCTAAGCTCAACCAACTTACTCTGAGCATAACTTCATTGCCGTCTAAGTGTAAACTATTTTCCCTAAAGCCGACAAGAGACACAAAATTCAGCATCAATCAAAGATACCGCCATGTCAAAGATTAAAAGAAAGAAGTACTCAAAATGTAAAGATCAGAAAGCAATTGGATCATAACTCTTTGATGTGAACCATTATGTAAAAGGTTAAAAGAAAGGGATTGGGTTTAATTCGATACCACGAGCTCAACAATAATGAGTGACTGTTTTTTCCGCATATGAGATAATATAATGCTCTTGTTGTGACAGAATTTAGCATGCTTGAAACTAATTAACTTTAAGAAATTTGCATTCGCAACTCGTAAGACTTGCCTGCCCATGTGGAAGTCTGCCATATACCACACATTCAGAATTGCAGTGAGATCCATATCTGAACTGGTGCATTGTGACTCGCTGCCTTCTATAATAAACTTGCATTGACAACCTTTTCCTTTTTCTTTTTCTTTTTTGCTATATTTATGAAACAAAGGACAAGTTCTTAAATCAGTCATAAATCTATGTGATAATCTTCAGATGAGGCATGCAATAACAAGAACAACATATACCACCACCAGTCTAGAGAAGCATATTATAATAAGCTGAAGCAATGCATGTACCATATATTGAGAAAAAACTTGATGAATGCTTCCTAGAAGAACACATGACACTATTAAGACTTCTTACAACAGCATATTTGTTAACGTTTGGTAATGTATCTTACCCCAGGAGTTTTCAGAAACATAAAGCTTTATAGTCACAACTCACGGGTATAAACTGAATAAGGTGATTGTTAAGCAAAAGAGGTTTCAGAACTATCAATCTTAAACATTGTACAACATTTACCACTTACCACTAGTGCCCATCAGATCTAGATGAAGGCCTATCCTCTGGAACAGTGCATACTGCAAATTTCTTCCATGTAACCAACATGTCATCACCAGCCATATTTACGCGTTACCAATCTATCATCATAAAGTGAAGAGGAAACTATCAGGAAATTTCTCAGAACAATGCATTCAAAGAATAAACAAAAAGGGCAGAACAATGCAGAGTGTTTGCTTTAGATTCAAACAAAGCAAATTAACACTTTAAAAACAATTTAGAATCTACAATTTTGGCATTCTCAGGTGAAAAAGAGAAAAAGAAAGCACATTTTCCCTGTGAATAACAAGCAATAGACATTTGGACATGCAATAAATATTTCAAAATGTCTATAAAACTAGTAGCTAAGTTTCCTAGCCTAGGAACAAAACAGTTAGAAAGTCCCGAAATATCAAAAATAATCAATTACAAACAAGAGAGATATAATCAGTTAAAATTTTCTTACAAAACCCTAATTCAAGTGCATCATCAGTACGTTAGGAAATCCCTAAACCTTAAAGCCCAAAATCAGAAGGGAAGGGAGAAGCAAAAAAGATTTTGATACGAACCTTGATTTTGAAGCGTAGGCCCATCGATCCGTCGTTGTCGTCGGCTTCATCGTCGTCGCTTCTTGGGGCATCCAGATCAAGAAAAGAGGAACGACGGAGAAAGGGGAGAAGCGCCATTGATCATCGCCTGAATGATTTAGGGAAAGGAATTAGGTCGACAATCCTTTTCCTTTTCTTGATTTAGGTCGACAATTCTCAGGAAGAGAGAGGGGAATAAGTTTAGGATTTCGAGATTCCCAGAGAGCGAGAGAGGGAGGGAGAGAGGGGAGGGAAATTAGGGTTTTGTTGAAGAGAGGAGGGAAGCTGAGGATTTTTGCTGACGAGCTCTCTCGGTTTCTTGCGGGGAAATTTGGAAGAATTTTGTGGGGACGGCGGAGGGGTATTTATAACAAGGACTCTTATTACCGTTACGAAGGTGTCCAAATTAGGAAAGTAATAATAATAATCACCCTCCAACGTCAAGACTGAGCAACTAATAATTGATAGTTATCTGAACTATGAGGCCAGACTCTGGCTGGACTGCCACCCAAGAATCGGGTTGTAACAAGTGCACAAATGGAAATTAGTAACGCGGGCCTAGAATCCGCACACAGTTTGTGGCTTAGAAGTTAGGCCAACTCATCCATCTCCTAAAACATCAGAATACATACGTTTCTTCTTTATGAGCAAATAGAAGTAAGAGCCCGATTCATTCTAAATTTTTTTTTTTTTCACTTTGGTGAAAAACACCAACTCCCCTCACCCCCAAATCCACACACCGATGCGTACATTTGTTTAAGCAGCGAGATTAAGAGAACACTTCTATGTTTCAGTTTGTGTACTATCTCTATTTCCATCATTACATAATTAACTTCTTTTAAAATTTAATTATTTTAAAGATAGGAGAAGTTAGACTTGTCCTCTTACTCATCCAAACTCATGTCGCCCTTCTATTCATAGTGGAACTCTAAACTACCCTCTCCTCCCTCCGTCTATCCTGAAACCTCACCAAAATTCTTCATTTACCTTACTTGAGACTCACTCTATTTTTTTGTCCGTACTTTCTTCTTGGGTTAGCACCTTCCTTTCACCTACAATATGATTCATCTCGGGTGACTTCAAAGAGTTTAACAGTACACTCACGAAGACCAAAATCCAGGCAAGATCAAGGTCAAGGTAGCTCAGAAGATTGCCAATCCATTCTTGAGAGCTTGCTGCCAAAAAAAAGTCCAAAGTGTTTCGAAACCCGTCCCAGTCAGCCGCGGAGTTTTGAAAACTTTAGAGGGGGTCCTGTAGACTGTCTAAAAATCACTGAAGACAATAGAGTCCATGCTTCAGACGTGAGCTAATTAAAGCCACTCGTGCAATGCCAAAACGCAGGGCTCAAAGCCTGCGTCCTAGCATACCTCCAATGTCAAGACGTAGAGCTCAAGCCCACATCACAAGTCAAGAGAGCTAAAATTGATCTCTTGCGTTCCCAATATGAATGTTTTAAAATGCAAGAAAATGAATCTATTGATGATATGATTACTAAGTTTACTAAAATCACAAATGTTCTTTCTTCTCTAGGTGATGAAATCAACAACGACCAAAAGGTGCGTAAGGTGATTCGTGCTCTCCCTTCATCATGGGAAATCAAAGCTACCACCTTAAAGGAATTGAACGACAAAGACGAGATGGAGCTCATAAGTCTTATTGGTAATCTTAAGACTCATGAGATGGAGAAAAAGGCTAGAGAAGAAGCGGCGCCTCAAAAGAAAAAGTATATTGCTTTCAAGTCTACCTCCACCATCTACGATGATGAAGAAGATGAAGAAGATGATGAAGAGTTATCTCTTCTTGTGAAAAATGTAAAAAGAATGTACCACAAGAATAAGCTCAACCATAGAAGGCGATGGGAAGGGAAGGAGGAGAAGAAGATCACATGCTACAACTGTCGAAAACCTGGACACATCATGGCCGATTGTCCATATTTCAGGAACAAGATATCTTCCTCCATGAAGCAAAAGAAGCCGTTTGTAAAGAAGGCGTTCAAAGCCACTTGGGATTCGGAAAGTGAATCCGAAGATGAAGTTGACACGGCAAGCATGTGTTTCATGACAAACACACCTAAGGTAACTCCCGAACCATCTTATGATCATATTGAGATAAGCAAAGAAGTGTTATTACAAGCTTTCATTGAACTTTCAGAAAGTTTTAATTCTAAGAAGGAAGATTGTTTAAGATTGAAAAAGGAAAATGAAATGCTTAAAAATCAAATTGCTATTTCTTCAAAAGAAAAGGATGAATTATCTTCCACTATTATTTCAACACAAATAGATTTTGATGCTTATAAAGTTGCATGCAAAGATAAATACCCTAAAATTGATGAAAATGAGTTTTCTATGTTAAAAACTAGAATAAATGATTTGAAAAATATTTTAAAAGAATGTGCATTTAATAATACTAAATTAGAAGAAATGTTTTCAAAAAAACACATGCACACTTCAAATGATAAACCATCTCATGCTAAAACCCCACATGTTCATCATGCCAACACATTACATGTCAATCATGCTAAAACACCCCATGCTCACAAATCACATGTTCATAAATCACATGCTCATTATGCTTTTAAATATGAAAGAATTTATAAATGTACTTATTGTGGTCGGAATGGTCATTTAGCCAAATTTTGTTATGTATAAATAGTATAAATAATCATGTTTGGGTTCGAAACACTAACGTATTAGGACCCAAGAAAATATGGGTATCAAAATTTACTCCTAGTTTATTTGATGTAGGTGTAGGCTCTCACATGACGTGAGAGTTGTTGGTGCCTTGAGGTGAATGCGTTCCGAGCTAAACGGTGACACTTTTGGATGCATCACTTTCAAGGAGAGTTTGGTGGAAGGACCACCATAGTTTGGAGATATAGAGATGTGCCCTCTTAGTTTTGATAACAATCTCTAACTCCTCATTTAGTTTATATGCTTTCATATTAGTAATTTTTAGCTTGTCATATTTTAATGATTATTATGTTAAATGCCATGATAATTAGACTTGTGACATACACATATAGTGATTGAGATACACTCATGTTCATATGGATCCATATTTTGTGTTCTCACTTTACTTTAACTATTGTATATATCCTTACTCTAAGACTTGTACATTTAGCCTAATGATCATATTGATTTATAGTTTATTTTATGATTCATGTTTTGATTATATGTTTAAATGTAACCTTCATTAAAACTTGTGTAAATACTTGTACAACTAATGAGCCATAATTGATTCTTATATGTTTGTGCTTAAATGCTCATTTTTACCCATTAGATGTACTAGTATAGCCTAGTTTTGAAGATTCTCTCATTTACACTTGTATTTTCTATTTTTGCACATGGTTTCATGATAATGTGTTAGCTTCATGTATATGTTACTTTTGTCTAAACTAATAGATATACATGTACATCCTTAAGCCACTTGCCTTCATGCAATATACTGTTGTGGACTCGTTTATGCTTGGATAAGTATGTATACTCTAGTTTATACAAGACCTTGAGGTTTGTTTTGTTTTGATGAAAATTAAACTTTTATATTTTTCATGTTTGTAAAGGAATTTGATTTGAGCTTAAATGCTTTATTTCCATGATTTTGTTGATTACATGATTCTTACACTCTATATTTGGTGTTTACTCATGACTTTATTTTCATGAGCATATATGTGCTTTATAGACTTTTGAGTGTCAATTATTATGTGATTTTCATGTTTTCATGGGATGTATGATTTGGTTTCATATTTTGAAGGATTTCTTACTAGTTTTTAAAAATATCTTTAAAATTAGTTTCTATTCTTCAATTGGTAGAGTTTTCAAACTATGCCTATTTACTTTCAAATCATGATTTTTGAAAACTCCTACCTTCTAAGGGCGGTTGGATGGGCGACCATGCCTTATATACCCTTCTTAAATATCTTTTAAACTTGTACATGATAAGGGTGGTAGGTTTGAGTTTTACACTTGATCCTCATTATATTTCTATTAGTATCAAAATTGATATTTCATATATCTGTATACTCATATGTATTTTCTATATATGCCTCATATTTTAATTGGTATATCCATACTTACATATATATGATTTGATTGTGCTTGTTTCACATGTCTTTACAATTTTTTTTAAAAAAGTACAAATTATGTTTGCTAAGCTTGATTTAGTTCATCATGTCAATTATTTTTAATTAGTATCTATTACAAGTTTATGCATTGTTTCTTTTAGTATTTCATAAAGGGGGAGAAAATTCTTGTTTTTAAATTGGTGTTATGCAAAATTGGTATTGGTTGTATTTTCAATTTGTATCAGTTTTTATTTCAAATTGGTATCTTACTCCCACCATTTATGATGTAAAATACTTTGATTTGATATATGCTAACATTTCCAATATTAGTATCAATGATCTTAAATTGGTATTATTCTCTATTTGGTATCCTTATTGCAAAAAGATTTTAGTGTTTATCTAAAAATTTGGTTTTTACCTTTAATTGGTATCAATATTTTTCAATTGGTATCAATATGTTTATCAAAAATTTTAAATTGGTATAAAAAAAAACTTAAGTTTTGGTCTTTAAGATTTGATGATACGACAATTGATTGTTTTTCCTTAGCCCCTTTGTTGATGAATTGACAAAAAAGGAAAGAGATACTTGAGTTAATGTATGCATATATGCATGTTTATATCTTGTTTATGCATATATTGTTTATTGGTAGTTTTCTAACCCTTTTTAATGTATGACAAAAAGGGGGAGAAGTATTGGTGATTTCATGTATATGTTTTCATGTTTTGTACATGTTTATCTCAGATATGTAGGTTTCATGTTTTGTACATATTCATATATGTATATGTTTTCATGTTTTATACTTGATAAAATAGAGCATCATTTGAGGGGGAACTTTTACCTTCCTCCTATATTTTGTTTTATAGCTTATATGTTTTGTCATCATCAAAAAGGGGGAGATTGTTGGCCCAAAGATTACAATCCCCGGGTTATATTTTTGATGATAACAAACCATATAAAAACTATTTGGTACTAATAGAAATTCAAGAATGAATTTCAGGTTAATACAGGTATTGATGGCTCAAGAGTTCTCAAGCATGGGATATTATGGTCTAGCTCAAACGTTGCTCAACATCAACTATCAGAGACTCCTACTTGTAGATTCATATACTTTGTTTTGTTAAAGAATAGTATATAAGTTTGAAGCTCAAATACACACACACAAATTCAGTATGTTTGGTTTTTGGTTTAACCGGTTTGGATTTCAAGTACATATATCGGGTTTTAGATTTGAACCAGTTTTAGTTCTGCTGATCTTCTTAACACTCTTTTATATTTGTTATCATAACTTTTTATTCTTATATTCAAATAACATGATTTAACTTGAATTTCAAAGATAACTTTCAGATTAAATTTCTTATTCAATAATCTTTTTCAGATTCAAATTTTAAAGATGTCAAATATTTGGTTGAACTCTGTTCTTGTTTTGAAAACAGCTTACAGTTTCTGATTTGACAACTGTCAGTGTTTTATTGATAACTTTTTAATACAAAATGATATTGAGTTGATTTCAGTTGCATTAAAAATAAGACTTAAAGATTTACAAATTATTCCTATATACCTAATTCTGAATTCGGACGTTTGCAGCCTAAAAAATGTGTTCAAAGTTGACCAATCTGCCAGATTGGCAGTAATGGCTAATTTTCTGGAGGCTGATTTTTAACATGTTTTTAAAACGTGTTTAAGTTTAAAAAAATGTGGTTAGCTGTATTAGAGGGTCAATTTCTTTCTCTTTTATTCAGGTAAAAGTTTTCTATGTTTACTCTTCCTAAATCCTATATAAATGGGTCATTAGGGTAGAGGTTTTTAGAACAACAAATTCAAAAATCGAAAGTTTTGAGTTTTCTTGAGAAATAGCTTTTGTTTAAGTTGTGGGTTATTATTTTCAAAAGTTTTCTGAAAGTTTTTTATTCTTAAAATCTCTCTTCTGTTTTTATATCACTTACAAAACCTTGAGCTTAAATCCTATATATTATTCTCTAGGGTTTTGTAAAGAAAAGTTTTTCAAAAGAGAGTTTGTGGTCTTTTGATCACCCAGTGATTATTGTATTTGTGACTCCATTACCTCTGGACTAGAGGAGTGTGATTGAGGAGTTGGGTACTCCCTAATGGTTGTAATCCTTTGTAGAAATTCTAATAGATCGGAAATCCTTCTGGGTGAAGGCGGGGACGTAGAGCTGGGTGCTCGAACCTCGAAACAAATCTCTATGTTTGCGATTGGTTTACTTGTGTTGTTTACTTTCTATTCATTCATTCTTATATTGTCGATCTATACTTTCACAATAAGATTGCATTGCGCACCTCAAACTCTTATTTAGAGGAATCACGAGGAAGGAGTTCAGAGCCCTTCACTGGGTATTCGGCTTCTAATCTTACTTTGAGTGATCGTTGCATCATCTTATTTTTAAATTTGTGCATTGATTAGCATATTCACCTATTCACCCCCTCTAGGTGATTTCAGAAAGGAGAATTGATCTGTGATTACATTGAATGATTCAGGAACCTATCTCTGATGTGTCCAGCAGGGATGCCATCACCTATGCTATTGCAGACATGTAGGCATAACTTTCTGGGCTAGGTAGAGATTCACATGGGAGCTGTTAAGGCTCACACTTGAAAAGAGTTGGTTGAGCAAGCTGAAATAGCTGAGAAGTCGGCTAAAATGTTCGAGCCGTCCATACCTAAAGGGAAATGGGATGTGAACAATAAAGGACACAGCGAAATGGCACAGTCTTCCTAAGAAAAAGGGAAAGAAACCATGTCGGGGGAAGTTCCTCTGAAAACCAAGAAGAATGGTGCTAGTAATCAGGAGTTCAAGTTTCCTCCGAAATATTACTCCTTCAAAGATGAGCAAGTGGTTACAATATTCTATTTGCTCCAAAAAGGCAATAAGTTAAAACTGCCAGAGGTTCGATGCCCTATTGAAGTGGGACACACTAACGATCCTAACTACTACCTCTTTTATAGGATGGTTCACCATCCTACCCATAAATGCTTTATCCTCAAGGACAAGATTCAGGCTTTGGTCGATGCCAGAGTTTTGACTTTAAAATTATAACAAAAGAAAGTCACCGCAAATATGGTGACTCTTAAGTTTGACACTTTGCCGAAGGTTACTGTCTCCAACGGACATCCTCCAGTCTCTAAGGCACGACTAGAAGTAAGTAATCCTTCAGCAAAGCAACAAGAGGATAAGGGTCTCTTTCCACTGACGCTGAAGACTAGAGAAATCATGTAGGTGCACTCAGATCTTGCCAAAGATAAACAATGGAATTCAAAGAAACCCAAGCCAAAGGAGAAATCTTGCAATGTTGTCTCTATTTCGCCAGATGATGACAAAGTAATAATACCTTCTCTCAGTGATTCTGAAAATGAGAAGCATGCTTTCACAGCACAGGATGCTACACCCCAACCCACAGGTACTCGGTCTGAAAAATCATACCTAAGACAGTACGAGAAAACTACTGACGAGACACAACAGCCAATGACGTCAGCAGAAATAACTGTTCTGGCTTCAGTCCCAATGCCAGGAAAAGAAAAGCAGAAAGAAGTCTGCTTTGACCTAGTGTTGAAGAAAACTTCGGGTCCGGGACTTGATGCCCCTTTCCGCTTTGATATACTGGCACAACTAGCCAATATTTCAGCTCGGATCACTATACACGAGCTGCTTCGCCTCTCGAAAGAGACAAGAGAGGCACTCAGGGACGCGCTGGCTAATTCAATATCATTTCTGACACATATCCGGAGACCTCTGAAGATGACAGTCAACCCTTGTGTCCTGAATGTCATCATGTACAACTGAGAATACCTGCCATCACCTTCACTGCTGAGGACATGCTCCTCAAAGACAATAAACACGATCGATCCTTGTATTATACTGGATACATCGGCTCGACGTACATTGAGAGGGTACAGCTTGATCCAGGTATGCACTCAGCATCATCTCAAAAAGGCTCCTTTACTTTCTTGAGATATCGCTTAACAGGCTATCAGCAACGACCGCTACGACATATGGCTTCAATGCAGGAAGTAGTCACCCATTAGGAAAGATTCGGCTTCGTTGTCAAATTGGAGACCTAAAATCGGAGGTGACATGTTATGTCATCGACACTGACACATCATATAATCTATTACTCAGGCGGCTTTGGATTCATACTAATTGGATTGTTCCTTCTACTCTGCACCAGTACTTCAAATATGTGGTAGATAATACAATAGTACGAATGGTGTTTGTTGAAAAATAGTCGTTCAAGGATGTTAAAAACTACTTTACTGATGCTCTCCTCTACCAAGAAAGTTGGTAAGGTAGCAAAAGAATCACTGCTTGAAAGCGACGATAGCGGCAATGAAGCGGATTTAGAGACACACGCCAGCTATTTTTGCTTTCAAACCAATTGTAGCATATTTAAATGATCCTGAATGTAATAATCCCATTGAGGATGATGACAAATGGGTGATCAATGAGAATGTTACTTTTGATTATCCTTTGAGTGTTGATGTATTTAAATCTGTAGATGATAGCTCCCTACTCATGCCCTTGTCCATGTTAAGCATGACAAGGATGCCTGTAGAGAATGGTGAAGGAGCCGTCTTTGTGATCCCTCCATCCAAAACGAGTCAATCGCCTATAGTATTCGGTAGGATCCATCCCCGAATGTCTGCAGTTACAAACTCAGACTCAGAGCCTCCGCAATTTTTCCATTATGCACGATCAACGCTCCATATGATTAGAAAAATGGGATACAACCTACACCGTGTGAATGGCTTGAACTTTTAAAAGGGACGACGTGGTCTTCTACGGACTTTTGTGCCGAAAGGGAAGCTAGCAAATTATTATGATAAAACACGCAGGGGGTTAGGATATGTTACCCCTCCCGCTCCCTTCTAGTTCGAAGAAGACAAATCTCTCCCGTCACATTCCTCCATTTCATCTGAGTGAGAATCAGACGTTAGCGTGGGGGTGCTCTTCAAAATCTCTCTATTAATATGACTTCAGTCAACCAATTGGAGCATGAGGAGGCAATTGAAACTGAGCCATGGACCCGGCAACCCGATCTTCATTGGGAAAAGCAGTTTGAACAACGTGAACCGCCCACGGAGGATAGATCTTGCTAGTCAAAATCACCCTAAACCAATCTCTATAAGTGAAAATCTATCACTAACGGAAAGAGAAGAATTGATAGCTCTTATACGAGAGTATATCGATGTCTTTGCATGAAATTATGAAGACATGCCCGGTCTCAATCCACAAATAGCCATGTATCGTTTAAACATTAAGCCCGATGTCAAGCTGGTGAAACAACAGCAATGGCGGTTTCGCCCTGACATTATGGAAGCTATTAAAGCTGAAGTTTATAAGCTTATCGAATGTGGTTTCATACGCGAAGAGCAGCACTCGAATTGGGTTGATAATATTATCCCCGTTCTTAAAAAGAATGAAAAAATCCAGATATGTATTGACTACCGTGATCTTAATACAACTTGCCTAAAAGACAAATTTTCACTGCCCATCACTGACGTCATGATTGACAACACCTGTAGCTTTGAGAGAATGTCTTTTATGGATGACTTTTCAGGGTATAATCAAATCAAGATGTGCCTAGAAGACGAAAAGCATACTTCATCCTGGACACCGTTGGGGGTATACTGTTATATTGTGATGCCCTTCAGATTAAAGAACGTTGGAGTAACTTACCAACGTGCAATGAGTACAATTTTCCGTAGCCACCTCCGAAAAATGGTAGAGTGCTATATCGATGACATTGCTGTCAAAATCGCGATAAAAATGATCATCTTCGTGACTTAAAAACAATGTTCGATATAATGCGAGCTTACCAGTTGAAAATGAGCCCAACAAAGTCCTTTTGGGCGTATCAAGTGGCAAGTTCCTGAGATTTATTGTCACGTCAAAAGGAATCCATCTTGACCCGGACAAGGTCAAAGCTATTCAGAGCATGAAACCACCTAAAAATCTCAAGGAACTCAGGGGTTTGCAAGTTAAATTATCGTACATCCGAAGATTCAATGCAAATTTCTCAGGCCATTGTCAATCATTCACCCGGCATATGAAAAAGGGTGTCTCTTTTGTATGGGATAAAACATGCCAGGAGGCTTTTGAAGATATTAAAAAATATCTCACTAAACCTCCTCAGTCCTGGTGGCTCCCACCTCAGGAAAATCATTCTTATTTTATGTAAAAGTTATGGACCATTCCCTAGGTGCTCTCCTTATCCAAAAGAATGATGAAGGCCATGAACAAGCCATTTACTGTCAGAGCAGGATCCTAATAGGAGGTGAGTCCCGGTATAACCCTGTTGAAAAGGAATGTTTAGCCCTTGTCTTTGCCATTCAAAAGACGCGACATTACTTGGTCGGCCATACCATACATGTTATTTTCAGAGTTAATCCCTTGCATATTCTCATGACAAAACCAGGATCGCTGAATTCAAGGTTAGCTAAATGGGTCATCCTCCTGTCTCAGTACGACATGTTTTTTGTCCCTCAAAAAGCGTTCAAAAGTCAAGCCCTTGCAGACTTTCTAGCCACTCATCCAATTTCGGAGAGCTCAAACCTTCATGAAGATATTCCAGATGAGATTTTTAAATCCAATATGATTCGGAGGATGAAGTATGGCAGATATTTTTTGATGGAGCATTAAGAACAGGCTCCAAAGGCAAGATAATCGCTGGTGTGGGGGTGGTATTTATCTCGCCATAAAATCATATCCTTCCTCGAGCATTATCATTGACGACACCTTATTCTAACAATATTGCGGAATATAATGCTCTACTCATCGGCCTTCAGCTCGCTCATGAAATGAGGGTACGCTATCTCGAGGCTTATGGTAATTCAAAGCTGATTGTCAATCAGGTCAAAGGAGAATACAAAGCTCAACATGAGGACTTGGTATCTTATCACCATGCAGTCATCAAAATAGCTAATTCATTTGATGGTTTTTACATCAATCATGTGCCTCGATTTCAAAATATTAAGGCAGATGCTTTGGCTGTACTAGCGACTACGTTGGCCTTACCTATTGACACAACTTATCATCTTACAGGCGCCACTTGACGCCTTGTCTGCCCTAAGCATATGTTGGAAACTAATGAAGTCCATGTAACCTCAATAGGTTTCAAACCTAGAGATTGGCGGTTTTTCCTCATTGACTATGCTCTGCATAACATATTACCGGACGACCCTAAGGAAGCAACATCTATCCGATGAAGGTATCTTCGCTTCTACTATGATCCGATGGTAAAGACACTTTACTGTTGGCCCAGAGGCCTTCCACTCTAGTTTTGATGATGATTAACTCATGTAGTTATATTTACTAATAATCTTGTGATGTTTAGTTTCAGATACTTAACCAAGATATTAGTAGGTGATTAGCTTCAACAAAGGTGTTTTGGAGCTTCTCACATGGTGATTCAAGAGCCCGAGCGACAAAGTTCATACCTAGCACTCGTTAGAGTCAAGCTCAGTGGATCACGGTTTGGATCGAGTCGACTTGAAGACAGAGTTCATCAAGAAGATTTCGGTACTTAGTTTAGTTTTTGTCTTAGATCCATTTGTAGTTTAGTTTTTGTTTTAGATCCATTTGTAAAGACTAGATAGTGTGATATGCTCAAGTTCATAACACACACACTTGTTTAAGTTTCATGTTTATTGGTTTTCGGTTTTTGGTTTAACCGATCTTGGTTTTCATGAATAGATAGTATCAACAAGTTTACATGGTTTAATGTATATTAGATTTGTTCTATATACATTTATGCTTCATATTTTAAACAAACTTAGTTTGATAGTCTATTTCATGAGTTTTTGTGTTTTGGTATTTTAACAAAACATAATTTTGGATTTAATATCAAAAACAATGATATATATATCTTTCATGTATATTGGACTTATATCCATATGCAACATGCTTCAATGTTGTTTCATATAATGTTTTTGTATTTTGATGAGTTTTGGAAAATCGGATTTCCATTTGGAAAATCTAAGTTTTGGAAAATACGGATTTTGGTTTTCGGCAAAATTTTTTCATAACACAAAAATGGTTCAAAAATTTTGGAATATGTGTTAAATTTTTTTACACATGTTAATATATCAAAGTATTTTACTGAAATTATTTTTGTGAATTTTTAGAGATTTTATGGGAATTTATTGGAATTAAAATACCCAAGTTTTCAGTCCCTTAATGCTGCCTGCCAGGCTCTGGCGGTCGACCGGACCCAGAGTCGGTCGACCGGACCGGTCGACCGACGTGCAAAAGGTTGTGCATGCTGACCAGCCACTTGGGCCGGTCGACTGGGCGGTCGACCGACTGCAAGTGCCCCACTCTCGGGTGGGGGCGGTCGATCGGACGGTCGACCGTGAGCAAGGCACGGTCGACCGAGCGGTCGACCGGCCAGAGAGCAATCTGCTCTCTGGATTGGCACGGTCGACCGGGCGATCGACTGGCAGGCTCAACGGTCAAAAATTTGACTGTTGGCCGGTCGACCGGAAGGCCAATTCTGGCCTAGTCAGCAGCCAATGGGCAGATTTTTCCATGGGTTATGAATACCCCATTTGAGAGAGGATTTGGTTAAGAATTTTTGAGCCAAAAATTTTCTACTCTCTAATGTTTTTAAAAGCAAGTTTTCAAAAGAGTTTGTTAGTTTTTAAAGATCATCTTTATTTGTTTTCAAGAGTTGGAAAAATCAAAGAAAAATATATATTTGGGATACTTGCCTTGATCTTCATTTCTATCAAATCCTAAGTTGTTTTCCCAAGTATTTTTCCTTGTGATTTGTTTTCCAACATCTTGATTTTCCATACTTGAGCTATATCATTCTATCCTTTCTATAGGATCTTTGTTTTTGTGGAAAATAATTGTTTGTGGTTGAGATAGACCACCAAGTTGTAAACTTCCATCCTTGTGTCCCTCTAGTGAGAGGTGATTGTTTTGGTATTCCTCTATTGTGAGGTGATTGTTGAAGTGGTGTTTGGCTCCCTCTAGTGAGAGGTGAAGTTGTGGTTGGCTCCCTCTAGTGAGAGGTGGAGATTGCTGTGTTTAGCTCCCTCTAGTGAGAGGTGGAGTTTGTGTTGGAATCCCTCAAGTGTGAGGTGATTGTGTTGTATTGGCTAAGCGCCTCCCCCTCTTGTGTGAGGTGGTGTTTGTGTGGCTTTGTGCCTAGCCTCTATAAGAGGTTGTATTCGGTTGAGAGAGGAGTTGTGTACTTTCGGTGATTGTATTGCCCCAAATCCCAATGGAGGTTCCCTGTGTGGGAAGTCCTGTGTGGACAAGATAGTGGAAATCCTTCTGTGTGAAGGCGGGAACGTAGAGCAGTGGGTCGAACCTCGAAATAAATTACTTGTGTTTGCGTTTGACCATTATCTCTCTAACTCTCTCTCTTTTATATTGTGCCTTGCATCATTTCATATTGCTCATTCATATTATATGCTTGGCTTGTTTATGTGTGCCTCACTTGTGCTTAACCACGAGAGCTTCATATAGCGCCTCAACTCTTATTCAGAGGAATCAAGAGGAGTTAGCCCATAGCCCTTCACCGGGAATTCGGCTACACTCGTTGGTTGCATTAAGTGTAGTTGCAATTAAGTTTTAATATCCGCATTTAGTTCATAAGATTAGCGGTACACCTATTCACCCCCCTCTAGGTGTACTTTCAATTGGTATCAGAGCCTACGCTCCTGATATTTGGTTTAACCACCTAGGAGTATGATCTTGGTTAGCTAATCTATCATTTGCATTTTGCACATATATTGTTTACACACACTCATGAATTGCTTGTCTCCTCCCATGTATGATGTTTCCAACATTGACATGTGAAAATTTAGGATGTCCATGTACCTAAAAACCCTAGGCTTGCATGTTTTCCTTACCGCTACCAAGAAATCCTATCTTGATAATAGCAAGCATATAGAGGCCAATACACAAGCCCTTGAGGCAATTAGAAGCACGCTAAACAAAGAATATCTTATGATTGTTTCTAACTGTGATTCCGCCTTTGCAGTGTGGAACACGTTGACCTCCTCCGAGCTTCAAACGCCCAACATAATGGAGAAGGAATCTAGTGAGAATGAATCCGAACAATGATGCTACATGGTCCAAGGGAATGACTCCCTTGAGGTACTTTCGGACACTCAACTAGATAGTGCTAACTCTTCATTTGATGATCTTGATAGTATGGATGCCAATGCATTAAATGAAGAGTTATCTATTGTTTGTGAGAACCTCCTTAAAAAATATAAAGCTTTGAAAAAGAAAACTTGTAAGTTAACAAAAGAAAATAAGGATTTATTTTCAAAACTTGAATTGGCTTTACAAGAGAAGGTTGAGATTTCAAATGAGTGTGACTCTTTGAAAACCCAACTTGAACTTGTTTTAAATGAAAACAAGATTTTTAAAAACAAAAATAATTGCAATGAAGTTTTGAAGAAAAATGAGTCTTTAACTTCAAAAGTTGATTTTGTTTTAAAAGCGAATAATTCTTTGAAAAACAAAATAAATTTGATTTCACAAGAATTAAAAGATTTTTTAAAGAAAAATATTTCTTTGCAAAATGATATAAATACACATGTTTGCCATGCTAGTGTAGTTTCACCTAGCTTACCTATTGCATACTCCACTTTATCTTCAAGTATTAAAAATGATATAAATATTTTGAAGAAAAGTGTTGATTGTTTGGGCTCCATTTTGAGCCAATGTGCCAAGAACCATACACGTTTGGATTCTATGTTTCGAAAGAAGCAAGTTTCATCTTTGCATGCACACCATCCACGGCATACTCCTGCTTCGCACGTTCATGCACACAACACGATGTATGCTCATGTGTACACTTGTACACATTGTGGACGTAAGGGTCACCTTGCGAAGTTTTGTTATGATCGTATACATGATGAAAATTTAGCAACTAAGTTTGTTTGGGTTAGGAAAGGAACTAAACCCCATGGACTCAAAAGAGTGTGGGTACCAAAGACCACCCCTATTGTATTTGATGAAGGTGTGGGCTCTCGCATGACGTGAGAGTTATGGTGCCTTGAGGTGGATGCGTTCCGAGCTTAAAGAGAACTATTTGGATGCATCACTTTTAAGGGGAGTTTGGTGGGAGGACCACCGTGTTTTGGAGACTTGGAGAGTTGCCCTCTCAGTTTTGGTAACGATCTCTTACTCCTCATTTATTGTTTACATACTTTCATATTATTCATTTTTAGCATGTTTTGATGTTTATTGATTTTTATGTTAAATGCCATGAGATTTAGATTAGTGATATACATGTTTAGTTATTTGAGACACCCATGTTTAATATGGATTTATATCTTTATGTTCTCACATTTGTTTTAACTAATGTGTATGTCCTAGATCTATGCATGTGCATTTGACATAGTAATCATATGAGTTTTTGTTTTGATGCTTCGTGATTTGAATATATGTTTAGATGTTTGTTTTCATTAAGACTTGGATATATACTTGTACAATTAGTGAGCCACAAATAGATTATTACATGTTTGTGCTTGAACGCTCATTTGTACTTATTAGATGTACTAGTATAGCCTAGTTTTGATGATTCAAATATTTTGACTTGTATTCCTATTTTATCCATGTTTTGTTTATGTTTGTGTTTTAATTTCATGTATATGTCTATTTTGTCCAAACTATTGGTTAAACATATACATCCTTTGAGCCACTTGCCTTCATGCATATACTTTTGTGGACTCGTTATGTTTTGGATATGCATGTATACTTTAGTTTGTACAAGACATAAATATGCCTTGAAGATTAAATCATTTTAATGATTTTCATGTTTTAAGGAATTTTATATTAAGCTTAATTGACTATTTGCATGATTATATGTTTCACATAACACTTGTACATTCACTTTAGTTGATGTTTTCTCATGATTTTATTTTCATGAGTACAATTTATGCTTTATTAATTTCGAAGGTTTAGTGATCATGTGACTTACATGTTTTTCATGAAATATATTTTTTGTTTTATTCCTTACTTGAAGGATTTTCGTACTAGTTTTTCAAATTTTTCATAAAACTAGTTCGTATTCTTCATTATGGTAGAGCTTTTCAAACATACTCTATTTTCAAACCTACTTTTGAAAACCCTTTCCATATACGGGCGGTTGGCTGGGCGGCCCTGCCTTGTATGTTCATATTGAAAATCCTTTTAAACATGTGCATGATATGGGTGGAAAGGTAATATGAGATATACACTTGATCTTATTATGTTTTCATTTGGTATCATTGGATCTTTTCAATTGGTATCACTATTGATATTCTTTTTGTATACTCATATATGTTTTTATATATGTATGCTTTCAATTTCAAATAGTATCAATTTCGATTGGTATTTAATTTTACATACATATATATGCTTTATTTGTGCTTACTATATCTCTATATCTTTGAGCAAAATTTTGGCTATGCTAAGCTTGATTTCTTTAATGACTATTTTATTTCAATTGACTATGTTTCAATTGGTATCATATACTAGCTTATGCATCATTTTATTTGGTATTTCATAAAGGGGGAGAAAATTCATATTTCTACTTTCAATTGGTATTTCACCTTTCAATTATTTGGTATTCTACTCTCACACTTTATGGTAAAAATGATTGAAAAAGGATATTGATTATTTTTTTGTATCATATACATTTAATGAAAAATTACTTTCAATTGGTACTAATCTTTTCAAATTGATATCAAGATTACCTATAAGTTTTACTTTCAATTGGTATGTTTGATTGATATCAAAATGTTTGGTTGAATTGCTAAAAATGATTTATTTACTTACAATTGGTATTTAATTGGTATTTATTTACAATTGGTATCAATTAGTATTTAAATCTATATTTGTTTTATATACCACATTGTGTACTTTCAATTATGTACTTTCAATTGGTATATTTCATTGATATCATGATGCACTCAATTGATATATATTTTTTCTTTCAATTGGTATCAAGAAAGTTTTATTTTGATTTCACCCCTCATTGATTTTTTGTTTAAGACAAAAAGGGGAGAATACTGTTTTCTTTGACCCTTCTGTTGATGATTGACAAAAAGAGGGAGAAAGATTTTGAGTTTATAGATTTTGAGTTTATATATGCATACGTTTTTGTTTTTGCATATATTGAGTTTATGAGAAAATGATTTTTAGAGCTTAAACAAAAAGAAGGTTTTTTTTGAAACATATGTTTGATTCAAAACATATTTTTGTTGAAGTGGTGTTTGGCTCCCTCTAGTGAGAGGTGAAGTTGTGGTTGGCTCCCTCTAGTGAGAGGTGGAGATTGCTGTGTTTAGCTCCCTCTAGTGAGAGGTGGAGTTTGTGTTGGAATCCCTCAAGTGTGAGGTGATTGTGTTTTATTGGCTAAGCGCCTACCCTTCTTGTGTGAGGTGGTGTTTGTGTGGCTTTGTGCCTAGCCTCTGTGAGAGGTTGTATTCGGTTGAGAGAGGAGTTGTGTACTCCCGATGATTGTATTGCCCCAATCCTTAGTGGAGGTTCCCTGTGTGGGAAGTCCTTGTGGACGAGATAGTGGAAATCCTTCTGTGTGAAGGCGGGGACGTAGAGCAGTGGCTCGAACCTCGAAACAAATTACTTGTGTTTGCGTTTGATCCATTGTCTCTCTAACTCTCTTTTTTATATTGTGCCTTGCATCATTTCATATTGCTCATTCATATTATATGCTTGGCTTGTTTGTGTGTGCCTCACTTGTGCTTAACCACAAGAGCTTCATATAGCGCCTCAACTCTTATTCAGAGGAATCAAGAGGAGTTAGTCCAGAACCCTTCACCGAGAATTCGGCTACACTCGTTGGTTGCATTAAGTGTAGTTGCAATTAAGTTTTAATTTTCGCATTTAGTTCATAAGATTAGCGGTACACCTATTCACCCCCCTCTAGGTGTACTTTCATTTACTGTCGTTCATATGACGGTATTTTGCTCTATTGCTTCTCTAACTCTGAAGCACAAGAGGTACTTAAAGAGGCACACGATGGCATATGCGGAGCTCATCAACCAAGTCTGAAACTCAAAGATCGATAGCACAGACTCGGTTATTATTGGCCAATCATGATAGCTGATGCAATCAAATTTGCATAAAGGTGTAAAGCCTGTCCAATCCACGCAAACTTCATACATCAACCTTCAGAGCTACTTCACCCGACCGTTGCTTCATGGCCATTCGAGGCATGGAGAATCGATATCGTAGGACCTATCAGCCCTTCATCAACGAAAGGTCATCGGTTCATCTTAGCAATAACCGACTATTTCTCAAAATGGGCAGAAGCTATACCACTTATTGAAGTCAAAACTTCCAACGTGGTTAACTTTATTAAACACCATGTCATTTATCGATTTGGTGTCCCTAGGCGGATTATTCATGACAATGGTCCACAATTTGCAAGCCAAGTATTCTATTGATTTTGCAATAAGTACCAAATTCAGAGTGTGGCTTCAACTGCTTATAACCCTACTGCTAATGGTTTGGCGGAAGCATTCAATAAGACGATTATTAAGATACTCAAAAAATTTATTTTGTCAAGCAAACGAGATTGGAATGAGAAGCTCGGTGAATATATTTGGGCCAACCGAACCATGGTCCGAACCCCAACAGGCAACACACCTTTTTCTCTGGTATACGGGTGCGAGGTAGTCATACCTCTAGAGATCCAGGTGTCGTCGCTATGCGTCGCCTTAGCAACCAAGATGACTAAGGATAACAACGATCGCATATGCCTTCAAGAACTCGAAGCCTTAAATGAGAAATGACTACAAGCTCTACAACACATTGAGTTATACCAAGCTCGAATCTCAAAAGCGTTCAATAAGAAGGTTAAGGAAAGGGCATTCCAAAAAGGAGACTTGGTTCTAGCTATCAGACGACCTATAGTCATGAAACACAAAACTAAAGGCAAATTTCAACCTAAATGGGAAGGGTCGTTCATAATAGAAACAATCTACTCAAATGGGACCTATCACCTAGTAACTCTAGACGACAATATACTCATGATGCCGGTTAATGGTAAGTTCCTAAAAAGTAATATCTTTGATCTCTTACCTCTGATCATCGGGCCAAGTACATTTGATGTTTGTAGCAGATACATTTCCCCTCTACGACGGTGGATATGTTCCTACTCAACACGAGCATAATAGTCATCATCGATCGACGATAGTTGACTATGTTCAGACACGAGCATAATAGTCCTCATCGATCGATAATAGATGACTATGTTCCTGCTCAACACGAGCATAATAGTCCTCATCGATCGATGATAGATGACTATGTTCCTGCTCGACACGGGCATAATAGAGAAAAATATTGGCTTTTAAGTCTAATAGAAATTATCGATAACTCACCATGCTGAGGGGAATTGTAACGCCCCGATCCCGCAGGTACGGGGACGTTATGGCGACGTACATACGCGAGGTGAAGACACACTCACGAGTACGTTAAGCCTCAGTACAGGATATAACTTCCATATACACATGAGTTCCAACATGGAATAAGTACAAGAATACCTGCAGAAGAGGTTAGCGATCATAATAGATATAAAAACAGGAATAAATACGGTACAGAAATAAAACACAACGATACCTATGAATGATCTCGATGAAGAGTCTCCTAGATGAGCCAAGGCACTATCTGATGATATGGTAACTCCGATCTCCAATCTGGGCATGCAAACCCAGGGTCGTCAGAAAGCGACCTAATGAGTGGTAAAATGAAGGAGGCAGAAATATGTACTATAATAATACAAGCACGATAATAATGTAGAATACATGATGTTGTAATATTGATACAAAAAAAATAAGCATATAATAAGCATATAAGTAGCAGCAGAAGTATCTAAACATGAAAGATATAAGCATGTTATCTTTTAATACCATCAATACTTAGCCGGTTATCATCGGGTCATGTCTATAGTCGTCTAGTGGTGATGTGATAGAAGTCAACATGTAGGTGGGCATGTATAATATGAACCACAATACTGTGTTGGGCATATGAAATACTGATGTCTGCATGGTATACATAAGACAGAAAGCATAATATATGCAATGCAGATATATGCGTCGTATGCCATGCAATGCAGAACATGCATCGTATGCCATCATAGAAAGTATAACATATGTCAGGTAAAGTAATAAGTATACAGGTAACATGATATCGGATAAAGTAGCATAAATAATAACAAGATAGCATACAGGTACCAGGCATGTCATGTGATTTATACAATAGTAGCAATCAGCACCACCTGGTATTACAATCAATCTCTTCCAGTGTCCCATACCACTGGCAGTTCACACTGGAGCCCGCACTCCAGTCGAACCCATCCGGACATGGCCTACGGGTACCATTATCCAAACGAGAGAGTGATCAAATAACAAGTGTTCCCGACGTCACTATTGTGTATATTGTTTTATTATGTTAACTGGAAACCCATGGTCGAGGAGTTCTTATCGGGTAGGTGTATCCCGTGCATACCCGGGATCACGGCCTTAAACAATCCCCTGGCGGCTGAGACCAGGGCCCTCCGCTAAGAGGGGAGCATGAATCAAGTAACAAGAGCTCATGGAGCAATTGGTAGGAAGCACTACCGTCCCCTGCAGTGGGAAAATAATATGGATCCAGTACATCACCCGATAAGATCTAATCAACCGTCAAGTCTCCCCCATACCCAAGTTATTATTTTGATCTGATATGTCAAGTATATAATGTAACAAGAACAACTACTATACATGATACGTGTAACATGATAACTGAACCAGAGTTCTGTTGATAGCATAGAACAATATAACGAGAAACGGGAACAATATAACATGAACAATATAACGGGAAATATGAACAATAGATGTGGAAGTCCACATATAGCATATCAACAGTTCTCATGTCCAGTAACGGGTATATCCGTATCAGTAACAAGAAACAATCATATAACATGAATACGATAACATGGAACAATAATACATGTAATATGCACAGTGATCCATATGACAAGAATAATTAAATCATGTATGCACGTGTAACAGTGATATGCCGAGAATCCATGTAATGATGATAACGGTATATGATATGACGGTATGCCGTGAAGTGGTATACATGAATACGAACGTGAGACGTGTCATAGTATCTGTGCAATCTGTACAAGTAATACCAATGGGCAATGTCTAATATCATGTACAGCGAACTATCGTATCAGTGTAAGGATGAAAACAATAATATGACATGCGGTACTTATCCTTGTACTAGTGGAACATAAATGTGTGGCCAGAATCCATGTAATACCAGTGGTCCGTGTATCATGTACTATCATGTCATGTGACTTACCATAACGGTGTCTAGCATGCATGTCTAGTAACAGTGTAGTGTCATCGTATATCTGTTGCTCAGTATGCATGTCCCGTGACTGTGCTACAATACATGTCATAAGAATGTACATGAAGATGGTGATATAATGGCCTGAGTATCAGTGACGATGTAGGTATAATGACTGGGTCCGAGTGGTCTATGCCAGTATTTCTTATTACTACAATTGTCTCGCTATATTATATTACATCAGGAAATACTTAACAATCTTACAGGAATCACCTACTACAATGGGTGTCCAACAAGTACCAGTTAATAATTAATTATTACCGTCTTTTATCCAGAATCCAGATATATCAATCAATGTCACTAAACATGATAAAATAGAATTTATAAAAGAAAAACACTTACAAATTGGCCATAGAACTGTAGCTCTCTTTCCCACGATTGCAACGGATCCAGAATCACCCGAATCGGAGTCCGGATGCTCCCGTTATCGCCCGAATACTAAAAATAATACAAATGGGTTAATTATGTAAATAAAAATAAGAAATGCAAATACTGAATTGGACAAGGGGGTTTTCTGTAAATTTACCTTTATTGGGTTTCAGATGCGGGTTTGGCTCATAACGGGTCGGGTCCTGATCCACAACCCAAACCTGTTAACTTAAGTTAAATGGGTAGAGGGTTTCTGGGTTAACGGGTCGGGTTATTGGGTTGCAAATAAACCCAAATTGGGTTAATGGGTTTGGGATCACCCCAAACCCACAACAAGAAGAAGAAGCAGCAGCAGTTTGCTGCTACTCCTCCTACGCGGCCGGCCGGCCAGCCCGTCTGGCCGGCGGCGCCGGCCGGCCTGCCGGCGGCGGCTCAGAGGGTGAGAGAGAGAGAGTAAAGGGAGAGAGGAAAAGAGAAGAAGAAGAAACAGCAGGGGAAGAAGAGAAGAAAGAAAAAAAGAAGAAGAAGAAAAGAAGAAGAAGAAAAGGAGGAAGAAGAAGAGGGGGCGGCCCCCTCGCCGGCCAGCGCGGTGGCGCATGGCCACCACTGGCCGCGGCTTCCTCGGGCCCGCGCATGAGAGAGGGAGAGAGAGAGAAAATGAGAGAGAGAGGGAGAGGGATTAGGAGAGAGTTTTAGAGAGAGAGAGGGGAGAGGTTAGAGAGAGAGGGAGATTAGTAATTTAATTAGAGAGAGGGGATTTTAATGAAGGGGAAAGTTGGTGGAAGATGGCGGTGGCGGTCGCTTCCAGAGAAAGCCAGAGAAAGAAAGAAGGGAAGAGAAAAGAAAGGAAAAAGAAAAGGATTAAAAATAATAATATTTTATTATTTTTATATTGGCCCAAAATTCGACCAGCTCCGAACGGGGCCCAAAAATTACAGAAAATAAAGAATATTATCCTGAGACATAATATGAAGACGGCTTGTCGAAAGTCAATCCGGTTTGCAAATTAAAAATCCCGGAAGCTGTCGCCGATACGGGCGACACCGGTTTGACCGGATTTTCGATAAATTCGGAAAAATCCCCAAAAATACCTAAACGTATCTCATGAGATTCTAAGACATACGGTGAAAGCCGATTCTAAAAATTCTACTCCGTTTGTGAAATAAAAATCGGAAGGCCGGTAATCGGTATCGGTCGACACCGACTACGGAGATTTTTCAAAATAATCCAGAAAATGTCCAGAAAATCCTGAAAAATCTCAAATATTAGAAAATGATTTTTAAAACTGAAATCAACTCAATAGGACTACCACGGAGGTCAAATCAATTTTGTATGTCGTATCGCGTACTGATACTGTGATACGTACACCAGGGAGCAAGGGGTTACATTTCTCCCCACCTTATAAAAATTGCGTCCTCGCAATTTCCATTCAGGTGTGAGAACAATATTTCTAACCCCAAAGCCGAAATGTTACGGGTCCACGACACTTCCACTGCGCACTCTGATATCGATAAGGAACTCAGGATGGAGAAGTATGGTAGTGAACGAATACTAACGGCTTGGAAGCAAGAAGATACAAAGAGAACGAGGAAGAAATCAGATATTCTGGTTGACAACTGGAAGGAAGGAAGGAATACAAACGAGTCAAGGAATAATTTGTCAAGGTCATGGTATTCTTGTACTCGTTGCTGGAATCCCCAACTATCCTGATTGTACTGTTGGTAAGAACCCAAGGATTGACCCAGGTGGTTACCCACACCAGGTGTGAACCCAGGCTCTGATACCACTCTGTAACGTCCCCGTACCTGCGGGATCGGGGCGTTACAGGAATAACATGGCTAGCCCAACTTAAACGGTAGTTGGTAAAGGCATACCAAATCCGTTGATAGCTGGGGATTTGCTAATAATCCTAAGGGACCTGATCCCATTTGATTCCCCTCTAAAATCGCCTATCAATTCTTGTCCATGGAATGGTAGGACCTCATAAAATATTTTCCCCTGAGAAGTGAACCACAAGTCAAATCTATCTTTGGTAGTGAGACTCTGACATATTCCTTGGCGGATAAAATCAACATTCCCGGCGGATCTTGTTAATATCCCCAGCAGATCAAGCTCTACTGGTCATTCTCTTCAATAGAATGACAGATCCACTCAAATTGTTGTTATGTTCAAACATCTCTAACAGTAAATGAATCCTTGTCAAGTTAACATCACACCTATGACAGGTTGCTTTACAAATCCCCAAGCGGAGAAGCTGTCACGATCACTTCTAACAAAATCTCCTTCTAATTCCCCAGCAAGAGATTTGGTTGTTACATTAATGATTACTTCTGACAAAATCTCCTTTCCCTATCGAATCCCCACAGAGTTCTTTTTGTCACGTTAATGATTACCTTTGACATATAATCTCTTATGAGATTCATTTTCTAACTCCCCAGCGAGCTTCTGATAGACTCTCCTCGAAGTCTATTATTTTCCTTTTCAGTCCTCAGTGGACTTTCTTGGTTGTCATGTTAACAATATACCTCTGACAATTTCTTCCAAATAACATCCGAAAGAGATACCAATTTTCCCACGGAGTTTATAATCAAGTCCTATTTTTTCCAGTGGAATTATTTCTTTTACCGTCATGTCTAGTTCGTCACCTCTGAACGGTAGAAATCCTGAGCTTTGTGGTTTCTTAATCGGTTATGCTCATGTGACCTCTGAACCGACAGATAACCAAGTCTCATCTTTCAGTCCGGCAGGGACTACTACTTCGTCGTTATGTCCAGTTCGCCGCCTCTAACAGGCAGAGCTCTGAGTCTAACAACTTTCAATCGGTTATGTTCATATTACCTCTGAGCCGACAAATGCCTAGATTTCTCCTATTTATGGTACTCAAACTGTCAATTCCAGTTTAGCACCTCAAACAGATGAGTTCATGACTTTGTTCTCCTTTCCTCCTCAGGGCCGGGAGTTCTTACTGTCATGTTAACAGTAAACCTCTGAACAGCGGATTGCAAGCCTAGTATCTCTTAGTTGGTCATGTCCAGTTAACCACCTCTAAACCAATAGGTGCCCAAACCTAATCCACCTTTTGCAGTCCCTTGCGTGCTAGCTGCCAAGTTAATACGACTACCTCTGGTAGCGAATTTAGAATTTTAGTATCTTAGTCTATTATGTTCAGTTAATAACCTTTAAATAGATGGGTCTGTAAA
The DNA here is from genome assembly GCA_038442645.1 of Agave tequilana. Lineage (NCBI taxonomy): Eukaryota > Viridiplantae > Streptophyta > Magnoliopsida > Asparagales > Asparagaceae > Agave > Agave tequilana. Next base: position 56,522 of record JAVJIF010002034.1, on the reverse strand, counting down.
ACTGGATTCACCCTTATAAGCTTTGTTGTCATGTCCATTCAATCACCTCTGAACAACAAACACTCTAAGATTAGCAATTTCTCCATCGATCATGTCCAGTTTATCACCTCTGAATCGACAGATAGCTAAATCTCATTATTCTCAGTCCTATGGGGACTTTTCAGTCCTATCGTCATGTCCAATTCGTCACCTCTGAATGACAACAAAAATAATCCTAAATCTGGTAATCTTCAATCAGTTTCGTCCAGTTTATTACCCTTAAATTGACAAACTCTGGACTTCATCGCATTGTTGTGGAGCCTAGTTCACCACAACCACTTTATAACCCGAGGATCTTTAATCTGTTATGTTAATATTTACTTCTGAACAGGAAAATCGTCAAATTCGCTTTGTCTTTTTTCTTTTATCCCCAACAAGATTTGAATGAGTTGTCATTCAAACTTATTTGTGGTAGTTCACCAAATAACTAATTCTATCACTGAATAGATTAGTTAATATTCATGTGGTATAAGTTGGAAGACTATACTGTTATCTTGTTTCTTTCGAGAATTATAATTTAACCTGAAATTACTACACACTCAGAAGAAAAAGCAAGCAAAGACACAAAAAAATAGTCAAATAAATTTTTTTTATTATTGATTCAAAAGGAAAAACAAAGGATACATGGATTACAAGCTACGATTGTATTTCATAGGACTTGATCTGTTCTTCCTTTCTTCAGCAGCTCTGATAAATGCCTGCAATCTCAGCTCAGCTTCATTGAAGTTCACCGTTTGGGACAAACGAGCCTCAATTTCCACAAGAGTTTCCCTTTGTGCCATGTCTTGCTGCAGGAATTCATTGTTTTGGGCTTTGAGCTGCTCCAACCGAGCTATCTCCTCAAGACGCACCAGTACAGCTTTGGACAGGAAAAGATTGGCCCTTTTTATCATCTCTCTGGCCTTTTCAATCTTATCCTCAACAACAAGAAGAGCGTTGTTGGAAGCATCGATAGCATCTCCAATCTCTACCTTACTTGTCTCCAAGGACTTCAAGTCTGAAGATACTGCCTTGGCTACTTCCTGCGTCTCGAGGTAAGCTTCTTGCATTTGAGCCATGAGACTTTCAAGCTCTTCATCTACCGAGGAATCCAAGTCCGAGCTGCTGAGGCGACGCCGCTCACCCACGTTCTTCTCAAACTTCTCTACCAGAAGCTCCAATGCAGCAGCTTGGTCATCTCCTCCGAAATCTTGAATACTTGACTAGTCTCTAAAACTGCATATTTTATACCACATTTTTCCATTTATTTAATATTAAATTCTGCTAATAATACCTCTCTTCTTTGTTTCTAGGTCCATGGCATGAAATGAAGAAGAAGACCCTAAATCACCATTTAATGGGTGATTGAAGGCCTATAATATAGCCATTGAATTTGGAGAGCAGTTTCATCAAAATCAGAGCCCCAAAACTAGAAACCAGAATATGCAGCCGATAGGGGGACAAACGAGCGGCGCGCAGCAGGCGGCGCTGCGCGCGCCGTTCTGGTACAGCCGCAGAAACACAGCTTTGGCCGCGTTTTCGAGGCTATATGGTTGCGGCCGCGCCCGTACTTTGGGCCAGGGGTTGCCCCTTGGCCCCCTTTCCCCTGGTGCCTATAAATACCCCCGGGGTTCTTCAGATGGAGATATCTAGAGAGTTTAGGATCTTTGTGTTAGTTTATTTTTGGAGTTGTAATTGTTGTGTTTTCTTCTTCTAGTTTAGTTTAGCCATTAGCGTGAAAGAGAGAGAGTGTGTAAAAGTTGTATTTGAAGGAGACAGCTTATACAAGTAATTACTTCTCTTTCTTCTTTTCATTTACTTGGTGTTTTCATTTGCTTCTATCTCATTATTTTAGTGTAACTGCCTTTCTCTTTACCTCTTCTCTCTTATTGTTTCTTTTACTACCATGTCTAACTAACTCTTTCATTGTATGGCTAACTAAATACTAACCCACTAATCTCTAACAACTTGATTGATAACCCAAATGAGTCAATAGTGTCAAACAAACCTTGTGCAAACGAGAACTATGACATCATAAGACGAGTCTTATATTTCATGCTTAATGAGTTTTTGATGATCTATAGGTTGTAAACTTTGCTTGTCTTTATCAGTAGAGATATTCTTATTAACTTTGTCGATGCCATTAGTGCACTTGTGTCTTCCTTTATTCTCGCCCTCAGTTAGATCTTGATAAGGGAATGTCCAAGTTTTGCCGAGTAAAGCTAAGTTAAAGGAAGGACTTTCATTCGGCCTCAAACGTGAATAGTTTCTATTCATAAAGGTTATGCTTGCCTATGATCTATTATGAGGCTACATCTTCAAGAAGTTAGGGATTAGTGGGAGCACTTAGTAGAAAGTTAGCCATGCGGTTTTACCATTAAGAAAAATCATTTTTACAAACCACCAAACCATTCTAAACAATCTTGAAACCAACTTGTTTTCATTTTCAAATTCATTATTTGAAATAAAGATCTTTCTCTTTTCTTGAACAAAGAAGTCGCATCAAGCTTTCATCGCTCTCCCTCCTTGTAGATACGACCCGTTTAGCCACATTGCTAGTACGGAAGAATCACAAAAGCAGTAACATCGACCCACATTCCTTTACTTATTTTTGTACTTGCTTTTTGCCGATCAATACTCTCGATATTACGAGAGAGGACCACCTTCAGAGCTGTAAATCAAATGGTCGAGCCCTTCAAATCAAGGCAATGGACCGTTTAAGCCTCTTGTAGAAGCTGTCGACCATCTCCGCCACAAATTCTTTCTCAACTTCAATTACTCCCGCTGAGCGAGTAATCCCTGAAGATAAAACTTTCACTAGTTTCACTGCCATAAGGGTGGAGGAAGTGACAGAAACACTAGTTGGAGAAGGATGAGGAATCGCTGGAAGTCGAGGAGGAGTCTTCATTGATACCAGTACACCGGCCATGACAGAAGTAGGGCTGGTGACTACTCCGGAAAGAGCTGGCTCAACAATTAAAGTTAGAGATGTCGGACTAGTAATTACCCTGAGACCAGCTGTTACCGAAATTGGCAACATCAGGGAAACCGCTGTCATCTCGCCAACCGATTCAGATATGAATGCAATTGGTTCCGTGGAAGGGAGAGCAGCCCTCGTTTCCTCAACTGTTGTGACGTCACCAGCAAGCTCGGGTTGGTAAGGAGGCAAGTCGCGATACAAGACCTCTAACTCTACGACGTCCACATCAACCGAAGCACTTGTCTCCTCTCTGAACTCCTCAGAAGGGCTCGCTGGCTCCTTTAAAGCTGATGCATCCAGAGGCAGAATACCTGCAAGAGTATTTTGTTAAGACAAAGATAAAAGTATAATAACATCAAGAAAAGGTCACTTACAAATTACTATAATATTACCAAGGGGAGCTGAAGTCAAGACGAACATCGCCCCAATCACCTCCTCGACAATGTCATCTGGGGCTCCCTCCATGGCGGTGCCGACTTCAATTGGCTCCATAGAAGAGACCCCGGTAGTGACAGGAGAAGCACCAAAACCAGTCTCAGGGAGAACTTCATCAATCCTGAAAGCTTCAATAGCTGGAGTAATGTCCGGTTCTCCTTCACTTGCCATAGGCTCCGTGACAAATTCTCTGGAGCTTGAAGCCGTTGGGCTTTCCTTGTCTTCACCAGCATCGGAGGGACTAGCATCGGCCACGCCACCCTCAGATTCATCAGAGATGACGAAGTAGCGGGCTTCATCACCCTCCTTATAGGTGAACAGAGGATCATAATAATTCCCTTGTTCTCCTACGACTTCAGTTTATGTATCCCAAATTAATAAGTTAGCTGCACGAGAAGGGAGAATTTAAATAAAAAGAATCTTGCAAATGGGAACTGGTCTTACCCAAACCTGGAGCAGCTTTTCAGTCGCTTGTTTTTGCACCGATAGTTTTATAACTAACGGGGCAGGAGGAGGGGCAACTGCAACCGATTCGCTCTCTGCAATGAAGGGAGTATGGCGGCGAGGCTTCTTCACCACCCTTTTTCTGCAGGGTTCACCCACTTGAAGTGGACGCGGGATCTTCCTCTTCCACCTCTACTTCTTCCATGGGGGCCGTGCCTACCCCATCAGGAACATCCCGTGGTACCTCGGCACCAGCAACATCCTCAAAGCGAGGGCTTTCAGCGTCTGAAGCTTCACTGTCAGCGACAGCAATAAACTCAGGGATGCCTGGTACTCGAACTCTTTTGACCTCCCCTTTTGCAGTTACCTTCTGCTTCATCCGCTGAGAGATCCACTTCAAGCCGAAAGAGTTGATAACGAACCCAGTTAGCACAGAGTTGGAGGTCTTATACCACTGGTAGAACCTCAAAGTCATCAGTAGGTTTGGGGTTCTCAACGGCATACACAGGCGTGCCTCGGCACAACCGGCGAAGAAGTATTGCCAAGCTCGAGCACCGTCAATCAGGCTCCCCATGAAGGCTAGGTTGGTATTCGAATTGCCGACGTAGAGTTGGTCATATCAAACTGGCGAGCAAAACGGCTGGGGACATATGGTTTCAAGTAGCAGATGTCTCCTCTCTGGTATACCAAGTACGAAGGCCTGATGTTGACTGGCCACTCGAATACTCCACGGTTTAATGATGTCCTACCATCTCCGACATCTTTGAAGTCCTTGCCATAACCAGCATCTCGGATGTGGGGGAAACATCAGAAGAGGTTGTATACATCGTGGTGACATAGCAATTTACGGACCGCAACCACATAAATTCGTTCCCACGACCCTTCGAACCGGCGAAGGCACGCAACTCGAACACCTTCTGGAGGCTCCTCCCCAGGTTGGATGATCGTCGGACAATGTAAAGCAAACCATGTCATCTAATAGGTGTATGGCAATCCAATTCTGGGGTTTGGTCCGTCGCGGGGTAAGACTGTTCCTTTCCCCCTCTTCGTGGTGGGTGGCCTACAGAAGGCCTCCGTTAATACACGAAGACCTCGCTGTATGCAGCAAACTATAGCTGGGAGTAGCCTTAGAGAGCGACCATGCACCAAGCGAATGGCCGACAGCAGAGCCGTCAGGAGAATAACATTGTTGGAAGGAGACGACACTACGCACCTCTTTAACCAAACCGACAGAAAATCGGCTAAAAGTGCCTTCCGAGATATTGGTTGACGGGCCTAGTGATGAAAACTTTTGAGAATATCGCCCTTTTCATAGATGTCGTCGTCTTCTTCCAAAACGATGTCTCTGTGATCGTGCTCCCTCATCTTTCGGAAGATGTCCTCTTCCACGACCCCGAATCAAGCCTCTTCAGTAGCATTCTCCAGGCTGGGAAATAAATAATCTGTCCAACTCTTCAAGCTATTCGAGCTCCCCTTGTAACCACCATGCACATCCAAGCAGATGTAGAAGTAGCACATTAACTCTCGGTATCTCTCGAACAGGGCAGGCTCCTGCTTCTCCAATAGTGCCAACTCCGCTTCACAGAGAAAATATTCCTCAAAGGGAAGAGATCCTATTGGTAAGGCAGAGATCTCCCACATCTCGTGCAACGCCTTGCCCAGTTCACCTACAGTAGTGAAAAAAGTCCTCTTAGCAGAGCAGTATAATTCAAAGATGGCATAGAAATTTGCTACGCTCATCTGAATGTCATAGCAGGTGACCCTGACAGCTTTGCGGAGTCCAAGTCTCTCCAAGTCCTCGAAGCGAGCCAAGATGTACAGAGTCAAGTCTCTCCACCAGACCTTCAGAGGATGAATCCAACCCGGAGCCCTGAAGTCCGTCGCCGGATAATTGCTGTTCACTTTAAAAAACTGATTACCGAAAGTTTGCACCATGGCCGGGTTCTCTCCCACCGGGATATCTTGGAGAACGTTCCCAGGATGTAGCCCTAATATGCACCGAAGGGGATCTGCTCTAGCATAACCGTGAGAAAAGGTCGTCAGAATTCCCACATGGACTGAATCAGTAGTCTGCGTCACCTGCCAATTCATCTTCCGAGGCCTCATCACGCACTGGAAGAAAGTCAACGGGAAGTGGCGCTTACTAGACGGGAGGTAATACTTCTCGCCATTAAGAGTAAAAATCCACTGCCCTTCCCCGACCAACAGCTGCTGCTTCGTGTCGGGCGCTGCGTCTCCGAACATAAATCCAGGCTTCTGGTAAATTTTTGATCGCGGTCTTCTAAAGGCGCAGTGGTCAATATGCTCCTCATAGTGCGCTGGTCTCCAGTATAAATCAGGGCATCGTGGTCGGGAGTGCTCCTTTCACTGAACAAGGAAGCCTGCCCCTAGAATTGTAGACTAATGTTTCCATCCAACCTCCTTGAGACTGTTCAAAGGTCCAGGGGTATAGTGCACTGCAGAAGCAAAAAGAAGAAAATATGTTAGCCATGAACAAAAAGAAAAAAAAGAGGGAAATGCAAAATTGCTAAGGCATAGCTTCACTTTCCAAGTTAAACTAGCCTAGCATTAACTTTGCCTCAAAACTTAATTTCGCACTCTGCACAAAGGCAGAGTACAGAAAGTAACAAATCGTTAAGGCATACCTTCGCTCGTTAAAGCGAAGCTAGCCTACCATTAGCTTTGCCCTGAAGCTTAACTTCGCACTTTGCACAAAGGCAGAGTGCAGCAAGTCATGAAGTTTTAGCTTCGCATGGAAGCTTAAGAGGCAATTATGCCTAAGAGGGGAAAACTCCTCTATCTAGTTTCGCTCTGAAGCTTAATTTCACATTCTGTCACTTGACAGAATGCAAAAATAGCCCCAAGGGCTAGTTTCGCTGAAAAGGCACTTGTGTCTAAAATGATTCAAAGGACTTAAGTCGTCCAATCAGAACTTCGCATCAGAAGCTTAGTTTCGTATTCTGTCATTTGATAGAATACAAAAAGCTCCAAGGGCTAGCTTTGCATTGAAGCTTGAAGAAGAAACCGTTCAGTTTCTAATTTTGATACACAAACTTAAAGGGGAATTAAATCTCCTAAATTTTGATATAATCAAAATTAAGGGAGATAAACTCCCTGAGATCACTAAATCATGGTGAATCACAGCAGATTTACCATGAAATAGCCAAAACTTGGCTTAAAAAAAAGAGAAGAGACGAAAAATCTCTAAAGGGAGAAATCCCTACATGCGATGGGTCTTTCGACCATCGGAGGAGGCGGCGTCGTCGCTGCAGAGGTCTCAGCCTCTTTACCGGGACGTTGTTTCGGTGCTATCAGAGGTCTTGAAAAGATCTAAGGAGATCTGAACGAAGAAAACAAAGAGATTTGGTCTCTGAGAAGGCTTGAAAGTTTGAAAGAGAAGTTAGCTTCTCTAAAAAAATCAGCCAAGTATAGCTTTTATAGGCACTGCATGCGCCTCTATCTTCGCCTCCTAAAAAGGAGTGCGAACTGCTGTTTTTAATTAAATCTGAAACGACAGCTCTTGGTTAGAGAACCTAGACAGCAAAGTTATTTAGCTTCAGATGCGAACTTAAACTTCGCATGTTTCTCTGCTGTAGGCTCATCATTAGCTTCGCATAAAGCTTGGCCAGCTTTCCTGAAATCTTATATTTTAACTCCGCTGAAGAGCTCATTCCCCAGCTCCGCTGAGAGCTCGTTCTTAGCTACGCTAAGGTATTATTCTTTATGAAAAGGACTAGGGTAGAACCAATCTGATCATCTAATTCAGTGTACATTGTACAGTTGCACCCAATAGAATTTTCCTGACCTAAGCGATACACGTATCAGGCTTCAAATTCAAAGTGTTTTAGAATCTGTACCAATTCTTTTCAGATTCATGAAAACTTTGAAGGGAGTTTTGTTGATACTCTAAAAAGACAAAACTCTCAGACTTCTCTTCAACTAGTTTGAATGATGTCTAACTTGTCGACAATTACAAACGACAAGTATCAGACAAGCTGACGACCAGTTTCTGCCCATCTTCGAGGGACAAAGTAGCAACTTGGACTCTACTGATCCTGTGAAGTAGACAGTAAACCAAGGTTGCCTATGAATAGGCCAGAGTAGGCCTATGAAGCTAGGTCAAATCAAACACCTAGCCTCGCATGAGCCCAAAAGAGAGCTAGCTTCGTTAAAAGGCCGAAGCCACTAGCTTCGCACGAAGCTCCCATTAGCCCCGCTGAAGGCTAACTTTAAGCTTCGCAAGAAGCTTTACCTCTAACTTCGCTGAAGATGGAGTGGTCTAGCTCTGCTCTGAGCTAACTTCTAGATTCGCTTAAAGCAAATCTTCACCCAGCTATGCTCTGAGCTAAGTTCTAACTTTGCTTGAAGCTTTTAAAATAACTTCGCCTGAAATGAGCTTCGCATGAAGCTCTTATTTAACTTCGTGGTGAGCTTTACCAGGTCATCAATTGACTGTTTTAAAATCTCACGAGGGATTAATGAGTCAACCCCCGCTACTTTAGTGGGGTTAATGCTGCTTTAAGTGGACGATTACACCCACCTACTTCGTCCCACATTAAGTGGAGACAATTAAGCCACAATGGTATTAATAGTTCACACAAACTTTTTAGCTTCACCGGAAGCTCGCAGATAGCCTCGCGACAAGGCTATTTCTAGCCTTGTGCGAAGCTAATCGGTTGATTCAGTCTTGCTGAATTTGAGAGGGGGCTGTTACACCCCCATTTTGGCTATAAATTGCCCCTTGCACGCTGGTTTCTACCGAAAATTTATTAAGAATTTTAGCAAGATTGCTAGACCCTTAACTAATCTGTTAGCTAAGAATGTGTCATTTACTTTCGATGCTGAATGTATGAATTCTTGGGAGAAGTTTAAGAAAGAGTTTATTTCTGCACCAATCATATCTGCACCGAATTGGTTTAAGCCGTTCAAAATCATGTGCGACACTTTTGATTTTGCAATAGGCGCTGTCCTAGGACAACGCATTGATAACAAGCAGCACGTGATTTACTACTCTAGTAGGACTCTCAACGATGCTCAAATGAACTACACTACTACTGAGAAGGAATTCTTCGCAATAGTATTTGCCTTAAAGAAATTTCATCCCTACCTACTAGGGTTCAAAACCATAATTTTTACCGATCATTATGCGCTTAGGTACCTCATATTGAAGAAGGATGCCAAGGCCCGACTCATTCGTTAGCTCCTCCTTCAAGAATTTGATCTCGAGATTCGAGATAAGAAAGGCATAAAAAATGTCATTGCTGACCATCTCTCGAGAATCCCAAATCTCCATGCAACAATTGCCCATAAATAAGGACTTTCCTGATGAAAATCTCTTACCTGTCTTTAGGGAACCTTGGTTTACTGATATAGTGAATTACTTAGTCATAAATTAAACTCCATCTCATTGGTCTAAAAATGATATATACCGGTTCTTATCTCAAGTCTGGTAATTTTTTGGGAGGAAACATATCTTTTTTAAGTATTGTTCTGACCAAATTATTAGGAGATGCATTCCCGATGAAGAAATTAAGAGTGTTTTATCCTTCTGTCACGAACTTGCATGCGGTGGACACTTTGGTCCCCACAAGACTGCTGAAAAGGTGCTGCAAACTGGGTTCTATTGGCCCACTTTGTTCAAAGATGCTTATAAATTTTGCAAGACGTGTCCTAGATGCCAGATGGTAGGAAGGATCTCAAAACGAGATATGATGCCCCTCAGCGCAATTCTAAAAATAGAACTCTTTAATGTTTGGGGCATCGACTTTATGGGTCCATGTCCTAATTCATTTGGAAACCAATACATATTGGTTGCTATGTATTGGTTGCTGTGGACTATGTATCCAAGTGGGTAGAAGCCATTCCTATTAGAACTAATGATAACAAAGTTGTCATAAAGTTTTTGAAAGAGAACATTTTCTCACGCTTCGGAACCCCTCGTGCTATCATCAGTAATAATGGTACTCACTTTTGCAATAGATCCTTTGATGCTCTTATGCGAAAGTATGCCATAACTCATAAGCTGTTCACACCTTATCATCTTCAGATCAGCGGGCAGGTTGAGATTTCCAATAGACAAATTAAGCTTATTTTGAAGAAAACTGTAAACTAAAACCGGAAAGATTGGCCCACCAAACTTGTAAATGTCGTATGGGCCTACAGGACCGCTTTCAAGACAATTCTAGGGATGTCTCCTTATAGGTTAGTCTTCGGGAAAGCTTGTCACCTACCCGTTGAGTTAGAGTACCGGGCCTTATGGGCAATCAAGCAGCTAAATTTTGACTTGATTAAGGTCGGTAACCTTCAAAAATTATAAATTCTGAACTAGAGGAGTTGAGAAATGAGGCCTATGAAAATGCTAAGATCACTAAAGATAGAGTTAAGATTTTTCATGATAAACACATCATAAGAAAAACCTTTGTCCCAGGATAAAAAGTCTTACTCTATAATTCTAAGCTTCATCTTTTTTCAAGAAAATTAAAATCAAGATGGACTGGGCCATTCGTTGTAAAAATAGTGTTTTTCACATGGTGCTGTAGAGATCAGTGACACCAAGAATGGAAATGACTTTAAGGTAAATGGTCAACACCTTAAACCTTTCTTAGAATCGGTGCCAGTAAATGAAATGGTTATGGGTCTTTTCGATCTAGTGTATCGGTAACTTTCCTCTTCTATATTTCATTTCATGCATCTATACATTTCTTTCATACATTAGGGACAATGCATGAGATAAGCGTGGGGGAGGGCTCTAACATGTCTAATATAACTAAAAAAAGAAAAAAAGAAAAAAAAATATAAAACCTTTTTGAAAGAAAAGAACAATATTTCAATATATTTTTTGTAAGAGATTAAGTTAATTTTAAGGAATAGGAAAATCATAATTAGGATTTCTTATACTTGGTCCAAATAAGATAACTTGTTTGATTTTCAGGGTTAGGAAGAAAATTGATGAAAGTAATTTAGTCTTGATCTTTACCTTGAAGAAATATGCACACTTTATATACTTACTCAGTTAAAAGACAAAAATTCTTATGCCTTATAAAAAAAAGATATATATATATATATATATATATATATATATATATATATATATATATATATATTCAAACTTATCTAATTATCTTTTGCATAAATACCAAGGCTTGCTTAGGCCAAAGCACCTAGCTAATCAATAATTAGATAAGTTTGAATATATATATATATAATTAGATAAGTTTGAATATATATATATATATATTTATGCAAAAGATAATTAGATAAGTTTGATATATATATATATATATATATATATATATATATATATATATATATATATATATATATATCCTCTGATTAAGCTAGGTATTTGTGCCTCATGAAGCATAAGTATTCACGCCTAACAGGGGTACATTTTATAAATAAAAACTCTTGATTTCGTGGCCTTGTTTGCTCGAGTGTTTAAGTCCTTAGGGGTGTTTTCTCACCTGGTGCCCTAAGACTGTCTGGTTTGGGTGTCACCGACTAAAGGCTCGTCACATTATCATATTTATTATCTAATAAATCCTATTAATAAGTATTATTTTTTCTTTATAAAGTGCAGGCCCATTGCTAAAGGAAAGGGAAGAGAAATGAGACCAAAAGACCATCAAATTCTGATTTAATTCAAATTAATTCGAAATTAGAAAATCAGAACAGATCATGGCAAATCACAGAGGTTGAAAACTGGTTAAAATGAATCTTCCCAAATCAAATTGGTTAAATCAAAGATCCAAGGCCGTTTCGTCAAATCCTGGAGCTGAAACGGGAAAACCAGTAGGAGATAAAAGGGGAATCACCAAGCGAGGAAGCGCCGCCAACCAGGTGTGGCCACCTGGCCAGACTATGGCCGCGGAAACGCGGCCAAAGCCGCGTTTTCGCGGCTTGGTTGTGATGGTTGGGGGAGCGTTTGCTCCCCCTATCTTCTTACGATCTCCCCCGTTTGATTTTTTGCCTATAAATACTGCATTTTTAGAGAAAAAGAAAATGAAGACTAAGATTAAAATTCTTGTTCATATTTAGGGTTTTAGGAGTATTATTAGATTATTTTGAGAAGCTATATCTCATCTTTATTTTTCAGTTTAGACCTGTAAAGAGAGAAAAGTGGAATTGAATGTGTAATTCATCCTTGAAGTGACAATCGAAGGAGATTCAACTTGTTTATTCAACTCGACTCAATTCGGTATGTCTATATTTGAATTTCATTCTCTTAGTTGTTTTATTTTTATCATAAGTAACTAAACTATCTTCTGGGCTTACTAATCAATCTCTTCTACCTCCTTTCTCTTGATCGATTTTTATGAAAACAATTTTCTTGAACATAATAATACCTGAGTTGAACTTTGTTCTTGAAAGTACATGAGGATGTTTCTCTTTTAAACTTGAACATTTAAAGCACAAATATTTTTAAATCATTTTTATTCCATACTTGCTTCTTCGCGCTTGATGGTTTAACATTCTATTTTCAATGTTGTGTTAAGAAAGACCTTAAGATTTAAACCAAAACCATCTTATTTGTTTTACTTGAACATTAAAAGAAACTAAAGGTTTTTACTTATGATAAAAGTGATGCACCAAAGTATTCTTGAGATAAGTAGTTGAGTAGAAGATTAGTGAGCCCGGATCTTTTTTTTTATAATTTAAACACAACCAAATCACTCTCAAATCATTTTCTAAAAGATCATCTTCTCCAAAGCCTTTTTCAAGTTTTAAATTTTTCTTTAAATCACTTCCCTTTTCTCTATTCTCTTTTTCAATATAAAGAAACAACAACACCATTCGTTGCTTTCTAAGCAAAAACACCAAAAAGCTTTCATTGCATTCCTCCTCGTGGACATGACTCGTTAGCACAAAGCTAGGTGTGGCCACCTAGTCACACCATGGCCGCGGAAACGCGGCCAAAGCCGCATTTCCGCGGCTTAGTTGTGATGGTTGGGGGAGCGTTTGCTCCCCCTATCTTTGTACGATCTCCCCCATTTGGTTTTTACCTATAAATACTATATTTTTAGAGAAAAAGAAAGCGAAAATTAGGATTAAAATTCTTGTTCATATTTAGGGTTTTAGGAGTATTGTTAGATAGTTCTTAGAAGCTATATCTCCATTGAAAGCTTATATTTTAACTCTGCTGAAGAGATCATTCTCTAACTCCGCTGAGAGCTCGTTCTTAGCTACGCTAAGAATTTATTCTTCATGAAAAGTACTAGGGTAAAACAAATCTGATCATCTAATTCAGTGTACAGTGTACAGTTGTACCCAATGAATTTTTCCTGACCTAAGTGATACATGTATCAGGCTTCAAATTCAAAGTGTTTTAGAATCTGTACCAATCCTTTCCAGATTCATAAAACATTGAAGGAGGTTTTGTTGATACTCTAAAAATACAAAACTCTCAGACTTCTCTTCAACTGGTTTGAACGATGTTTAACTTGTCGACAATTATAAACGACAAGAATTAGACAAGCTGACGACCAATTTCTGCCAATCTCTGAGGGACAAAGCAGCGACTTGGACTCTACTGATCCAGTGAAGTAGACAGTAAGCCAAGGTTTCTTATGAAGAGGCCAAAGCAGGCCTATGAAGTTAGGTCAGATCAAACACCTAGCCTCAAATGAGCCCAAAAGAGAGCTAGCTTCGCTAAAAGGCCGAAGCCACTAGCTTCGCACGAAGCTCCCATTAGCCCCGCTAAAGGCTAATTTTAAGCTTCGCCAGAAGTTTTACCTCCAACTTCGCTGAAGATGGAGCGGTCCAGCTCTGCTCTAAGCTAACTCCTAGCTTCGCTTAAAGTAAAGCTTCACCCAGCTCTGCTCTGAGCTAAGTTCTAACTTCGCTTGAAGCTTTGAAAATAACTTCGCCTGAAATTATCTTCTCATGAAGCTCTCATTTAACTTCACGACGAGCTTTCTTAGGTCATTAATTGACTGTTTCAAAATACCACGAGGGATTAATGGGTAAACTGTAAGTTCACCTGGAGGGGGGTGAATAGGTGATGGCTAATCTAATGGTCACTTAATGCCAAATAATGCGGAAGTAAAAACTATTATGACCTAAACTAAACTCTTACATTAAACACTACGTATAACACAAGAGTGTTGCCGAATTTCCCGTGAAGGGCTCTGGACAAACTCTAGATTCCCCTAGATAAGGGTTGAGGTGCCGCGTTGGCTCTTGGTTGAATACAAGTGTTAGCAAACAAACCCACGCATGTATATCAATATGAGCACACAAGTATATCAAGCATATAAAGATTAACACAATAATTGAATGCAAGATATAGACAAGGAGATAGAGAGAGAGAATGAACAATCGCAAACACAAGAATATGTTTCGAGGTTCGAGAACACTTGCTCTACATCCCCGCCTTCGACACACGAAGGATTTCCACTATGCAAGATCCCAATGGATCTCTCCCCGGTGCCGCAACACCTACAAGCCCTCGGACTCCCTAGTCCCGTACACACGCAAGCCCCACAAGCTTGCCGAGGCTGCACCTCAAACCAAGAGTTCACAACCGAACTCTAAACCACCACGAGCACACTTGCCCGTCTCCTCAAAGTACAAAGAACAGATCTTTGGTGATCACAACACTTTGATCACCTAACAAAAACTCTCACAACACAATCCTATGGATAGATAAAGCAATGGATAGCTCAAGTGATTGTGAGAAAAGCAAGAATTGAATCTATGGTGAAAAACTCAAGAAATCTCTTTTACACTCTTGATAAAACTTTCCTTTTGATTGGAAATATTTGCTCTCAATTTAGTGGAGAAAACCTTTTGAAAGGATCAGAAAAACTGGCTTGAAAGCTCTCCTAAAATCTTAGAGGAAAACAATGACCAAACCCCCAAATTTATAGGCTGTCAAAAATTAGCCGTTGGGGTCTGTCAGACCTGTCAGTCGACCGCCCGGTCGACCGCCAACGGTCCAGAATTCGACCGTTGGAGCCTCCGGTCGACCGCCCGGTCGACCCAAAAGAACAGAGAGCACTGCTCTCAGTTCTGGTCGACTGGGTCGGCAGACCGGCCATCTGCCAGGTCAAGGCGTGCACGTCGTGCACGTCGGTCGACCTAGCCGATCGACCGACTTCAGCCCTAGTCGACTTGGTAGGTCGACTAGTCGACTTGGCTGAAGCCTGGAACATAAAATCTGAGATTAAAACTTGGTCTTTTTGATTGAAATAAAATCCCATAAATACTTAGAAAATCTACAAAAATAGTTTTACCATTTTACTTTGATAAACAAACATGCTTGCACAAAATCAAGGCATGTTATAAAAGATTGGACTATTTTTGTAAGTAGGAAAATATTGGCTCAAATGAAAACTTGTATTTTTCTAAAACTTATTTTCCAAACTTCTTCATGATACAAAAACAAGATATTTTGAATTCATTAAAGCATAGTGTGTATGGATATGATCCACTACACAATTAAGATGAAATATCTATGTTTTTGGCATTAAGCTCTAAATATGGTTTTGGATAAAAGACATGCATATAAGAAATTCCAAAAACCAAAAAGTATTTTTCCAAAATGAAAGTCTTTTCTAAATCTGAAAATTCTTTTATGAAAAGACAACTAAATCAAGAGTGTGTGTGTGTGATATATACTTGAGCAATCCACCAAGTATTCTATCCTTTACATTTTATCTAAAAACAAAAATCTTATACCTAGACACAAGTCTTCATCTTCTTGAAGTCTTCACTTAAAGCCTTCTCATCTTCTAGACTTGGTCCAAACACGAGCCAACGAGCTCGACTCTTGTTGTGGTCTTGATGCATAGGCTCGTGAATCAACCGGTGCTAGCTCCAAAACTGTGACTTTAAATCCTTTGTTGAAGCTCCACACCTACTAAGATCTTGATAACAAATCTGTCACTAATTAAACACAAGATCATTAGTACTATAACTTCATGGGTTGATCATCATCAAAACTAGAGTGATGGACCTTTGAGCCAACATGAACCCCCGCTACTTTAGTGGGGTTAATGACGTTTTAAGTGGACGGTTACACCCGCCTACTTCGTCCCTCATTAAGTGGAGACAATTAAGCCATGATGGTATTAATAGTTCGCACGAACTTTTTAGCTTCACCGGAAGGTCGCAGGTAGCCTCGCGGCAGGGCTATTTTTACCCTTGCGCGAAGCTAATAGGTTGATTCAGTCTTGCTGAATTTGAGAGGGGCAGTTACACCCCCAATTTTGATTATAAATAGCCCCTTGCACGACGAGAAAAAGGCTGGAAGAGATTGGCTAGAAAATTGAGGAAAATTTGAAGAGATCTATAGCAAAAGTATCCTCTTGCTCTCTTGCTTTCAAAGCACCCCAGCGACTCAGCTCTCTTTCCTTCAGGGTCTCAAAAAGCTTTCTTCAAAGATTTTCAGAACCAAGCGAGAAGGAAATTCGCTCAAGAAGTCTTGCACACCTGACCGCTCACATCGTCAAAGGGACAAAGTGATTGCGTGATTGGTCACATATATTGCATATATATTATCACATACCATGTTTATTATCTAGTAATTCCTATTAATAAGTATTATTTTTTCTTCATAAAGTGTAGGCCCATTGCTAAAGGAAAGGGAAGAGAAACGAGCCCAAAAGCCCATCAAATTCTGATTTAATTCAGAATTAATTCGAAATCAGAAAATCAGAGAGGTTGAAAACTGGTTAAAATGAATCTTTCCAAATTAAATTGGTTAAAGCCAAAAATCAAAGGTCATTTCGTCAAATCTTGAAACTAAAACGGGAAAACCAACAGGAGATAAAGGGGAATCACCAAGCGAGGGCGCGCCACCAACCAGGTGTGGCCACCTGGCCACACCATGGCCGCGAAAACGCGACGAAAGCCGCGTTTTCGCGTCTTGGTTGTGATGATTGGGGGAGCGTTTGCTCCCCCTATCTTCGTACGACCTCCCCCGTTTGGTTTTTACCTATAAATACTACAATTTTCAGAGAAAAAAACGAAGACTAGAATTAAAATTCTTGTTCATATTTAAGGTTTTAGGAGTATTGTTAGATAGTTCTGAGAAGCTGTATCTCATCTTTATTTTTCAGTTTAGACCAGCAAAGAGAGAAGAGTGGAATTGAATGTGTAATTCATCCTTGAAGTGACAATCGAAGGAGATTTCAACTTGCTTATTCAACTCAACTCAATTCGGTATGTCTATGTTTGATTTTCATTCTCTTAGTTATTTTCTTTTTATCATAAGTAACTAAACTATCTTCTAGGCTCACTAATCAATCTCTTCTACCTCTTTTCTCTTGATCGATTTTTATGAAAGCAATTTTCTTGAATCATAATAATGCCTGAGTTGAACTTTGTTCTTGAAAGCACATGGGGATGTTTCTCTTTTAAACTTGGACATTCAAAGGACAAATATTTTTAAATCATTTTTATTCCATACTTGCTTCTTCACGCTTGATGGTTTAACATTCTATTTTTAATGTTGTATTAAGAAAGACCTTAAGATTTAAACTAAAATCATCTTATTTGTTTTACTTGAACATTAAAAGAAACTAAAGATTTTTGTTTATGACAAAAGTGATGCACCAAAGTGTTCTTGAGATAAGTAAGTAGTTGAGTAGAAGATTAGTGAGTCCGAATCTTTTTTTTTATAATTTAAATCACAGCCAAATCACTCTCAAATCATTTTCTAAAAGATCATCTTCGCCAAAGCCTTTTTCAAGTTTTAAATTTTTCTTTAAATCACTTTCCTTCTCTCCATTCTCTTTTTCAATATAAAAAAAAACAACACAATTCTTTGCTTTCTAAACAAATACACCTAAAAACTTTCATCGCATTTCTCTTCGTGGACACGACCCGTTGGCCCAAAGCTAGACGGTAATTCTCGTTGCTTTTATTTGCAATCGTCGCGCACTGATCAGACTCCCGCGGGCATATTTTTCAGAAATCTCAGAGGAGATCTACCTGCAATTTTCTTTCTTTAAAAGAATTACTTATAATTTCGCTTCTCAACTCCTTTTTGTAAGTTTTCCTCTATTAATTTTTAATGGAAAACAATGCCAAATGAAAATATGAACTATTAGAATTTTTTTCCTCAAAAAATAGGAAATAAGATATCAATTTAAATTTAAATCAAGAAAATTCTCTCTTTTTTTGAAACAATCACAAAATCAATGCATAAGATTTGAAAGTGATACCAATAGAAAGTGATACCACACCAAGATACCAAATAAAATGAATACAAGCTTAGCATGAAATCAATTATGCTATAAAAAATGAATGAACATTGTTAAAACATGCACAATTAATCATATATATATATATGTATGATACCAGTGAAAATTTAATACCATTTAAAATAATGAGGCATACATATATAGATAAACAAGAATTAGTAAACAACTCATTTTAAATCACCAACCTACATGCACCTGTCAAAAAATTAATCAATTAAGCATACAAGATATGAGTACCTAAGCAACCTCTCACTGAGGATGGCATTTTCAAAAAATTGTGATTGAAAAATAGTTTGAAAACAAAAGCAAATTGTCAAAAATGCATTTTAAAAAATCATATATAAATGCAAGAGTCATTAAAAGTAGGATATACACACATATCTAAATAAGAATTGAGTGCACAAAAGATATGTATCTAATTTTATATAGAATCATGAGTGTATCTCAAAAACTATACAAGTATATCATAAGTTATCATAAGATTGCATTCAAACATATAAGTAAAACATACAAATATGATGTGCTAAAAACCATTCAATCTAAAGTATATAAAAGCATAATATGGAGGATAGAGATAGTTACCAAACCGATAAAGCTAATCTTCCCTCTTCTAAAACAAGTTGGTCCTCCCACCTAGACATCTTGATAGTGATGCATCCATTTATTGGTCCATCAAGTCCAATATGCATCCTCTACCAAGAAACCAAGTCTCTCGCGTCTTGTGATAGCCCGTACCTGCATCAAACACAATGCGCGTAGATTTTGGTACCCAAACTTTCTAACGTTCTTCGGAGTTAACACCAATGCGAACTAAAATATTTTTTATTCAAAATATTTAATTTATCATAACAAAATTTAGCTAAGTGACCTTTACGATCACAATATGAAAAATGATACACGTTGGCATACTTTCGAGTATGGTGTGTATGTGCATGCTGAGTAGTATGTACATGAATATTTGGAGCTTGATTCTTTTGAAATAAGAATTCCAATTTCTTATGGTCAAAATCACATTAGCTCAAAGTTGAGCCTAAACAATTAATCCTATTTTTTAAAACACAAATCTCATTTTTATCAATATTAGAAGAAGAAGCAATATTAGTAAGAGGAGAGTGGGTAACAAAATTCCTTTTCAGTTTATTCAAGAAAATATGCATATTTTCATTCTCTTTTAAAATAATATCAAATTGAATCTGATATTATTTTAAAATAGAATGAAAATGGAATTAGATCTATTTGATTTTCAAAGAAATATTTTCATTGAAACCACTTATTTCTCTTTTAAAGAAAAATCAAACTTTGAGGATAAAACGTCATTTTCTTGCTTCAATTACAAATTTTCTTTTTCATCAAAGCATATTTTTTCTAAAAGCTCTTCACAACATAAAACAAGATCATCATATGATAATTTATCATTCTCTTCAAGGGGATTTCGAATTTACCTCAAGGGGGTCATCCCTTGGACCATAAGTACATATGCACGAAATCATACTCGGATTCGCTATGTGAATCCCAAGTGACGGCTTTCATAGATTTCTTCTTGTCTTTCCATCTTGAGTCATTCTCCTTTCCTTCTTGAGATACATATTTATGTTTTGCACTTGAAAAGTGAGTTCTTCTTCATCTTCTGAGATAGTTGGAGTTGCAACACTTTTCTTTTTGTAATCTCTTGATGAGGTCTTGAGTGCAGCACCATTCTTCTTTTGTAGCTCACGATCTTTTCTAGCATTCATTTCCATTATATGGGTCTTCAAGTTTTCCATGAAACCGGTGAAGCTTATTTTTTCTCTATCGTTGGGCTCTTTCAAGGTGGTTGCTTTGACTTCTCAAGTTTGAGGAAGTACTCTAATAATTTTCCACAATTTTGTTCTTTATCGATAGGCTTACCTAGAGAAATAAGTGCAATAGTAACAATAGTGAAGCAATAAGCCTATTATTTATAGGTTCATCATCAAAACAACACTCAGCGAAAATACAATGAAAAAACTTTTGGCACATCCTAAAATACACAAGACATTCTGAGCATCTGCTTACTTCCATCTCACTCAGTTTGAGATGGATGTCATTTCAAAGTTTAAAAATTGAAATTTATGACTGAATGATGAGCCATGACTACTTGTGCATATTTATCGTATTTTGATTTATTTCTTGATAAATCAATCAAGGTATTGTTTAGATACTTTTTTTTAGATTTTTTTTTTTATTTATAATTTTTCAATAGGTAGATTTAGATAAGCTGACACCTTCTAATTTATAAGAACTGTGTTTGTTTATTTTATGCCCAATACTGTTTACTTCATTTTTAAAATTACAAATGAAATGTAGATATTTGATGTAATATCTATGCATGCCATGTCCTCTTTGTACCATATCTATCCCTCTGCCTTGTTTTATCATAGCACATCTAACTGTATTATAGTATATGCATAGCTTGTTGTTCATGTGTTGATATCTTTTAGTTGGTTCCAGCTAGGGACCCAGTTATGGATAACCAAAATTAGAGAGCTGAGTTAGATACTCCCGCTGTTAACTCTCATCAGTTCTTTTTGCTCTTCTTTGGTAAATTTGTTTTCTTGTAGAATGATTCTGTCAGCTAAGCATTCTTCAAAATATCACTTGTTTTTGCTCTCAGTTTTGAACGATACTCGTGGCATCCTTGAACTATAATATCGACTGCAATTTAAATTTATCAAACATGAAAAGAAAACTGATCCCTATTAGTTCCAAGCATCCTTTACATCTGTAACCTATTTGTTTCTCGGAAATGAATTTTGGCTATTTCTTCAAAACGATGCCATTATTTCTCACTCTGGTCTTACATTTTAGTTTGTGTTCCTACGAGCTTCTTGTTTATCTTAATTTAACGATTCATTTGTGAGTTCTATGGGATATATAGTCGTTGTTGCATTTTCCTCACAGCTAAGTGAGACTCCACTTTCTCCTTTTCTTCTCTTCTTCTCCCTCTTTTCTTTTATCCTACACCTCTACCCCTAAGGGTGGATTAGAGCCCCTGCTTCCAAGCCGTAGGAGTTAATTTTTTCATGAATTTTCGGTCGTTTAGAATAACATAATGTAAATCCATTGCCTCCAGCTGCTAGAGTCTGATTTTTTGATGTCATATGTTAATTTAGTGACTTCTAACAAGTAGAATTTTGGCTGACAGGATCGAGAATGATAAAGTGGAGAACTACACCATCACACAGTTTCAATAAGCAGAACTGGACAAGGCCCTGAAACACTCACTCTGCAATCTGAAATGGGTTCGCCGGAAAGACCAACTTCGAGCCCGTCTTCGGGGTCTTACCATTCTGAAGTTCTTGTGGTTGGATCTTTGTGCACAAAACAATCTGCTGACCCCAAAAGCTGATTGATTTAAGTCACGATGTACCACACCACATGTATATAGACTCAAAAAGGGGATCCTTTTCCCCTCCAATATGTACAGCTACGGTTCACTGATATACGAAATATAATTATATTGGAAATCAATAAAAGAAGGGTGTTTCTCTTTGCAAAAGGATGATTGTACATCTAGAACTCTTCAGGAAAGAAATCGAAGAAATCGAAGAAATCATGACATTCTGAAAGATCTGATTGCATCCTCTTGGGCAGTGAAGCAGAAGATGCAAGCTACAGGAATTTTGTGGTCCCCCATTGCATGCTTCTGAAATTTTATAACCTCGACCAGGGTTTGATGCTTACACATAGTGTCTAAACTTGGAATCCTCAATAATTGATGTCTTGCTGTTCTGTTACAGAGATTACCGTAAAATTTTCTGAGATTTATCTCTGTCAAACAAATGAAGCTAAGTGAAAACCAGCTGTGATGGGCAACAATGGAGCTGATAAATTATTTTTACAGGATTTATCAATAAATTCCCAGGTCGTGCTTTGTTGCTTCTACAATCTGAATGTTTGAAATCTTAAGCACAATAATGAGTACTGTTGCTTGCTGGCGACCTAACTTTAAATGAACAATTGTCGCGCCTTCAATCTGCTGTCCTCCTTCAAGGATGACAAGGACTCAGCAGCCCATGTGAACGTCTCATTCCTCCCTCTGGATTCTGCTACACTGTAAATGCATGTATCTAACCTTATAAATAGCTTCCAGAATTAAATTGAATTCTGACATGTGAGCCACTGTGAGCAATTCAATCTTGCGTAGGCGATCATTAATGAGCCACTGAATGTTTTGCACCAGCTAATATTGTTTTATTCGCTCATTAATGAAGTGTTAACTAACTTAATCTTTGTCATTTAATGACCTGGTCTTGATCATTCAATGACCGGGTCAAATTGTGGTGTTCATTAAGTTTGTATTCAAAGTATGTTATGAGTCCGTGGCCGCCATTGACTGAGCAGCCTCTTTGAAACGAAGAAGGGGAAGAACGCAGATCATTTCTCTTCGGCATTTTGCTCAGGCTTACATGATTAGATCTCTAAGCACGTGCGATGCACACGTAATTATATAACTTATATCTATTCATCTTCTACATTAATATTATGTTGAGAGACTACGTTAATATAGGAGAGTAGATATTTTTGAGGGACATGCAAGCCAAAAGGGTTTGATAATTGATTGAGTTAATCTAATCCTTTAAATGATGGATTTCAGGATTTAAAAATCTCAGTCTAACCAAACCTGAGAGAATACGAGACCTTGTAGAATTTTCATTATGCTATTATACTAGTTGAGAAGTAAAAACCTCTTTTTATAAAAATCAAACAGGGAAACTTGCCTTGAAGCATTCTATGGAAGGAGCTGGAGACAATAAGTTCTCTTCAAACACCTCTCTTAGATATCTCTGCACTAAGGATCAAACAGCAGATATACCCAGCAAACCATTCTCCTCCATCAGGTTTCATACTCTCCTTAACAAACTTTCTCTGTGCAACTGCAAGTTCAGCTTGAGGGGAGGTAATAGTAAGACAACTCATTATTGACACAAAATTCAACATGTGGACAACATGCTCTTGCAAATATAGAAGCTAGCTCATCATTGACTCAAAATTCAATATGTGGACAACATGGTCTTACAAATATGAAAATCAGCTCATTATTGACTCAGAATTCAACATGTGGACAACATGCTCTTATAAATATGAAAGCTAATAGGAAGACTCTAAATATAAAAGCTGTTATCTATTATATCCTTAAGATTAGTGCACTAATTTAGTTAAATGTGCTACTCTTCTACTTGTTCTCTTTATAAAGAGCACTGCTCCATTATATTTCATGGAGAAAAAATATTGAAATAAAATAAAGCTTTTAGATTTCATAAGTTTTGTTTTTATGGTATCAGAATCATACCTCAAACTTAGTCATGTGTGAAAGATGATCCCCCAAGAGTGGATGGTGTAGGCACAGGTGCAACAAAAAAGACACACAGGGCAGTGTAGTGATTTGGGCTACTCCACCTAAAAGACTAGTCTTTTGGAATGGTGCCCTAAGTCCTTGCAAATGGCATCAGAGCAATATTAGTCAAACGGCTCTTACTCTTTGTTCTCACCCACCTCATTCAAATCCCAATCTACTACAATCATGGCGGCCAACACTGTAGGTCACGTAGAGGGGGGTGAATAGGTGACTAGCTAATCTAATGATGAATAAATTAGAAATTAAAAACTATTTATTCAAAATAAAACTATTAAACTAAACACACCAAGTATAACACAAGAGTGTAGCCGAATTCTCAGTGAAGGGCTTTGGACTATCTCTTCAAGATTCTTCTAGATTAAGAGTTGAGGTGCCATTATGACCCTCTTAGTTGAATACAAGTGTAAGCAAACAATCCCAAGCATATAGCAATTAGGCACAAGATAAGTCAAGCATATAAAGAGATAAGCAATGTAAGCATGCAAGATATATAAACACAAGTGAGAGATAGAGAGAGCAATCACAAACACGGGAGAATTGTTTTGAGGTTCGAGCATCCTTGCTCTACGTCCCCGCCTTCAATACTATGAAGAATTTCTACTAAAAACGATCCTGCAAGATCACTTGGTGTCGCAACACCTACAACGAGTTCATACTAGAACTCTTGGACTCACTAGTCCCCTCACTTGTCCCCGCAAGAACAACACACGCGAGCACACTAGCTTGCCGATGCCACACCTCTACATTGAGCTCGTACAAGAACTCGAAACAACACGAACCTGCAAGTTCGCCTCCTCAAATACAAGATGAAACACTTTGGTGATCTCTACACTTGGATCACTTAAAAACACTCTCACAACAAAGCTCTTATAGGATTGATATAGCAATGAAAAACTCAAGTATGTCAGAGAAAAAAGATAGAGTAGTGGAGAAAAAATTCAAGAAATCTCTTTAGAAAAACACTCTTGAAAACTCTCCTTTTGATATGAAAGTATTAGCTCTAAAATAAGTAGAGAAAACCTCTAAGATAAATAGAAAAAACTAGCTCAAAAGCCCTCTTCAAATCTTGTTAAAAAAGGTCTAAGGGAACCCCAATTTATATGCTCCAAAATATAGCTGTTGGAGTTCAACTCAGCAGGAAATCCTGCTGCCGGTCGACCGGCCAACGGTTAGATTTCTGACCGTTGTGACTCCGGTCGACCGCCCAGTCGACCGGGCCAAGTCTATCGGTCAACCGCCTGGTCGATTGACCTCACCCGAGAGCTGGGTGCTTTCAGTCGGTCGACCGCGCGGTCGACCGGCTTTGTAGGCTAGTCCTTTGTGCACGTCTCGTGCACATCGGTCGACCGGTCCGGTCGATCGTCTGGTCGACCGCTAGTATAGTCTGGCTGAAATATTTTAGATTAAAAATCTCATCTTTTTAACTTCAATAAAATCCCATAAATTCTCATAAATTCTACAAAAATAAGTTCATTGAAATACTTTGATGTACAAACATGTGTGATCAAAAATCAACATATATTACAAACATTTTTAACTTTTTTTATGACAGAAATTTTACCTTAAATAAAAATTCGTACTTCCAAAAACAATCTTTAATTTGAAAAAAGATTTTTTCAAAACTTCTTCAAATACAAAAACAAGATATTTTAAACTGTCACGCCCCGCTTCCCAAAATACAGAATACGGGTACGTGATGATGGCCAGCAGATACTCACGAAGAGGAAAATCTCTTTCGTGAATACCTTACGTTGCAGTAAATGAGCCAAATTCTCGCGCACATATACAAAAGACAACTAGAAGTTTCATTTCACATAAAAGACATACATCTAAAATAGTCTTTGTCTGGAAACAAGATTGAAATCATAACAAAGCAGAAATAAAAGAAGATATAATTTTGTCATCGGGATATCATAACAAGACAAAATGCCAAAACACATAAGATAAGAAACGTCGGACTCACGCCTGGTAATCTTCCTGGGTTCCTTCGAACAGTGGCTCGTCAGTCTCCTCAAGCTCTGATGCTGAAAAATCAAGGTCCGTCGAAGCGGACCAGCAAGTGCACACACGAGAAGGGGAAACAATAATATGGAAATGTGAAAGTAAAGAACAATATAAGTAGAGCACTGGAATGAATGAATAATAAATCTGACGGTAATATAAACTGACAGGTAAGATACCAGCGAGAGTAACAGAACACTAGATCATGTGAAATAATATCTTGTATGTATACTATGACATGTATATAATGAGCATGAAGCACCCTGGACGAGTAATGTAATATATCATAATCATCAGGTCACGAGATCACACGTTAAGAACAACATGGCAAGTCCAGGAACATCATGTAGTTAAGATTATCCATGTCACAAATGATAATTCTAAGTCTAGTATGTTTTATTATCCTAACTAATTCAACCATTCTGTGCCCCATCCCATAGGACAACTGCATATCAAATAAGTGATGCGTTAGTGGATCCTGATAGCATGGAGAAATAGTTCACTGTACTCAGGCATCATGTAACATGTAATAACAGGAGCGCGCATAAATAACAAGATCACGTGCGGCATCCAAACCCACAAGGGGTCGCCCTTCTAAGTACACCTTCCTGAATTTTCCCTGCTACAGTCTTCCCCAATAACCTTGGCTTGGTGAATTTTATTAATCAATGTAAATGCAAGATAATGTATGACTCAGCGTGATAGGATTAGGGACCAGTATCAAGAGTATTCAGTGTCAAATAGTAGTACATTACATATCAAAATTTCGGGAAAACACGGTGATAACATTGAGTGACAAATGCATAATAGCATAAGTGATGCTAGTGTATTAGGATGTAGACATAATCATAAAATATTAATCATGACATAGGGTGACGTCAACTTACTTGTATAATATTTACTAATTTATAGTCATACTTGAATGATTATTTATGTATCAAACATCTTATGCATGCATATCTTACAATACATGAGATCAAAAAAGGATATGAAAATTGAGATCGAAAGGAATTTATAAACTAATAAAGGTACACAAAGGAGAGAGGGTATGTGTACTTGCCTGATGTCGTTGAAATCTGAATTCCTGTAACTGCAACCAGCTCTGGGTAAAATTCGCGGCCTAAATATTACGTGAATTAATTAGAGACTTGACATTTTATTTATTCAGTGATAAGTTAAGTGATAATGTATTTTTTTACTATTTATTATAATTTTGGTTGGTTAATATTTTCAAATAATTTAATTTCAGAATTTATAGCAACTATTTAAAAACATAATTTCATACAAAAATACATGAATAAACTAATAAATTGATGTATAATTTACATATTACTGAATTATGAATTTCATATTCTTTTTGTGCTATTTAGAAATTTATTGGTCATTTTTAAATAAAATATAATTGAATAGTAATTACAAAAATATTTAATTTCATGTTATTCTAAGTGATATTACATCAAAATAATTTTATAGAGTGTCAAATTTAGTTTGTGATTTTCTATGAATTTTCTGGAATTTTTTTTGAATTTTCTAGAATTTTTTGAATTAAAATAAACCTAAAAATCAATAAAAACTAAATAAAAGCTAAACGGGTCTGTTGCTACATTAACGGGTTTGTTGCTACAGCAATGGGTTTGGGTCTGATTTGCTACAATAAATGTTACAATAATTTTTCTACTTATTTTTATTTTATTTGTTTCTTTTCTTTTTCTTTTTCCTTTCTTTCTTTTTCTCTTTTTTTTTTATTGGGTCGGGTTCGGGTCTATAAAACAGACCCGAACCCAGGTCTGTATACAGACCCGGACTGGGTCTGTGTTGGGTACAGACCTAGTCGGGTCTGGCTGAGCCCGACCAGGCCAGGCTGGGCCTGACCTGGCTCGACCAGGCACTGTGCTGTGCACAATGCACAGCACAGTTCACAGTTTTACCTATTTTTTTATTGAATTAAAATCTTAAAAATCCTAAAAAAATCATTATAATTACCAGGCATATCTTAAGTTTTATATATAATTTTATTGTGATTTTAACATGCGTTTTACAAGGTGAAACTAAAGCTAACATGTAACGCATACTACAGGTTCGGTGAAATGCCACAACGAACTAAATTCTACAAAAATGCAAAATAAATACCTGGAACGTTTCACTTCAGTCTGAATCTTCTTCTCCTCGTCCAGCACTTCAGAATCTCGCCAAATTTGAAAGAAAAAGAGATAGTGTGGTGAAGGAAAGAGAGAAGTTTAGCTTTTGCAAGTGACTTGAGATGGTGAGATATCCCTTTTATAGGCACCACCCACACCCCCAAGCTCCCCTGAGAGTTAGACTACGTGAGAGGAGTAGTGAGTTCAGTTTGGATGAGTGAGAATGAGGGGAGAAAGTATAGGAGAAGTTAGAGAGAGCAGGGGAAGTTGGAGAAAATGGGGAGAGTAGAAGAGAGGTTTAAATAACTAGACATGGGCTTTCAAACCACACGCAAATGTGGCATAGTGGTTTGGGCTTTAGGATGAGGGGGCAGTGGCCATGGGTTCGAATTTGAGAACAGACAATCAAGGTGCTTTTGTTTTATTTTTTTCAATATTGAGAAAATAAAGGGTACTTCTCCAATAATTCCAAAAAAATATTCCAAAAATCCAGAAAATTCAAAATAATGGAAAATGATATTTTGAGCTGAAATGATCTCAATCTGACTATCAGGATGATTAAATCATCATCAGATATCAGTATTGACATACATATATTAGGAACCGAGGGTTACATAAACACTTTGAAGCTTAGTGTGTATGTGTATGGATATGATCCAATATAAATATAAGATGAAATATCTATGTTTTTGACAATAAGCTCTAAAATAAGTTTTGATAAATACAAAACTTAAAACACATGTATACTTTGAAGCTCAAAAATTAATACGGTATTTTTCTAAACTCAAAATTATCTTATGAAAACACATATAACTTTTGTGCGTGCGTGTGTATGAACTTGAACATTCCACAACAAATCTATCATATACATTTTATTTAAAAATAAATCTTAACACTTACAAACATGACACAAGTCTTCATTAAAATCTTCTCTTGAAAATCTTCTTCTCCTTCTTGACTTGATCCAAACCTTCGTCCATGAGTTAGACTCCTCTTGAGTACTTGATATGATCATGATGCGCGAGCTCTTGAATCAATACGTGCTAACTCCAAAATTTGACTTCAAATCTTATGTTGAAGCTAAATACCTACTAAGATCTTGATCAAATATCTGAAACTAAATAAGTACGAGATCATTAGTACTATAACTATATGAGTTAATCATCATCAAAACTAGAGCGATGGGCCTTTGGGCCAACAATCTCCCCCTTTTGATGATGACAAAACTTATGAAGATATATATGCATGGATTAAAATTAAGCTTCATAGAAGCTCCCCCTTAACTCATGCATAGCAATAAACATAAAGATATTCAATAAAGTGCATAAACTAAACAAATATATATGTATAAATAAGGAGATAAACATGCATGAACTCATCAAATTCTTCTCCCCCTTTTGCATAAATAAGAAAATTAACATGCATATATAAACTATCAAAATTCTTCTTACCTTTTTTCTCAATTCATCAACAAAGGGGCGAAAATAAATCAAACAATAAAGATATATATGCGATATACATTCATGAAGAGGAGAGACGTAAAGTTAGCTCCCCCTGTATACATGCATTACATGAAGAAGGGATGACAAGACTCTAACCCACATAAAGCATAATATAAAATGTATAAGTGGAGATGTTAAGTGCCCCATACACACGTGTATCACATAAAGAAGAGGTGTCAAGCTCCTAAATTTGAGATACACTCAACATGAATTTATATATAAAGAAGATGTTAAGCTCCCCTTACATATAGGCAATATACATCAAAACATTTTAAAATCACTTTTAAATAATTTTGAACTTTTAGAAGTCAACAAAATAAATTTTGATACCAATGAAATCAAATTGTAGTTGATAAAACAAAATTGGTACCACTTGTAGATACCACTTGTAGATAAACAAAAATTTGAGATACCAAAAGAGAACAATGCATAAGCTTATTAAGATACCAATTGATATTTAAATTTAAGTTAAGCTTAACATAAACATAATTTGTGCTTTAAACATGTAAAATTATTATAAAATAAGCGCAATCAAATCATATATATGTATGAAAATGTATATACCAATTGAAATTGATAATAATTGAATTTGGAATCATACATATATAGGAAAATATATATGAGTATACAAAGATGAAATAGCATGAAGATCATGTGTATAACTTATAACTACCACCCTATTCATGCACATGTTTAAAAGATTTTCAATAAGAACATACAAGGTATGATCGCCCAACCATCCGACCTTTATAGGGTAGAAGTTTTCAAAAATAAGATTTGAAAATAGTTATAGATTGAAAATACTACCAAATGAAGAATAAATAACTAGTTTAAGGTAATTTTTGAAAAACTAGTTAAAAATCCTTCAAAATATGAAAACAAATCATATATCCCATGAATCATTGCTAAGTACACAAAAATTGTCACTCAAGATCTATAAGGCTTATATAAAACTTATGAAAACAAAATCATGAGAAAACAAGAATAATGTGAGTGCACAAGAATCATGTGAATAGCATATTCATGAAAATAATCAATAAGGCTCAAATAAATATAAAATTCTTTTATCAAAAATATGAAAATCATAAAAATTTATTTTTCATTAAAAACAAACTTCATGGTATATGTATGTTCTATCAAAACTACAAATATACATACATATCCCAAACACAAAAGAGTTCATAATAGAATTCATATGAAGGTAAGTGACTCAAGGGTATACATGTTTATTTATTAGTTTTAGACAAAAATAGCATATACATGAAGCAAAACATATACAAAATTTGGGAAAACGAGTGTAAATGAAAGAATCATCAAAAATAGGTTATACATGTACATGTATGAGTACAAATGAGCAATGAAGTACAAACATATAATAATCAAGTGTAGCTCACTACTTGTACAGGTGTAAACACAAGTTTTAATGAAAACTACATCTAAACAAGTATTCACCTCATGAAGTACAAAACCAAAACATGCTAAAAATATTTATACAAAAGCATGTAAATAAAAATGAGAGTTTAGAGATAGTTATCAAACCACATGAACTACTCTCTAAGTCTCCAAATCATGGTGGTCCTCCCACTAAACTTTCTTGATAGCGATGCATCAATAGGGTATGTCCATCTAGCTTCATATGCATCCCACCAAGGCATCATATCTCTCACGTCATGTGAGAGCCATACCTACATTAAACACAAGAGGTGGAGATTTTGGTACCCATTTTCTTTTGGGTCCACGGGGGTTAGCATCATAAGGAACCCAAATATTTTTATTAGCAAAATTTATAGAATTTACCTTACCAAAACAAAACTTTGCTAAATGGTCTTTGCGGCCACGATGTGTACATTTGTACACATGCATATGAGTGTTGTGAACGTGAGCATAGTCTGCATATGTATACCGTGGGTTATGTGCATGAACATGTGGAGCTTATTTCTTTTGAAACAAGGTTTCCAATGTAAAATGGTTAAATGCACAATTGCTCAAAGTTGAGCTCAAACAATTAATTTTATTTTTCAAGACTTGAATCTCATTATTATCAATAATAGCATGAAAAACATGGGAAGGATCATTATGAGAATCAACAATCTTTTTCTTTTAGAAATGTTTTCTTTTCTTTTGAAACAATTTTTCTTTTCAAAGAGTTATTTTCTTCCAAAATAATTTCTTTTTCCTTTTCCACCAAAATAATTTTATTTTTCAAAGAATTATTTTCTTCATAAATATCATTTAATTTAAAAGACAAGGAAATATTCTCCTTTTTCAAAATTCATTTTCTTTTAAAATATATTCAAATTTATTTTGAAAAGAATCTTTTTCTTTTAAAATGGGATCATATTTATTTTTCAATCTTTTATTATCCTTTTTAAGCACATTATATTTTTCAAGAAGTTGTTGAAAAAATAAAGTAAGCTCATCATATGGCAAATCAACATCTTCATCAAGTTCGGATTCAGAATTTACCTCAAGGGGGTTATCCCCTTGGACCGTGTAGCATGTGTTGGAAGCCTCACTTTCATCATCTGAGTCACTCCCCGCATAGTATTGCTTTTGTTCACCAAGGGAGATTAGGGTGTTTCATACTATAAAAGTCGAATCAAAATTAGAAACCCTAGATAAATATTCATTATTTAGGATAGATATTAAAGTATGAAGGGCTTTTGCTTTAGCCTCAAGGCTTTTGCCATTTAAACAATAAGAGCTTTAATAGTGGCAAAATAAACATGAAATCCTAGATCTTTGAGGAACATTGACATCTTAACTTTCCAAATTTGAATGTAAAAACTATCAAACATAGGAGGTGTCATGAAATTCATGTATGTGTATAAAAAATATTGTGATTAGCTAAAATGAGGACTTTTAACTCAAGGTTGTTAGACCCAAATCAAGAGCACCAAGCTCTAATACCAATTGTTGGTCACCTAGAGAGGGGTGAATAGGTGACTAACTAATCTAATGATAAACAAATACGA
Organism: Agave tequilana; assembly: GCA_038442645.1. Classification (NCBI taxonomy): domain Eukaryota; kingdom Viridiplantae; phylum Streptophyta; class Magnoliopsida; order Asparagales; family Asparagaceae; genus Agave; species Agave tequilana. Next base: position 24,445 of record JAVJIF010002034.1, on the reverse strand, counting down.
AATTAAAAACTATTTATTCAAACTAAAACTATTAAGCTAAACACACCAAGTATAACACAAGAGTGTAGCCGAATTTCCGGTGAAGGGCTCTGGACTATCTCCTCAAGATTTCTCTAGATTAAGAGTTGAGGTGCCATTATGGCTCTCTTGATTGAATACAAGTGTGAGCAAATAATCCTAAGCATATAGCAATTAGGCACAAGATATATCAAGCATATAAAAAGATAAACAATGTAAGCATGCAAGATATATAAACACAAGTGAGAGATAGAGAGAGCAATCACAAACACGGGAGAATTGTTTCGAGGTTTGAGCACACTCACTCTACGTCCCCACCTTCAATACTATGAAGGATTTTCACTAAAAATGATCCCGCAAGATCACTCGGTACCGCAACACCTACAACAAGTTCACACTAGAACTCTTGGACTCACTAGTCCCCTCACTTGTCCCTGCAAGAATAAAACACGCAAGCATACTAGCTTGCCGAGGCCGCAACTCTACACCGAGCTCCCACAATAACTCAAAACAAGACGAACCCGCAAGTTTACCTCCTCAAATACAAGATGAAACACTTTGGTGATCTCTACACTTGGATCACCTAAAAAAACTCTCACAGCAAATCTACTATAGGATTGATATAGTAATGAAAAACTCAAGTATGTGTGAGAAAACAAGATAGAGTAGTGGAGGAAAAACTCAAGAAATCTCTTTAAAAAAACACTCTTGAAAACTCTCCTTTTGATATGAAAGTATTAGCTCTAAAATAAGTGAAGAAAACCTCTAAGATAGGTAGGAAAAAATAGCTCAAAAACCCTCTTCAAATCTTCTTAAAAACAGTCTCAGGGAACCCCAATATATAAGGTCCCAAAATATAGCCATTGGAGTCCAACTCAGCAAGAAATCTTGCTGTCGGTCAACCGCCCAGTCAATGGCCAACGGTCGAATTTCTGATCATTGTGCCTCCGGTCGACCGCCCGGTCGACAGGGTCAAGCCTATCGGTCAACCGCCCGGTCGACTGGCCTCACCCGAGAGCTAGGTACTTTCAGTCGGTCGACCGCTCGATCAACTAGCTTTGTAAGCTGGTCCTTTGTGCACGTCTCGTGCACATCGGTGGACCGGTCCGGTCAACCGACTACCGGACTGGTCGACTGCCAGTATAGTCTAGTTGAAATATTTGGGATTAAAAATCTTGTCTTTTTAACTCTAATTAAATCTCATAAATTCTCATAAATTCTACAAAAATAAGTTCATTGAAATACTTTGATATAGAAACATGTATGATTAAAAATCAACACATATTACAAACATTTTGAACTCTTTTGTGATATAGAAATTTTGCCTTAAATAAAATCCGTATTTTTCAAAAACAAACTTTAATTCGAAAAATGATTTTCTCAAAACTTCTTCAAACACAAAAATAAGATATTTTAAATACTTTGAAGCTTAGTGTGTATGGATATGATCCAATACAAATATAAGATGAAATATCTATGTTTTTGACAATAAGCTCTAAATAAATTTTGATAATACAAAACTCAAAACACATGTATACTTTGAAGCTCAAAAATCAAAACGGTATTTTTCTAAACTCAAAATTATCTTATGAAAATAAATATAAATTTTGTGTGTGTGTATGAACTTGAGCATTCCATAACTAATCTATCCTTTACATTTTATCTAAAAACAATCTTAACACTTACAAACATGACACAAATCTTCATGAAAATCTTCTCTTGAAAATCTTTTCTCCTTCTTGACTAGATTCAAACCTTGATCCCTGAGTTAGACTCCTCTTGAGTACTTGATGCAATCTTGATGCGCGAGTTCTTGAATAAACACGTGCTAGCTCCAAATCTTGACTTCAAATCTTTTATTGAAGCTAAATACCTACTAAGATCTTGATCAAATATCTGAAACTAAATAAGCACAAGATCATTAGTACTATAACTACATAAGTTAATCATCATCAAAACTAGAGCAATAGGCCTTTGGGCCAATAATTCCCACCCCTCTCATTCAAATCCCAATCCACTACAACCATGACGGCTAACACAACCATCACCAACATCACCAACTTTGTCATCGTCAAGCTCAACAAAAAGAATTATCTCCTTTAAAAATCTGTCTTCCTTCCAATACTCTCCACTTATGATCTCATGGGCTTCGTCAACGGCACCAACGAATGTCCATCTCGTTTTCTTGATGATGAAAGCGGGAACTCTACGACCATCGTGAACCCAAAGTACACGGAATGGCACAAACAAGATCAAACTCTGTTGATCTAGATTTCCGCCACCCTCTCTGACACTGTGCTTCCATACGTGGTTGGCTGCCGAATGGCCATGGCAGCCTGAAGCATCTTGGAGAAAAAGTTTGCAAACGTATCTCGTGCGCACACCATGCAACTCAAAGCTCGGCTGCAAAACACCACCAATTGCCGATGAAGATCTAGTTCTCCACATGCTACATGGGCTACCGTCGAAACCTCAATCAGACTTTGGTCTGATGCTATAACTGCAGAAGATCTTCATTCTCTTGTTCTCAATGAGAAAGTTACTGTCAATGAGCGTGTAAGGTCAGTCACTCAATTTGACTCCTTACTACATGCCTTATATGCCTCTTCCTCCTCCAAGATCTCCGGTAAGCAGATCTACATCAACCAAAATTATAAAGGAAAGTTCCAAAACTATATCCCTAATTTTCAATACAAGGGACCATCCAATTCCAGTTCAAAACAATCCCGCTCTAGAAACTTCTCTCCTCAATCCAACAGCAGATCAAATCCAATATCTAGCAATTCCTCCTCCAAATTAACCTGTCAAATCTGCACCAAACCAGGGTATACAGCTATCGACTGCTACCAGCATATGAATTATGCTTATCAAGATAAGCATCCCCCACAAACATTAGCTGTAAATGGTGGCACAATCCTCGGACATGATGGATCAATGGATCGCTAATACAGGTGCAACTCATCATATGACTAGTGATATCTCAGACTTATCCCTCAAGTCAGAATACCAGGTATGGATGCAGTGGTTATAGGGAATGGCATGAAACTTTCAATCTCATTTATTGGTTCTTCTTCTATCCATACACCTCATTCTTTTCTTCTCAAACACATTTTACATGTTACATCTTTAAATATAATCTTCTCTCAGTTCAACAATATGCTCGTGATAATAAGGTCTCACTAACTTTTGACGCTAATTATTTTCTTAGAAAAATCCGTCAGGACGGGTTCTCTATAAGGGCATGAGTAACAACGGTCTGTACTCCCTTCTTCGCCATTTGTCACTCACCACCCCTCCTCCACAAGCTCTTTCCACCACTGCTATCTCTTCAGCATCTTCTTAGCACCGTAGGCTTGGACATCCGTCATCGGTGACTCCACAAACACTTCGCTCTCAACTTTCATCGTTCTCCATTCTAAGGACAAATCCACAAACACCTCATCGCTGCTTTGCTTGCCAATTTGGTCGGAGTGTAAAACTTTCATTCTCACTGTCACAAATAAAGTCCATGCGCCTTCTTCAATTAATCCACTCGGATCTATGGGGTCCGTCTCCTGTTGTCCCAAATTCAGGTTACAAGTACTACGTAGTGTTTATCGATGACTGGTCCAGATTCTTATAGATTTTTCTTTTATTTAAGAAATCTGAACTTCCACTTGTCTTTAAGGATTTTCTTAATAAAATTGAGTTGTTCTTTGATTTCAAAGTATGTGTTTTTCGTTTAGATGGTGATGGGGAATTTACAAGTAAACAATTTGAATATATCCTATCCTCCCGTGGTATTATCCATCAATTCAATTGCACATATACACCTGAGCAGAATGGTGTGTCTGAAAGAAAACATCGCCATTTGCTAGACATGACCAGAACCTTACTTGCTGATTTTGGATTACCCTCAAAATTCTGGGTAGACACAGTTCAGACTGCTGCTTTTCTCATAAATCGGTTGCCCTCTGCCAAACTGCACAATGCTTCCCCAATCAAGTCCTGTACAACACAAAACCAGACTATACTCATCTTAAAATCTTTGGATGCCTATGCTTTCCTAGATTGAGATAATATGTCAAGAACAAGTTGCAGAGTAGAAGTGTACCATGTGTTTTCATTGGGTATGGAAGTTTCTTTAAAAGTTATTATTGTCTTGACCCCAAAACAGGGTGTGTTTACACTACGCGTCATGTTATCTTCAATGAAACCAATTTCCTTCTTACAATCCTCTAATCAACATCATTACCAATCCTCCCAGTCTTTTTCTTCTACATCCTCTGTAACTATGGTTCCTATCTTTCCCTCAATCAGTATCAGCCATCTCCAACAACTACAACCTTCATCCTCATCAGACAACCCAACCTCCATAATGTCCGTCTCGAATGCTGATTTGCCCATTTTAACAAATAATGTTCCTACATCACCTTACTCCACCACTCAACATCTTTCCTCCAATACTACTCCACCAATTCATACTGATATATCAACAACTCTCATTCCTCCTTCAAATTCTTCTCTACTAACCACACGACCGATAGTACATATTCAATCTCCACCACTTACAGTACAAACTTCCACTATAACCACATTAATACCTCTCACCTCCTCCACCCTCAACACTCATCCCATGACTACCAGAGCAAAGGATTGCATTTAGAAGCCAAAAACACTCCGATCCACATTATACCCACTTCCTATGTCTCTAATGAAAATCACCTAGGGGGGTAAATAGGTGATAATGCTAATCTAATGAACTAAATGCGGAATTTAAAAACTAAATGCAATTAACAAGAAATGCACACTCAAACAAGCCAAGCAAGTAATTATGAATGAACAATATGAATTTATGCAAGGCACAATATAGAGAGAGAGTAAGAGCCAAGGGATCAAGCGCAAACGACAAGATATGTTTCGAGGTTCGAGCACCCAGCTCTACATCCCCGCCTTCACACAGAAGGATTTCAACTCCACTAGCTTGTCCACAAAGGACTCCCACAAAGAGAACCTCCACCGAGGATTTGGGGAAATAACAATTTCAAGGAGTACCCAACTCCTCTCTTTACAAACACAACCTCCTCCTTGAGGCACAACACCAAGGCAACAAACAATCACCTCACAACTTGAGGGATTAGCACAAAGCTACACAAGGATCACCTCACCACTTGAGGGATACAACCCAATGCACAACCTCCTCAACACAATGAGGGAAAGGCACAAAGCCAAGTAAAGATTGGGTTTACAACTTGGTGATCAAAAGACCACAAACAATCTCTTTTCCCACACAAAGACCCTATAGAATAAGATAGTAGATGTAACTTAAGTGTGGAGAAAACCAAAGGAATGAAAATCAAAAACTCAAAGAAAATCCTTAGGAAAAACTAGAAACCAAGATAAAGAAGTTGAATCAAACACTTTTCCCAAAAACCCTTTTCTTTGATTTCCCAAACCCTAGCAAAAACACCAAATAGATTGTTCAATTTAAAGCCCAAAAACTTCTTTTGATTGTTGTGAAAACACTAGAGAGTCAGGAAAAATTAGCACCAAAAATCTTAGAGAAAACCTCTTTCCAATGGGGTATTTATAGCCCCCAGAAAATTATAGCCGTTGGCAGCAGAAACTGCCAAAAATGAACTACCGATCGACCGGTCGGTCGACCGGCCAACGGTCACATTTGACCGCTGGCAGCTACCAGTCGACCGAGCGGTCGACCGTCCCCAGAACCAGAGAGCAACGGCTCTCTGGCCGGTCGACCACTCGGTCGACCGGGAGAAACCCCAGAGCAACCTGCTCTCAGTCGGTCGACCGTGCGGTCGACCGGCTTATGGGTAAGCCAGCGTGTACGTATCCGTGCACGTCGGTCGACCGCTACGGTCGACCGGCTACTTGGTCCGGTCGACCGTCCGGTCGACCGACCTAGCCTGGCAGCAGCAGTTCTGGTCAGAGAAACATGTTATTTTTAATTCTAAAAATTCTCATAAATCTTCTAAAAATACACAAAAATAGTTTTATCATTTTATTTTGAAATATAAACTTGTGATAAAAATTTCATCACAAATAACAAACATTGTGAAACATTTTTGTGTCTTATCATTTTTACAAAAATCAAAAACTATATTTTCTAAAACTTGGATTTTTGAATTGAAAATACACTTTGTCCAAAACTCATCCAAATACAAAAACATAGTATTAAACAACATTTAGGCATGATGTATATAGATATAATCCTATATACTGAAACATATATATATATCCATGTTTTTGACTTTAATTCCAAAATATGTTTTGTTAAAAATACCAAAACATAAAACACATGAATAAATAAGTCAAAACTAAGTTTGTCTAGGAAGTTAAGCATGCATGTATATAGAACAAATCTAATATACATTAAACCATGTAAACTTGTTTTGATCTATCTATTCATAAAACAAGATCGGTTAAACCAAAAAGGAAAAACCGAAAACCAATATTCAAAACATGAAACGTGTGTGTTGTGAACTTGAGCATATCATACTATTCTAATCTTTACAAATGGATCTAAAACTTAAACTAAACTATGGTACCGATATCTTCTTGTAGAGCGCCGTCTCCAAGCCGACTCGATCCAAAACTCCTTGATCCACCGAGCAAGTGCTATATATGATCTTTGACGCTCGGGCTCTTGAATCAACATGTGAAAGCTTCCAAATCATCTTGTTGAAGCTAATCACCTACAAACATCTTGATTAATGATCTGAAACTAAAATCACAAGATTATTAGTACACATAACTACATGAGTTAATCATCATCAAAACTAGAGTGGAGGGCTTTTGGGCCAACAATCTCCCCCTTTTTGATGATGACAAAACTCATGGAGTTATATATGCATGGATTAAAGTTAAGCTTCAGAGAAGCTCCCCCTTAACTCATGCATAGGAATAACAAGAATAAATAAATGAAGGCTCATAAACAAGTATGAAACACATATATCTATTTGTTTATTGTGATGCATGAACATAAATCCCTTTTCTAAAACATAATGCTCTTGACACCAAACATATGAAATGCATCATGCATAAAACAAGCTCTTGATACCAATAAACTCTTGATACCAATAAAAACATGTTCTTAAATAATGCTCTTGATACCAAACATATGAAATGCATCATGCATAAAACGTGCTCTTGATACCAATAAACTCTTGATACCAATAAAAACATGTTCTTAAATAATGCTCATGATACTAATTAAACTCTAATTAAACAATTAAACGACAAACTAATAAATAAAACAAAACATGCATATAAAACATGCATATAAACTCAAATACTTCTCCCCCTTTTTGTCAATCATCAACAAAGGGGTCCAAGTAAAAACAAAAACATTCTTCTCCCCCTTTTTGTTCGAAACAAAGAAACAGTAAAGGGGTTAAAAGCAATAAAACAATGTTCTCCCCTTTTTGTCTAAAACACAAATGATGTAACTAAGGGGTGACAATCAATTATGATATCAATTTGTCAAAGTAGAGCATCTTGATACCAATTGAAAGGAAACATAAAAACATTGATACCAATTATAAGAAAACAATCTTGATACCAATTGAAATTAAACATAACAAATTTTGAATTTCTAAACAAGGATTTTGATACCAATTGTAAATATTTTTCATTTTGAGCATATGATACCAAATTGAAATTTTCAATCATAAAGTATGGGAGTGAAAATCAAATACCAATTGAAAGATGAAATACAAGGTTTCTCCCTCTTTATGAATTACCAAATAAAGCATGCAAAGCTTGTATATGGATACCAATTGAAAACTAGTCAATTGAAACAGATAGTCATTATAAAACAAGCTTTATCACGATCAAAATTTGTGCTCTAAGATATATGAATATAATAAGCACAAATAAAAACATATATATGTATAAAAATTAGATACCAATTGAAATTGATACTCTTTGAAGTGTAAGCATACATATAATATAATATATGAGTATACAAAAATGTCAATATTGATACCAATTGAAAGAATCCAATGATACCAATTGAAACAACAATAATACCAAGTGTATATCTCATATTACCTAGCCTCCCAATCATGCACAAGTTTAAAAGATATTCAAGAAGGGTATACATGGCATGGTCGCCCATCCAACCGCCCTTTAAAGGTAGGGGTTTTCAAAAATAAGTTTGAAAATAGAGTACGTTTGAAAATCTCTACCATAAGAAGAATACGAACTAGTTAAATGGGAAATCTTGTTACTAGTACGAAATCCTTCAAGCAAGGAATATAACATAAATATTTTTCATGAAACACATGTAAATCACATGGCACTAAACACTCAAATTTCATAAAACATGTATCATACTCATGAAAGTAAAATCATGAGAAAGCTAATAAAGTGAGTGAACAAGTGTTATGTGACACATATCAACATGAAAATATTCAATTAAGCTCAATTGAAATTCCTTAAACATGAAAACATGAAATCATGAGAAACTAAATTTTCATTTAAAAACAATTTATACTTCAAGGCATATGTATGTTTTGACAACACAAAAAGTAAACATACATATCCCTAAACACAATTTGAGTTCATAATAAAGATTTGCATGAAAAGCAAATGACTCAAGGGGTATACATGTATATCTTAAAGTTTGGCAAAGTAGACATATACATGAAGCGAAAACACACATGATCATAAAACATATCCAAAATAGGGAATACATGTTAGAATGCATGAATCATCAAAACTAGACTATACTAGAACATCTAATGGGTACAAATAAGCATCCAAGCACAAACATATATAAAGATTTATTTGTGGCCCACTACATATACAAGTATAAATTCTAGTCTTAATGAAAACTAACATTTAAACGTATATTCAAAATATGAGGCATAAAACGGGACATAAATCAACATGATAAACATAAAAATGATCATTATGTAAATCCACATGCTATTAAAGCTATGTGTGCATAATAGCTAAACAAATGGTGAGAACACAACAAATGGGTCCATATAAGCATGGGTGATCTCAAAAGCTATACATGCATGTCAATGATCTAAGAATCTTGGCATTTAACATAATAAACTCTAAACATCAAAAACATGAAATATCAAACTAGAATCATAAACACATATGATCATCATGCACATGCATTAGATCTAGGACATACATATTAGTTTAAAAACAAGGTGAGAACACAAAGATAGGACCATGGGTGTCTCAAATAACTAAACATGTATATCACTAATCTAAATCACATGGCATAATCATAATGAGCATTAAAACATGACATGCTATAAATCAACGACATGAAAAGCATGCAAATATAAACGGGAGTTAGAGATTGATACCAAAACCGATGAAGGCACCTCTCTAGTTCTCCAAACCAATGGTGGTCCTCTCCACCAAACTCCCCTTGAAAGTGATGCATCCAAATTGTTTTCTTTAAGCACGGAACGCATCCACTTCAAGGCACCGCTACTCTCACGTGATGCGAGAGCCCACACCTACATCAAAAATTTTAGGGGTGGTCTTTGGTACCCATTTTCTTTTGGGTCAATAAGGGTTAGTATCTTTCCTAACTCAAACAAGATTATTTACAAAATTTTCAACATGTAAACGATCATAGCAAAATCTAGCAAGGTGGCCTTTTCGACCATAATGTGTACACGTGTACACATGGGCATACATAGTGTGAAGTTTGTGATCGTGATGAGCATGTGTATGCCGTGATGGGTGTGCATGCAAAGATGGACCTTGTTTCTTACGAACCAAGATTTTCAAGCGTGTATGATTTAAAGTACATTGGCTCAAAGTGGAGCCCAAACAATCAACACTTTTCTTCAAAACATTTATGTCATTTTCAATACTAGAAGATAAAGTGGAGCATGCAAAAGATGTGCTAGGTGAATCTACACTAGCATGGCAAACATGTGAAGACAATTCAATTTTCAAAGATTCATTTTTTTTTAAAACAAAATCCAATTCTTTTGTAATGAAATCAATTTCATTTTTCAATGCAAGGTTATCTTTTAAAACAAAATCTAATTTAGAAGATAAAACCTTATTGTTTTTCACAACATCATCACAATCATTTTTGCTTTTCAAAACATCAATCTTTTTTAGGGCAAGGTCTAGTTGAGATTTAAGTGAGTCACGTTCACAAGTAATCTCTTCCTCTCTCTTGCAAAACCAATTCAAAAGTTGAGCACAAATCCTTCATTTCTTCTTTTAATTCAAAATGTTTCTTTTTCAAAAGGTCATGTTTTTCAACAAAATTTTCAAGTTTAGAGGCAAGTTCTACATTTAAATTTTGAACTTCAAAACACCCATAGCAATATGAACTAGAGCTATCATCTAGTTGAGAATCCGATTGTACCTCAAGGGAGTTTTTCCCTTAGACCATGAGGCAATGCTCGTCGGATTTGTCTCTCCTAGATCTTCTCAACTTGTTAATAATTCTTGGCAGCTCGGGAGAAGTCAAAATGCTCCAAACTGCAAAAGCAGAATCATAATGAGCAAACACATGTAAAAGATCTTCATTAAGAGATACTCTAAGTGTCTTAAGTGCTAATGCATTAGCCTTTTTATGCTTGCTAGCATTAGGGTAGGATTCTTGAGTAGTGGCTTGATAAACTAGATGTCCTAGGCTTTTTAAATGACTACTCATCTTGGCCTTCCAAAAATCATGTCTAGAAAAATCAAACATAGGAGGGCTATCCATGAGTGCATACTAAATGTGTGCAAATGAAAAATGCAAATGAAGATTAGCAAACCAAGATCTCACTCCTAGGTGGTTAAACCTAAATATCAGGAGCGTAGGCTCTGATACCAATTGAAAATCACCTAGAGGGGGTGAATAGGTGATAATGCTAATCTAATGAACTGAATGCGGAATTTAAAAACTAATTGCAATTAACAAGAAATGCACACTCAAACAAGCCAAGCAAGTAATTATGAATGAACAATATGAATTTATGCAAGGCACAATATATAGAGAGAGTAAGAGCCAAGGGATCAAGCGCAAACAACAAGATATGTTTCGAGGTTCGAGCACCCAGCTCTACATCCCCGCCTTCACACAGAAGGTTTTCAACTCCACTAGCTTGTCCACAAAGGACTCCCACAAAGGGAATCTCCACCAAGGATTTGGGGAAATAACAATTACAAGGAGTACCCAACTCCTCTCTTTACAAACACACCCTCCTCCTTGAGGCACAACACCAAGCCAACAAACAATCACCTCACAACTTGAGGGATTAGCACAAAGCTACACAGGATCACCTCACCACTTGAGGGATACAATCTAAATGCACAACCTCCTCAACACAATGAGGGAAAGGCACAAAGCCAAGCAAAGATTGGGTTTACAACTTGGTGATCAAAAGACCACAAACAATCTCTTTTCCCACACAAAGATCCTATAGAATAGGATAGTAGATGTAGCTCAAGTGTGGAGAAAATCAAAGGAATGAAAATCAAAAACTCAAAGAAAATCCTTGGGAAAACTAGAAACCAAGATAAAGAAGTTGAATCAAACACTTTTCCCAAAAACCCTTTTCTTTGATTTCCCAAACCCTAACAAAAATACCAAATAGTTTTGATTGCTGTGAAAACACTAGAGAGTCAGAAAAATTAGCACCAAAAATCTTAGAGAAAACCTCTTTCTAATGGGGTATTTATAGCCCCCAGAAAAATTATAGCCGTTGGCAGCAGAAACTGCCAAAAATGAACTACCGGTCGACCGGTCGGTCGACTGGCCAACGGTCACATTTGACCGCTGGCAGCTACCGGTCGACCGGGCGATCGACTGTCCCCAGAACCAGAGAGCAACGGCTCTCTGGCCAGTCGACCGCTCGGTCGACCGGGGGAAACCCGAAAGCAACCTGCTCTCAGTCGGTCGACCGTGCGGTCGACCGGCTTATGGGTAAGCCAGCGTGCACGTATCCGTGCACGTCGGTCGACCGCTACGGTCGACCGGCTACTTGGTCCAGTCGATCGTCCAGTCGACCGACCTAGCCTGGCAGCAGCAGTTCTGATCAGAGAAACATGTTATTTTTAATTCTAAAAATTCTCATAAATCTTCTAAAAATACACAAAAATAGTTTTATCATTTTATTTTAAAATATAAACTTGTGATAAAAATTTCATCACAAATAACAAACATTTTGAAACTTTTTGTGTCTTATCATTTTTACCAAAAATCAAAAACTGTATTTTCTAAAACTTGGATTTTTGAATTGAAAATACACTTTGTCCAAAACTCATCCAAATACAAAAACATGGTATTAAACAACATTTAGGCATGATGTATATGGATATAATCCTATATACATGAAACATATATATATCCATGTTTTTGACTTTAATTCCAAAATATGTTTTGTTAAAAATACCAAAACATAAAACACATGAATAAGTAAGTCAAAACTAAGTTTGTCTAGGAAGTTAAGCATGCATGTATATAGAACAAATCTAATATACATTAAACCATGTAAACTTGTTTTGATCTATTTATTCATAAAACCAAGATCGGTTAAACCAAAAACGGAAAAACTGAAAACCAATATTCAAAACATGAAACGTGTGTGTTGTGAACTTGAGCATATCATACTATTCTAATCTTTACAAATGGATCTAAAACTTAAACTAAACTATGGTACCGATGTCTTCTTGTAGAGCGTCGTCTCCAAGCCGACTCTATCCAAAACTCCTTGATCCACTGAGCAAGTGCTATATATAATCTTTGACGCTCGGGCTCTTGAATCAACATGTGAAAACTTCCAAATCATCTTGTTTAAGCTAATCACCTACTAACATCTTGATTAATGATCTGAAACTAAAATCACAAGATTATTAGTACACATAACTACATGAGTTAATCATCATCAAAACTAAAGTGGAGGGCCTTTGGGCCAACATCTAAATGCCATCACTATTCCACCTGCTCCTACTTGTGTCACATAGATTAACAAGGATCCACGATGGAGAGATGCGATGGCGGCTGAAATTTCTGCACTTATGGATGCTCAAACTTGGACATTGGTCCTCCTCCACCAAATCAGAACATAATCGGTTGTAAATGGATATATCGCGTGAAACAAAAGGCTGATGATCTCGTTGATCACTTCAAAGCTTGGCTAGTCGCCAAGGGATTCACTCAGCAACCAGGTATCGATTAGGAAGAAACTTTTAGTCCGATCGTGAAGTCCTCCACCATTCGACTAGTTTTTACTATTGCAACATAGTTTAACTGGCCTATGAAACAACTTGATATTAACAATGTTTTTCTGCACGGCTATCTCAATGAACCGTTTACATGACTCAACCGCCTGGCTTCATCGATACAGTCAACCCAACTCATGTATGCCGGCTTTCAAAATCTCTATATGGTCTAAAACAAGCTCCTCAAGTATGGTATGAGCAACTCCGTCAATCTCTTTTGGAGCTGGACTTCACTATATCACCTTCAAACCATCATGATTTATTTGAAATATCTCTACTGATGTGGCAATTGTTCTCATATATGTGGATGACATATTTCGCATTGACTCTTCCACTCAAATATGTCAGGCTATCAAAACTATATTGGGCAACTCTTTCCTGTCAAGGACTTAGGTGATGCAAAATATTTTCTCGGTCTTGAGCTCCATCAAACAAATGATACTTTATATGTTACTCATTCAAAGTATATAGTTGATCTTCTTCGACGGGCAAAAATGGATGGAGCCAAACCTTCCTCCACTCCCATTTCTACAAGTTTGAAACCAGATAACACTTCTGGGGATATTTTGCCTGATCCATTTCAATTTCGCTCACTTGTTGGAGGTCTACAATATCTTACATGGACACGACTAGACATCTCATTCTCAGTAAATCAAGTATGTCAATTTTTAAAGGAACCCAGAACCCATCATCTTATTACAGTCAAAAGAATCTTGAGATATCTCAAGGGTACCGCTAACATTGGCCTAGTCTATAGGCGTTGCATTGTGGCGCCCCGATCCCGCGGGTACAGAGACATCACTGTGACGAATATACTCAGGTCAAAAATACCCTCACGTATATACGATAAGAATTAGTACAGGCAAGAATCAGAGGCGGAAGCATAGTGGTAATATACATTCCAACACAAAAGTACAAGTACATGGTTATCAAAGAGAGTGATATAACATTGTAGCAATATTAAATCATCAGAAAAATACAAAAGTACAATACATGAAGAGATATATAAAGCTGAGAGATGCTCACGAGCAGCAAGAGGCACCTCGAGAGCTAAATAGGAGAAGAGCTGGAAGGAAGAGCTAGGCGCCTCCAAGCTTCTGTTGCACTTTACCACCACGGAAGGATCCGCTGTGCACTCTGATCTGCGCCAGCAAGGCCACCAAAGTCCGGGCTCTAGAATCTGGACATGAGAATTCAGGGTTGTCAGATATAACTCTGCGAGTACATATAGTAAAGCTAAGTGGCGTGCATAACAGGTACATGTGTACAGGAAATGTGTATCATGAATATAAGCACATATGAACATGAAATGAGACAGTAAGTAAAGTAGTTACAAGAAAATAAGTTATATAAGCCCACATTACCGATCCGTGAGATTAGTACGTCGAAGGAATAATCCAAATAAGGAAACCCTCATATATATACTCTATACCTCACGTCACTGTAATCTGAGTTTATATAATCTGACTTTACCTTCACAATAATATATAATGAAACAATATGGAAGCAATCAAGTAATCCAACAAGATAGCACATGTGTAAGTGATGAACAGTATAAACCAAGAGTATAGCTAATCATATATCAGGAGCATGTTATTATAAGTTATTAAGACTCATCTGATTTGTAAACGTCGGTATGTGTCCAATCCCACATACCTCAACATACAGATCCGAGAGTAAGTTATTGAAAACTGATGGAGATCGATGAACTATGCTTAGAATGCGTCCCGTACATGCCCAGGACAACGGTCAAGGAGTATCCGGTGCTGAGCCGGAACGTACCGCTAGGTACCGGACTTATTGTACGCCCGAACAGGAATAGGATGTCACCGCTCCCATAGGAATAGGCTCAGGGGCTTATGGTACAAACGGCAGGTAATGGAGTAGGGGTGCAAGTACACCCCACGAAGCGCCTCGTGGCCTCCAGGTCGAATCCAAGTATATGGCCGCGCCACACTATAAGACCATCATAAACATGGAGATTATATCGGTACTCATCAGTTTCTCCCATCCCGGTGTAAGTTGTCTAATATTAGAATTTATCCAGTGATAATATCTACAAGGTGTTTATAGTAATCCTATATTCATGGTTACCCTATTATGGGGATCAACAGGAGTATAGTATCAGGAGTCCCCCTTTTTTAGGGGTTCAGGAATACAGGAGTTCAGGAGTACAGGAGTTCAAGAGTATCAAATGTCTGGTAATAGTATAATAATCATGTCCCCGTAAAAGTGATAATCATGAATATGCAAAGAAGTACGGTGTCCGGTGTAATAGTATCCAGTCAGGTGTCACAATATCAGGTCAAGTGTATTGGTACCAGGTGGCAGTATGTCAATTGTCAAGCGAAGCATAGTAAGTACCGGTGTCAGATATCAAGTGATAAGTATAGCATGGCAAGTACCGGTGTCGGATATCAAGTGTCGTGGATCAAGTATCAAATATAACATATCAAGTGTTGGTGTAAATACCGTGTGCCTGTGTCATAAATCATATATCAAGTATAACATGGCAAGTACCGTTGTTAGGTATCATGGGTCAAATATAGCATGGCAAGTACCGGTGTCAGGTATCATATGTCAAATATAGCATGGCAAGTACCGGTATCGGGTATCATATGTTAAATATAGCATGGCATGTACCGGTATCAGATATCAAGTAATAAGCATAACATGGCAAGTACCGGTATCAGATATCAAATAATAAGTATAGCGTGGCAAGTACCGGTATCAGATATCAAATAATAAGTATAGCATGGCAGGTACCGGTGTATACATGTCAGGGTCAGGTAACTAATATATCGGTGAGAGTCACAACATTAAATACTAGGTATCAACCGGTCACGTAACATGGTACAGGAGAACGACATAAACATTTCAAACTCTTCACAATCATTTTTATAATAATAATAAATTTTCTTTTAACTATGCAAAGCCGAGTAAAGCGGAGCAGATCTAGACATACCCAGTATAATACCGGTCCGACAAAGTATAATAATGGCCGGAAGCTATTTATAAAGCATAGTAATCATTTATATAACATATTCTAACTTGTGTAAAGAGACATCATATATTAAAAGTAAGATAATAATATTAAATATGAAACGATGGTAATAAAGCAAGAAATGTCAAAGAAATGTACTCGCCTAGCACCGGATGAAATACCGAGAAAATCGGGAAAAATCTGCAAACACGTTCAAGCAAGCTACTAACCCATGTATATATTAATATATATACATATATATATATATAAATATTAGAGAGAGAATGACAGAGGAGAGGGAGAGGAGAGAGAAAGTTGTAGGAAGGGGAGAGAGAGAAAATATGGAATTTTTAGGAATAAATTTGGAATTAAAACGGCAGCGATATTGATTGTAATTATAGGAAAGTAATTTTGGGATGAGGTGGAGGGTATTTTAGGGAAATGGAAAGTGGGTGTTTATTTAGGGAAAAGAAAGAAAAAAGAAAAGAAAGAAAGAATGCAGAAGGAAAGAAGAAAGAAAGAAAAGAAAATTGGAGGGGAGGGGGAGGTGGCCGGCCGGCCACCTGCCGGGGGCCCTGGGCGGCGGCGGCGGCGGCGACGGTGCAGGCGACGGCCATGGAGAGGAAATGAGTGGGTTTTGTTTTGTTGAAGGAGATGGTAATGGTTTTTGGATTTTTGAAATGAAAAGGAAAGGAAATGAAGGGTTTAATAGAGAAGGAGAAGAATTGAAATGATGAATTTGGGGGGAAGAGAGAGGCTGCGGGTGGCTTGCAGGCGGCAGTGGCAGGGGAGCAGGCGGTTGGGTGCAGGGGATGGGGAAGTCAAATGGGGAAGAAAAGAAAGAAAGAAAAGAAAGAAAATTAAAGAAAAGGAAAAAAATAAGAAAAAAGAAAATAAAATAGTATAAAAATTGTATTATTAAATAATTTATTTATTATAATTTCTAGAAGTACAAAGTAGGGGAGTAGAGAAGGAAAACAAGAAAAGAAATCGTCAGTAAAAATATTATTATTTTAATAGGGCGAAAATTCGACTGTTTCAGAAACATTCCGAAAAATTCTCAAAATAGCAAATATTATTCTAAGATGCTTGGTGAAATCGAATTTGAGAAATTTAATATAATTTTAAATTAAAAATCTTAAAATCTTCCAGCAATACCGGCCGACACCAGAATCGGTGAAATTTTGATAAATTTAGAAAAATCTCCAAAAATATTTTTAGCTAGAAAATGAAATTCTAAGAAGTAATGTGAAAGCCATTTTTTAAAATTCACCCATTTGAAAAAAAAAAAAATCTGGGAATCAGTCAGCGATGTTGATCAACACCGATTTTGGAGATTCTACAGAAAAATTCTGAAAAATTCCAAAAAATCATGAAAAATCTAAAATATGAGAAAACAGTGTCTGATACTGAAATCGATTAAATCAGACTAGTAGAAAGGTCAAATCGAATGGTATATCGGTATCGGGTTCCCAGTTCGGGTCAGGGCTTAGTCTAGGTCTGAGAATCCAGATCCGAAATCAAAAACATGAGAAATAACAACTTAAAAACAAATACTAGAAGAAAATTACAATAATACGATCGAAAAAGTCGGGACACGTATTTGGTACGTATCCCTGGAACGGGATGCTACAATCTACCCAGCTAATAAAAATTTCGTCCTTGAAATTTCTATAAGGAAGGAGATGAACATGGAAGAGATTACAGTCAACGATTATAATATGATAAAGTGAAAAGGATAAGGGAGATTACCAACTCAGGACACAAAATATCTGAGTTGATCGAAGGAATGACGGGAAGAAGCTGAAAAGATAGAAGGGTCTCAGGATCTAAGGAAAAGATTACGAGGAAGGAAAAGATAACAGCGTACTTGTGATTGGAATGTATATTCAAGACTCATGCTCTCCAGCTGCAGATTAATACATCGTTAATCTGCCAACTGGTTGTACTGAGGATGTTAGAACCTAGGCTCTGATACCACCCTGTGACGCCCCGATCCCGCGGGTACGGAGACGTCACTGCGACGTATATACGCAGGTCAGAAATACCCTCACGTATATACGCTAAGCATTAGTATAGGCAAGAATCAGAGGCGGAAGCATAGTGGTAATATACATTTCAACACAAAAGTACAAGTACATGGTTATCATAGAGAGTGATACAACATTGTAGCAATATTACATCACCAGAAAAATATAAAAGTACAATACATGAAGAGATATACAAAGCTGAGAGATGCTCACGAGCAACAAGAGGGACCTCGAGAGCCAAATAGGAGAAGAACTGGAAGGAAGAGCTAGGCGGCCTCCAAGCTTCTGCTGCCTCTGACCAGCACGAGAGGATCCGCTACGCACTCTGATCAGCGCCAGCAAGGCCACCAAGGTCCGGGCTCTAAAATCTGGATATGAGAACCCAGGGTTATCAGATGCAACCCTGTGAGTACATATAGTAAAACCAAGTGGCGTGCATAACAGGTACATGTGTATAGGAAATGTGTATCGTGAATATAAGCACATATGAACATGAAATGAGACAGTAAGTAAAGTAACTACAAGAAAATCAGTTATATAAGCCCACATTACCGATCCGTGAGATTAGTACATCGAAGGAATAATCCAAACAAGGAAACCCTATATATATACCCTATACCTCACGTCACTGTAGTCTGAGTTTATATAATCTGACTTTACCTTCACAATAATATAATAATGAAACAGTATGGAAGCAAACAAGTAATCCAACAAGATAGCACATGTCTAAATAGTGAGCAGTATAAACCAAGAGTATAGCTAATTATATATCAGGAGCATGTTATTATTAAGTTATTAAGACTCATCTGATTTATAAACGTCGGTATGTGTCCTATCCCACATACCTCAGCATACAGATCCGAAAGTAAGTTATTTGAAACTGATGGAGATCGACAAACCATGCTTAGAATGGGTCCCGTACATGCCGGGAATAGGATGTCACCGCTGTTGGCCCAAAGTCCTATCACTCTCGTTTTGATGATGATCAACTCATGTAGTTGTTGGCCCAAAGGCCATTAGCCCTATATCTTGATGGATATTTTGATGATAACAAACCATATCTAGTTATGTATTTAACAATTTTTGTTTAAAAGCATTTCAGGTTAAAACAGGTTGATTTGACGGCTCCACAATCAAGACTCACAAGTTTGGAGTTTGCCAAAAATTTGCATTCCCAAGCCAAGCACAATAGAAAGCTTCGGGAACAAGACGATGAAGAAAAGACCAAGTCAAGATCAAGACTATGAAGAATACCAAGATTTGTATTTGTATTTTTCATTTTAGATATTTTGTCAAACCTAGATGTTAGAAGTAGAGTTATGGGATTACCACCTACACACACATTTTAATTTGGTCATATTTGTTATAGCTTCCGCATTATTTGCATAATTTACCATTAAGTGACCATTAGATTAGCCATCACCTATTCACCCCCCCCTCTAGGTGAACTTACAATTGGTATCAGAGCTTGGTACTCTGATTTGGGTCTAACAACCTAGAGTAAAAGATCCTCATTTTAGGCTAATCACATTATTTGTACACACACCATGGATTTCATGTCACCACCCACCTTTGACATTCTTAACATCCAAATTTGGAAGGTTAAGATGTCTTTGTACCTCAAAGCCTTAGGATTTCATGTCTATCTTGCCACCACTAATAATGCATATTCTTTAGATGGTAAGAATTTTGAGGCTAATGCAAAAGCCCTTCATGCTATCAAGTCAACCCTAAATGATGATTATTTATTTAGGGTTTCTAATGTTGAATCGGCTTTTGTAGTATGGAACATCATCACCTCCCTCGGCGAAAAAGATCTATACTATGCGGGGAGTGACTCGGACGTTGGAAGCGACACCTCCAACAAGTGCTACATGGTCCAAGGGGATAACCCCCTTGAGGTAAACTCCGAATCCGATGATGAGGACATGTCATATGATGAGCTATCTACTTTTTGTCATCTATTGCTTGAAAAATATGACATGATTAAAAAGAAAAATAAAAATTTGAAAAAGAATATTGCTTGTATGCATGTAGAACAAGACTCTTTTAAATCTAACATTGCATGTTTAGAAAAAGACAACAATAATTTGAAAAAGAATTTTGATGCCATGCTTAATGAAAAAGATTCATTAGAAAATAAAATGGCATGCTTAGAAAAAGAAAACAATGATTTGAAAAATGAGAATGTTTCCTTGCTTACAAAATTGAATGATTTATGTGAAGGGAACACTATTTTGAAAGATAAGATTGATTTGGTGGAAAAACAAAGAGAAAGTGTTTTTCAAGAAAATAAATCTTTAAAAAGAAAAATTTGTGAAAAAGAAAGGATTTTGTTTCACAAAAGAAAAAGAAAAATGATTCTATATCTCACCATGCTTTACATGCCACAACTAATGAGATTAAGAATTTGAAAAATAAAATGGATGGTTTGAGTTCAACTTTGAACTCATGTGCATTTAATCATACTAAATTGGAGTCTTTGTTTTCAAAGAAACAAACTCCATCTATTCATGCACATCATCATGCTTATGTTGCACAACATGATCACACTCCTACACATAAGCATACTAAGGTGTACATATGTACACATTGTGACCGCAAAGGCCATTTAGCAAAGTTTTGTTATGACAATATTAATTCTTTAAATTTTGCTAATTATAAAAGATTTTGGGTTCCTTACAAGACTAACCCCATAGGACCCAAGAAAATATGGGTACCAAAACCCCCACCATTTGCTTGTGATGTAGGTGAGGGCTCTCACAAAACGTGAGAGGATTGGTGCCTTGGTAGTGGATGCAGTGGACTTGATGGACATATACTTGGATGCATCGCTATCAAGGAATTTTGGTGGAAAGGCCACCACATTAGGAGCTTTGGATTTGGTAACAATTTCTAAACTCTTACTTTTTATGTACATGCTCTTTACATTCATAATATTCATAGCATGTTCATATTTTATAATTTTTGTGTGCTTCATGTGGTATTTACATGTTTAGATGTAGACTTTATCAAAACTTGCATTTATACATGTACAAATAGTGAACTACAATTGACTCATATATAATTAAACTTCATGCTCATTTGTATCCACTATATGCATATGTATAGTCTAGTTTTGATGATTCTCATTTATACATGCTTTGCCTATTTTTATGCTTTACTTCATGTATATGTATTATTAATTCAAATCTAATAAATATACATGTATACCCGTGAGTCTCTTGCCTTCATGCAAACATTATTAATAAACTCTTTTATATTTGGGATATGTATGTGTATTGTTAAGATTGGATTAATCATACATATACCATGAAGATTAGTGTTTTTGATTTTTCGTGTTTTTGTTAAAAAATGTGACTTATGAGCTTCATTGACTATTTTCATAAAAATGCTATTTACATGATCGTTTAACACTCACACTCTTTTATTAAAACTTTTGAGCCTTATAGACCATGAGTGCTTAAATTTTTATGTATCTAGTTATGTTTATGAAAAACATAAGATTTGATATTTTGAAGAATCTTTAACTAGTTTTCCAAAAACAATTTATACTAGTCATTTATTCTTCAAATAGTCCTTGAGATTGACACATGATTCTATTTTTCTCAAAATTTGATGTTTCATATATTGAATATTAGTTTATATGTTCGTTTTATCAACACTAGGATTTATACTTATACATATCGTGGGCCACAAATAATCCTATTTGTATTTGTGCTTGAATGCTTATTTGAACCTATGAAATGTGCTTGTATTGCTTAGTTTTGATGATACATACATCTTTAACCTTGTATTCACTTTTGGATTTGATTTATGATCATGTGTTTTCATTTCATGTATATGTGTATTTTGCCAAACTTTAAGATATACATGTATACCTCTTGAGTCATTTGCCCTTCATGCAAATCTATATATATGGACTCAATTGTGTTTTGGGATATGTGTGTATACTTCTTGTGTTGTCAAAATATACATATACCTTGAAATATATATTTTTTTAAAAAATTTTTTTTGTAGATTATACTATGAGATATACACTTGAACTTATCTTATGTCAATTGGTATCATTGGATCATTTCAATTGGTATCAATATGATTCTTTTTGTATATACTCATGTTTTGATTATATGTATGTATGCTTTCAAATTCACATTATATCAATTTCTATTGGTATTCCCTTTTTCATACATATATGTGTTATTTGTGCTTAGTTAAAATTGTCTTACATATTTAAAGCACAAAGGTTATTAATGCTAAGCTAAATTCAAATCTTATTTTTCAAGCTTATGCATTAGTTTTTAATTGGTATCAATATGGTTGATCATTACCTTACTATTGATCACTATTTTACAATTGATCTTTTTCAAAATTGATATCAAAATTCAAATTTTGTTTTATCGAGAGAATTCAAAATTTTGTTTGATAAGAAAAATTCAAAATTTTTGATTTGTATTGCCTATATGCAAGGAGAGCTTAACATCTCTCTTACATATAGATTCATGTTGAGTATATTATAATTGAGGAGCTTGACAACTCTTCTTTATATGATATACGTGTGTAGGGGGAGCTTCACATCTCCTCTTATGCATTACATAATATGCGTTATGTGAATTAGGGCTTGTCATCCCTCTTTCATATAATGTATATGTGTAGGGAAGCTAACTTAGCGTCTTCCTCTTCATGAATGTATATCGCATATAATTTTTATCGATTGATTACCCCTTCTTGATCTCTTTATTTTTGACAAAAAGGAGAGAAAAATTTGTTTGATTTGATTTTACTTTGGACCCCTTTGTTGATGATTGACAAAAAAGGGGAGAAGAATTTGAGAGTTATTTGTTGAGAGAGACTCCATATTTTGTGTATATTTTTTTCTGTTGTTGAACATCTTTATCTTGTATTTATGTTTGTGTGGACATGTACTTGTTTGGTTATGCTTTGTGGACATGTGTGTTTCATTTCTATTTTATGACATGAGCCTTTTTTTTATCTAGCATAGATATGTGTTATGGATGCATAGTGGTGTATTGTGGAGTATCACCCACCATTTCTTTTTGAGATTTATCTATGCCTGAGTATTTTTTTAGTATATGCATGTGTTGAGGGGGAGCTTCACTTGAAGTCTCCACCCAAAATATTTGAGATAACTAAATATGTTTTGTCATCATCAAAAAGGGGGAGATTGTTGGCCCAAAGGCCATTAGCCCTATATCTTGATGGATATTTTGATGATAACAAACCATATCTAGTTATGTATTTAACAATTTTTGTTTAAAAGTATTTCAGGTTAAAACAGGTTGATTTGACGGCTCCACAATCAAGACTCACAAGTTTGGAGTTCGCCAAAAATTTGCATTCCCAAGCCAAGCACAATAGAAAGCTTCGGGAACAAGACGATGAAGAAAAGACCAAGTCAAGATCAAGACTATGAAGAATACCAAGATTTGTATTTGTATTTTTCATTTTAGATATTTTGTCAAAACCTAGATGTTAGAAGTAGAGTTATGGGATTACCACCTACACACACACATTTTAATTTGGTCATATTTGTTATAGCTTCCGCATTATTTGCATAATTTACCATTAAGTGACCATTAGATTAGTCATCACCTATTCACTCCCCCTCTAGGTGAACTTACAGTAGTTATAGTACTAATGATCTTATGTTTAATTAGTCTCAGATTTATGATCAAGATCTTAATTGGTTTTAGCTTCAACAAAGGATTTAAAGTCAAGTTTTGGAGCTAGCACGGTTTGATTCAAGAACTTGTGCATCAAGACCACATCAAGTACTCAAGAGGAGTCTAGCTCTTTGGATCAAGTTTGGACCAAGTCAAGAAGATGAGAAGACTTCAAGTGAAGACTTCAAGAAGAAGGCTTGTGTCTAGGTTTATTTTTGTTAAGATTTTATTTTAGTTAAAATGTAAAGGATAGAATAGTTGGTGGATAGCTCAAGTTACCATACACACCACTCTTGATTTAGATGAGTTTTCATAAAAGAATTTTCATTTTTGGAAAAAGACTTTTCATTTTGACAAAATACTGTTTTGGTTTTTAGAATTCAAAGTTTATATGTTTTAATCAAAACCATGTTTAGTGCTTATTATCAAAAACATAGATATTTCACCATGTATGTATAGTGGATCATATCCATACACCCTATGCTTTCAAAGTATTTAAAATATCTTGTTTTTGTATTTGGAGA